>JAZDUH010000471.1:2740000-2762500 GCA_036419115.1 Scarus forsteni
GCTTTTCGGGTGGAATTCTTTCCTATTCTTACTTAATTTACAGCTTAAGTTGTTCAACAGTACGGGGTCTCCGTTGTTGTATTTTACGCTTCATAATGCGCCACATGTTTTCAATGGGGGACAGGTCTGGACTACAGGCTGAAGTAAGCAGGGGCGTCCATGAAAAAGACGTTGCTTGGATGGCAACATATGTTGCTCCAAAACCTGTTTGTACTTTTCAGCATTAATGGTGCCTTCACAGATGTGTAAGTTACCCATGCCTTGGGCACTAATACACCCCCATACCATCACAGATGCTGGCTTTTGAATTTGGGCCTATAACAGTCCGAATGGTTCTTTTCCTATTTGGTCCGGAGGACACGACGACCACAGTTTCCAAAAACAATTTGAAATGTGGACTGGTCAGACCACAGAACACTGTTCCACTTTGCATCAGTCCATCTTAGATGAGCTCGGGCCCAACGAATCCAGCGGCGTTTCTGGGTGTTGTTGATAAATGGCTTTGGCTTTGCATAGTAGAGTTTTAACTTGCACTTACAGATGTAGACGAACTGTAGTTACTGACAGTGGTTTTCTGAAGTGTTCCTGAGCCCATGTGGTGATATCCTTTATACAGTGATGCCGGTTCTTGATGCAGTACCGCCTGAGGGATCGAAGGTCACTGGCATTCAATGTTGTTTTTCCGCCTTGCCATTTATGTGCAGTAATTTCTCCAGATTCTCTGAACCTTTTGATGATATTACGGACCGTAGATGATGAAATCCCTAAATTCCTCGTAATAGCTCGTTGAGAAATGTTGTTCTTAAACTGTTTGACAGTTTGCTCACGCATTTGTTCACAAAGTTGTGACCCTCGCCCCATCCTTGTTTGTGAATGACTGAGCACCCACCTGTTCCCAATTAGCCTGTTCACCTGTGGGATGTTCCAAATAAGTGTTTGATGAGCATTCCTCAACTTTTTTGCCACTTGTGCTAGCTTTTTTGAAACACGCATCAAATTCCAAATAAGCTAATTTTCGCAAAAAAAAAAACAAAGTTTATCAGTTTGAACGTTAAGTATCTTGTCTTTGCTGTGTATTCAACTGAATATAGGTTGAAAGGGATTTGCAAATCATTATATTCTGTTTTTATTTACGATTTACACAATGTGCCAACAATACATAAGTTGATGCTGGTGTTACTTTATCAGAGTACTTAAGGGTTCTTTACTCTGGTAAATCCACAGTGGATTTTGAATTTAACAGAGATACATTTGCAAAGACAGCCTGATCATACCAGTTAAGATGGTCACAAATTCAACTGTAACACTGATCAAATTTGAGTTTTGGGTATATTTGAAAAAGTAAGGGTATTTGCCAAAAGAAAATGACATCATTAATCACATGTTTTCAAGTGGATACATATTTTTGGAAACTTGGAAGCATGATACACAAAGAAGGAAAAAATTTTTTCCAAAAGTACCTGCCAATAGTTTGATCTGGCTTTAGTTGAACTGGTTATTCAAAAAGTTTAAGATGGGTTTCCAATGATTAGTCTGGTTTGGTTCAGTACATTTCCGGATGATTTGGAGCAGTAATTCCTGGTCTTGTTTGCATTTCCGCTGCACTCTGTAACTTCACTTGAGGGCGTGGATGTGAGCTGGGTCAAACCAGCTCTTATGGCCCTTTTCCATTAGCCCTACTCTACTCGACTTGACTCTACCCGGCTCTACTCTACTCGCCTTGTGCTGCTTTTCCATTAGCCCCAGTCGCCTGCCCAACAGGGTGCAGTGTTGCTGTTAACAGCTGAGTGGCACTGCGACGTCATTTTGAGGGCAACACAACGATCTGTGGCTTTTTGTCACAAACCGAGTAAAAAAGGAAAGCAGAAGAAGGTTGCAGGTGGCAAGAAGAAATACCCCTTGAGAAGCACAGTAGAGTTTTGGAAGCTATACAACAGAATGAAGCCGAGGACAAGAGCAATCGAGCTGCAAAGAAAAGACGTATGAGGGTAAGCTAACGGTAGTTATCGCTAGCATGCTAGGTCATCGTGCTCATGACTCATCGATGATGACATTGTCTGACCAATCAGTAGCCGGCAGTTGGGGACGTCATCTTTTATTATGGACTCAGCTTGCTTGGAACCAGAGCGGAGTAGGTACTAAAACTAGCTTGTTTTAGGAGGTACCAGGCTAGTGGAAACACGCTGCAAACTGAGTAGGGCCAAGTAGAGTAGGGCCAAGGCGTGCTAGTGGAAAAGGGCCATAACTGTGTCACTTGGACATCACTGCAACAATGGAGGATTTCCAGCACTCCAATACTCCATGGAGCACTGTTCGATGTGTGTTTGGTGACTGCTTAAAACTTTTTACAGCAGCAGCAGTAAAAAAACATCACTCCAAATCCATGGTCTATTTGAACATGGATATGTTTTTGTTTCTGCAGCTGTTTTGTGGGAACTGATGGTTTTTGTGACCAATCAAAAGACTGAAGCATTTTAGCTCCACCCTTTCGGATCAGTTCAGTTGCATGGATCAGTTATTTGAGTCATTTTTTTCCCTTAATTGACAGTGAAAACACACAATGTGTACAAACTGAGCTGAACTGAACTGGACTGCTTGGTGAACTGTGTTTGTCTTTTTTTAGAAAGCCTCTGAGTAATCACTGCCCTCTGGTCTTAATCTTAGTTGTGCAGTTATCCACCTCTTGGGGTCATTAAACCACCAAACAGGAGCTCTAGTCCACAGACCTTCAGAAACAGTCATTCTGTCTTGAACAGTCTGTGTAAAAGGGGCTGTTGTATTTCTACATAGGAGTCAAATTATCATCTCCTATGTTAGCATTTTGTCATTTTCTGTCTATTTTTATGATCTTTGAGGATCAATAATTATTTGATAAACTGTATTGTTCTTCCGTGCACTTTGGATTCTCGAGCGATTCTTCCTTGTCTAATTTTTTCATCTGAGCATTCAAGTCTTTTCCTCTCTGTTGGGAAATCTCCCAAGTCTCAATCTATTTCTCCGAAGCTTAAGGGTGTAATGTTTTTTTCTTGATATTGAAAAGATAAGATTCTGAGAGGACTGAAGCTCTGATAGATGTTCTCTCAAGTGGATTTCTTTCACAAGAGTGTTCAGACTCCTGAAGAACCCAATATCCAGTGAGAAGATTGTGCTTAATAGATTTTTCCAGGTCTGACTTTTCTTTAACTAACGATTTACAAAGCATCTGTTAATCGGTTAAGAATTCATTTTCCCCACTAAATACTCATTATTATGCATTTTTGGTGTGTTTTATATGTGTCCTCTGTGTGATAGATTACCTGTATGAACAAGACAAAGAAATCTGCAGCTTCAGATTCTCCCTCTTAACCTCTTCACAGCACAAGCAACAAATTGAAACTGGAGTCAATCACATGATGCTGATGAAGCTGATTTGGGAGCATTGTGGAAGTGAGAATGGCCCTTTAACTCACAGATTACATCTGTTAAAAGTATTTCTTCTATTTGACTAAGGAGCAATCATTTCAAGGATGAAAAGCTACATATTGTTGCTTGAATATTGACATTATTGGCAAAATATCAAGAATTAAAAGAAAAAAGTTTTATTTTTTTATTCTTATATTCATTTTCACAATTTGAGGGAAGAGAAATAGAGTCTGTAAAAAGATGAGCTCCCACAAGTAACAGCAACAGTTGGCTCCTCCCCCTCAGCAGAATGCCACACAGTTTCTTGAAGGACCACATGGTCTCTCTTCTTTTCTAATTGTTTATGAACATTGGTCAAGTGGTCCTGCCACACTGGCAGAAATCCCATTCACCATCTTTGAACCACAATTTCATTTATCCTTGCACAAGAGGAGAATTTAGCAGATTTTAGACACGATGTGTTTTTTTTTTTTTCTTTTATACCAGGGTGGTCTAGCTTTGAAGTTAGGTTGAGCAGATTATCTTCTAAAACTATCCTTAAGTGTGAGGAATTAGCAGTCAATACCAAACTGTTCAAGACTGGTTCAAAGGTCCCATTATTTCTAATCTTCCATGTCTTTGATATTGAAAGCCTCGGCTCAAAATAGTGGCAGGGTCATATTGTCATGCTCGGATTCAAAGGTGAATTCATTTGCTTGAGTTAATCACAATTTTGTGTCGCTAAAGGTGGAAAGGTGAATCACTCTGGACAAAGTCACTATGTGCCACTGTACTGGAAATTTGACCTGGGTATGCATTATTTGGCAACAGTAGTTTTCCTGGGAAAGAAAAGGTCCATCTTAAGCCAGCATGAAATCTGCTGGGAGAGAATAACAGGTAACATTCATTTATTTTACAGGAAACTTGAAGAAACCTTTCATTACGTCTCATCAGATTGATTACAAGTTGGATTGAGACAATAAAGGAGACATTTTTAATCTTCTTTGTTTCTTATGGCACAAGAAAGAAGGGATTAGGTTTCAGTGGTGATCCAAATCTGGATGTGAGGAATTCTTTTTGAGGATTTCTTTGTCTGCATTGGTGCCACAGTGTGATTGTGTGCTGTCAGTAAAGTGGAAGGTTGTAAGTTTGAGGACAGCTGTCACAAGGCAATGTGTCCTTAGGCAAAACACGATACCGAAGTTACTCCCACTGTAGCATCAGTTTTGTGTAAATGGGTATGAAAGTTTGTGAAAGTGTTAGCTGACACTTATGGACATCTTCCATAGCAACTCTGAACCATCAATGAGTGGATGTGAGAGTAAATGGGTGGCTGAAAAGCTGCTTTGGGTAGTCAGCGAGACCAGCAAAGGGCTATATAAGCTTAAATCCATTTACCATTTTCATTGATCAATAGGTCTGTTTACCAAATTTTCTCCTGTAAGTCAGGCGACGAGGTGGCACAGCAGGTACTGAACTGCAAGAAGGTTGCTACCCTGATCCCTGTGTCAGGCAGGGGCATTTCTGTGTGGCATTTGCATGGTCCGCCAGTGCATGCATGGGTGCTCTCTGGGCACTACGACTTTCTCCCACAGACCAAAATCATGCTGATTAGGTTCATCGGAGACTCCCAATATTCCCTGAGATATGAGTGTGAATGTGAATGGTTATGTCCCACGCTCTGCGAATCTCTGTAATCTCTGCAAAATCGCTCATTTCGGCTATATTTTTTCATCCATCGCCAGTGTTATTATAAAGTCAGCTCGTCTACCGTCTTCAGGTGGGTCAGCTGACCTGGTAAACAAACTTTTGATGACGTCATAGCCGCGCGACACAAAGGTACAGCTACTTTTAGCCGGCATTGCTGAGCAACATGGCAGAATATTTATCTGATGCCGAAGAGTCAGACTACGACGACCGGTTTGAGTCTGAGTACACGGACGAGGAGCTCCATGAAAGATGAATGCGGAAGGAGAGAGATGAACAGCTGGCTCGAGAACAACAAACAGGAGCACGTCCACGACTCAATGCTAACTGGTGTGCGCTTGTGGACAGTGTTCGCCTATAGCAACAGAAGAGGAGTGTGTTTGCTGCTCAGAGTGGGACTTGAAACCGGCTGACAAGCGTATGTATCCATCCAGGTACATATGTCTGACTACTCTGCACGATTTCTCTGCACTGACAGACGGGCCTGAGGTAGTGCTGAGCTATTTCGCAGCGATTATATCCCGCGCTGAAGCTCCATTGCCGTGGCCCCCGCTAAGTGCAGCTAAATCGGTTGGATCTAAATAACTTCTGAAGGACTCCGAGCTGCACGATGTTTGTCTGAGTGAGTATATGAGCATGCACAAACCTAAAAATAAGGTCCAGGTGTAAAAAAACTGGAGTTTCCCTTTAAGAGCAGTTTTACACATTTTTGACAATAACTCTTGGAAATGCCTTAGGTATGCCCTCTTAGCACCTCTACCTTGTTCTTTCTTCATTAAGTCATCATTCATTCATTTATTTCCCTAAAACTCCCCCATCCTCCAGTGATCAGCTTATTAGGGATATTTACTCACATGAATACTCCAACCAGGTTCTGCCACAGCCTCATCCTGGCTAATGCTTATGCCACTAATGGTTTAAAACATTACTTGTGAATTTAAGGAACATCATTATATGCTTAGCGATGTCTCATTTCCCGCTGCACTAAACAGACACTTGTGATTCACTTAAATGTTAAATTGAGCAGGGTTAGAGGAAGAGACTCCTAATATTTTGGCACAAGCTTTTGTTTAATGGTTTGAATGTGAGATCATTGTGTCTGCCTCTTAACTTTTTTGAAGTTCAGTTATTGGAGAACCGTCTTTAAAAGCAGCTTTTGAGGGAAAACAAAGACAATGTATAAAAGTGAAATAGAAATGAGTTCAAAGCGTGAGGGCTACTGCTTTGTTTCTTTCCTCAGCACATAGGAGGACCTCTGAGATTAAAAGACAGCGGTAACCTTAGGAGGCCAGAATGGCTGTGAGAAAAACAGAAAAACAACAAAAATAACAGTTTCAATGAAAGAGTAGTGGAGACAGCAGGGTACGGGGGAAGAGAAGCAGTTTGATCTTTTATAAAAGGTGTAAATATCAAACAAGTGAAAAATGACTCACTTCTCAGCTGAGAATCAGGCACAAAAACATACCTTCAACAACAATGGTGAAAAGCTTTCTTTTTCATTTAATAGTTTCTTCTGTTTTCTTTTGTCTAGAACTGTTTGGTGTAAACATCCTATGTTCCAAGAACAATGGTCACCAGAGAAAAATGTGTTTAAGCTATGACTTCAGTTGTTATCACGATCACATTGTACTGCAGAAAGCCAGGCGAGCACCGTAATGACATCAGACCTTTTGTACAGAAGTGATATTTACAGGCTCTGGTAGAAAAACACATACATGAACTGAAAGACTATGCCTGTATTTTTAGGATCTTGGCTTGTCATGCTGCCTCAATGATACATTATCATGACTTAACCTGGAGTTCAGGGGCCTGTTGCACAAAAGTAGGATTCAGATATGAAGGATAAATGACTGAGTCGGTTTATCGAATCCTTAACAAGTGGGTTCAAGCTTAATTGGTTGAACGAAAGACCAAGAAAGGATGAGAGCACGCGGATTCATCAAGTCAGATGAAACCAAACCAATTCTGGATCAGTGCCACATGCGATTCCTTAAGCAGTTAAAGGTGCAGTGTGTAGAATGTGTAGAATTTGGCAGTATTTCACCAAACATAAACGGTGAATATAGGTCATAATGTTTCTATTTGTATGTAAAGTCCGTCAAAATAGGAGTACAATTATCCCAATTAAACGTTTCTTTTATTTTTACTTAGTTAGAAAAAGCTTTAAAAAATTGCATTACCGCGGGCCACTTTCATGTAGGCCGACATAACGATCCACCATGTTGTCTACGGGTGGATTTTAGGGACAAAGAACGAAACACAAATCAATCCGCCGGTTCTGAAATCTACCTTCAATGCAGGCGAAGAGAGGAGAGAGGACGGCGGTGGATGTATAGACAGTTGTTACTTTGCACTAGGGATTTAAACTGTGTGTATTTTACAGTTAAAGCTTTGGAAATGGAGGACCACATTTATTCAAAATCACTCGAGAGTCAAGAGTCCGATCAACTTCTTTTGAAAAAAAGAAAGCACGACAAAATGAAGCGGAATTGAGACAGAAAACTTCAGAAAACAAGGATAAACATTGGGGTTGCTTTTACAAGATGGAGAGCTTTGTTTACAAAGTTATGTCTGAAGACTGATGCCAAAGTTGCTTGTTTTCTGCTGGACAGGTAAGGGTGCAATATGCAGTTTTATTACATTTTGTAAGAGTGTTTATTATGTTTAAATTGCATTGGTTATTGGATCAACACAGACTGTAAACCACTGAGCTGCTACACAACTCCCGTATTGTGTTGGTATTGTAAATAAGGCCCATAAGTGGTGGAAAATAAATTCTCCATTAATCATTTTACAAAACTCTCATTCGTCCGACCCAGCTTTCCGCCACATTGTACTCTCTCTCTTTTCGTCAACTTATTTAGCCAAATCCGCATCAGGCTTAATCTGATTAGCTTTAATGCACTAATGTTTGTTTGTGTTAGTACAAGTTTACAAAACCAACAAACGGTAGCTAAAAAACTGACCTACAATCTATAAAAATAATGTTTACAAACCTTGTCACTTTAGTAAATGATGCTATGTTCAGGATCCTTTTTGGTCCTCACAGGATTCCGTTGCTAAACGACATGATGTGTTCACACCAGACGCGAATTCACACAGACGCACATCGAGATTACATACAAAGTAAATGCAAAGATGCGTCTTGCGCCAATTCGCCCCGGGCGGCGCGTTGGACGTGTTTGGCGCGGCGCGTTTGGAGCGTCCGGCGCATTTGAGGCATCAAACGCCTTGACGCTCGACGCCTCAACGCTCGAGTTGAAAATATTGAACTTTCGATGCCAGTTCATGTGACGCTGTGGCACGGCAGCCAATCACCGATGACACCCCCCCCCCCCCCGGACGTCATTGATTTGATGACATATGATGCTACATCCCCCTGCTCCCGCTCAAACCTCTCTGAAAGATAGAGGAGAGGTTTATCTGCGCTATTTGCTATCATTCAGAGCTATACTATTCGGCGTGTATACTCTACAGAGACCGGAACAAAAAGGAGCAGGCTTGGGTGAAAGTCGCTGAGGAGACAGGTTTGATTTGATGACATGTGATGCCCCGGTCTCCTGCTCCTGCTCAAACCCCCTCTCAAAGATGGAGGAGAGGTTTATCTGCGCTGTTTGCTATCATCCGGAGCTGTACTACTCGACGTATCTACTCTACAGAGACCAGAACAAAAGGAGCAGGCTTGGGTGAAAGTCGCTGAGGAGACAGATTTTGAAGGTAAGTTCTGTAAATATTCGTTTCCTGCTGGATTTGCCTGCACGGGTTATCACTGAGTCGACAAGCTCCGGCTCTCTACTGCGCCTGCGCCAGGACGCGCGTCGTCCCTCAGCTTGTCAAAATGTCCAGCGTCCAGCCTCGGGCATTAAGCGCGGCGCGTCACAGATGTTACGCGCGTCTATTGACGCCAATTTGCGTCCGGTGTGAACACAGCTTTAGGTTAATTCTAGAATTTGAACGCTAGATGTCGCTAGAATGCCAAATTCTACACACTGCACCTTTAAGCAGGACCGCTGTTGATCACAGAATCACAGATTCACCATGACAACAAGATCAGCGTGCGTCTCTCCATTAGAGCTGGAAGTCGTCATGGAGGTGTATGAGGAGGTAAAATCCTAGGAATATCCTGATTATGAATTTGTTGAATTGCACATGAAACTGAAATTGATACATCCACATTTGCTCCTTATACTCCATGTCCCTATGCTTTTGGATTATTTGCATCCAAGTGTAGACAAGTTTGTGCGTGCATGCAGAGCCATCTCTATCCAATGTTTGGCCCGAGACGAGACTTTATATGATGCCTCCCTTCATGTGTGATTTACATATGCTTACTAAAGAAATATAACAGCATTGTTTTTACCATTGTCTTTAATTTATAAGATAATGTGTCACCAAATTTGCATGCTCAACAAATAACGAATAGCCTACAGTTAAAAAAATAAGAATATAAATACCCTTTATAAAGGTGAAAAAATAATATTTGTAAAAAAATATAATTACAGAAATCAGCATCAAACAATTTAAATAACCAGTTAGCACACAATAATTCTATACATAAGCTACATCTACAGTATGCAATAGCTGTACATTAACATTTGAAATGAATGTACAGTTTCAATATAATAATAATAATAATGTTGTTACAAATTGACCTCTACAATCTACCAGCAGCTATCACAAGGTGAGCCACAAAGCCTCTATTGATAACCACTTCAATATCATGGCTGTGTCTCTGTTCCTGAGGTTATGATGGTATATTGTTTTCACAGGTGAATTCTCGGGTGTGTTGCTGCGGGACAAAGCATATGCCTGCCAGCCTTTTCTCCTCACACCACTTACAAACCCTCTGGGAGTACAGCAGCCATACAACCATGACAGGACAAGGGTCAGAATAGAAATGATCTTTGGCCTCCTAAAGGCATGCTCTCACTGTCTCCACCACCTGAGGGTCAGTCCAGACAGGGCAGCTGACATCCCTGTGGCCTGTGCTGTCCTCCACAGTATGTCCAGCCTGAGGATGGAGAGACCCCCAGAGTGCCCTCACACATACTGGGACACCGCCATCTTCCATGACGACAGGGGCTGGCTGGTCAGAGACCAATACGTCATATTGTTTTAGTTATGCATGTTGTAAATGTCCTGCAATGGCAGACAACTATGTTTAATTTTAAATTATTTTGTCCTACTGTGATGTGTGTGCTGTTTACAGGCTTACAGAGGGGCTACTGCATCATTCATCTGTCTGTTCATCTGTTGTGTTTGGATTTGCCCTACATTTATTTCACTGTGCAGACGTGCGGTGGATTATATACAGACCTATGTATGTGCATTAATTCTTGTGATTTATAATATGCTTTCTGTCTTGTTGGGCACTATGTGACTTCAGTTTTAAAGGAGCTTTGCTTGCTCTGATTTATCCTTATTCAATAAAGACACACCATGTGACTCTTTGACTTTTATTTGAACTGCCTTGGGATGTACATTTTACACTTTTTCCATGGATAACCCTTATCTAATAAATGTAAAATCATATAAAATCACAATTTTATTTAATACACTTGCAATAAATGATCAAAAATTTTAACCCTATGAAGCCAATTGAATCATATTTGATACATACTTTTATGATACCTCTATTTTCTCAATATGATCAACAAATTACAAAAAAAATAAATTATAAAAATGTCCTCAAATGGATTATCAGTTGCCAAAAACACCTAATGTATCAAATGAGAAACAAAAATCTATATTTTGAATTTCATGGACATTTTGATATTTTTAGGATTTTAGCAGAAAGTGAAACAAACATTTCAGCTCCAAAAAATTAGAATTTTCTGGCTATAATCTATGGTCTTGGGCCTTAAAGGGTTAAAATAATGAAGGTGGGGCTTGTCAAATTTGATCATGATGAGTGGTGGGCAGTGGAATAAATATTGGTTTCCATTTTTGGAGACTGCTGACTGAGAAAAGGGATGAGATTAAATAAATACTGGATTTTAGCCCGGTCTGGAACAGGCTAGAGCTACAGAATAAATCTCCATGGTAACATACGTCAAAACATATCCCACTTCCCCCATCCCACTTTTGTGAAATTACATCATGGATTAGTTGATCCATGACAACCAAGATATCCCAGCTTGATCCCTTAGCATGGTTTTGTGCAACAGGCCCAAGGACTGATCACCAGCCAATCACAAGACAGACATATCGAGACAAATGACTGTTCACACGCCATTGGAATCACAGGATAATTAGTCATCAGTCAGCCTGACATGTATGTTTTTGGTCTAAGGAGGGCAAACCAGAGTACCTTGAGTATCACATTAAAGGGAAACTCCGGTTTTTTGACACCTGGACCTTATTTTTAGGTTTGTGCATGCTCATATACTCACTCAGACAAACATCGGCAAGGGAGCTTCAGCGCGGAACATAATCTCTGCAAAATCGCTCGTCTCTACCACAGCCCGGTTTGTCATTGCAGGGAAATCCTCCAGAGTAGTCAGACATATATTCCTGGATAGATCCATACGCTTGTCAGCGTCCCACTCTGAGCAGCAAACACACTCCTCTTCTTCCTCAAAATCGCTCATTTCGGCTATATTTTTTCATCCATCGCCAGTGTTATCATAAAGTCAGCTCGTCTACCGTCTTCAGGTGGGTCAGCTGACCTGGTAAACAAACTTTTGATGACGTCATAGCCGCGCGACACAAAGGTACAGCTACTTTTAGCCGGCATTTCTGAGCAACATGGCAGAATATTTATCTGATGCCGAAGAGTCAGACTACGACGACCGGTTTGAGTCTGAGTACACGGACGAGGAGCTCCATGAAAGATGAATGCGGAGGGAGAGAGACGAACAGCTGGCTCGAGAACAACAAACAGGAGCACGGCCACGACTCACTGCGAACTGGTGGTGCGCTTGTGGACAGTGTTCGCCTATAGCAACAGAAGAGGAGTGTGTTAGCTGCTCAGAGTGGGACTTGAAACCGGCTGACAAGCGTATGGATCTATCCAGGAATATATGTCTGACTACTCTGGAGGATTTCTGCAATGAAGGACTCCGAGCTGCACGATGTTTGTCTGAGTGAGTATATGAGCATACACAAACCTAAAAATAAGGTCCAGGTGTCAAAAAACCGGAGTTTCCCTTTAATGCACTGGAGACATGCAAATGGAAGAGTTGAAGTGCCTTCTGTACCATTTTGCAGCCCCAAATGTGCGCGTTTAATTAAAATAAACGACTGTTGTGTTCCAAAATTTAATATTGGAAACTTGGCTTACATCTGTGATATGGCAAAAGCCAGCAAAATAGGGATTTTGTTTGTTTATGTGTACAAATAATTGATTGATTGATTTTAACACATACATCTTACTCTTTAAACTTTTTCCATCGAAAACCAATTATTGAAAACCCATGATTTTTAACTTAACCGTTCACTTCACCTTAATTTGGTAACCCTTATTCAGCTCCTTACAGAATATTTAGTGTAAATCTGTTCATGTGTGTGGGCAGTGTCACACATTTTGTACAAAAAAAAAAAAAATCACGGCAAAGGTCTTCACTCCAAAAATTAAGCACATAAAGGTGTACATTATCAGGCAAAATTCAAATTTATTTATTTATTTATTTATCCATTTATTTATTTCTTCTTCTTTAATGAACATCTATTCATAAAACAACAGATGTAAATTTGATGGATTATAGCAACAATGCTAATTTACATCAGCAGTCCCTGAGCAGGTATTACAAAAACACACCACAAACACAAAAGCAAAACATAGAACAGCTCAATATTTCACTACAAGACAGTACATTTGTAAAACCCTAAAAGTCAGTGGTTACAGGACTGGTTTGCTTTCAGCCACTGTTGTGCATTTAGAAAATTTGCAATATGTGGGCACTCCTTTATGAAGAATGGGAGACTGTTCCAGATCTTTACAGAGAGAGGGTTTTGTTCAAAGGCTGTTTTTCTGTCTGGCACCTCACAGCCTCCTCTCGAGGAGGCCCTGGTCACAAGATCGCTGTGAGTCCTTGTTTAAAAAGTCAGACATGGGAAGCGGAACAACTCTATGTAACATGCTATACGTGAGACAAGCAAAAATTTGTAAAGTACTCGAAGCTCATGAAGTTGCACATTTTAAAAATGCTGCAAACATGTAATGATACTGGTTTTCTATGAAGGCTCTTTAGTGATTTTCGTTATTGAGTTACATCTACTGTCTGTACTGCTTGTACCTCTTAGGGTCAAAGGGGCTGGAGCCTTTCCCAGCTGACATTGGGGGAGAGGCAGGGTATGCTGAACTGATAACCAGCCAGTCCCAGGGCCTCATAACCTGACAAGCCAGATGGACAGCTACTTATATCTGTCACAGAAATGTTTCACTAGTCCATCTGGGTAGGAGCCCTTTAAATTTGTTGTCGGGGCAGAACGTTATAAAAAAAACACAAGCTTGTGATTGGACAATCATTTGGCTTGTCACATTCATCACAGACCAATCCGCATCAAGCAGGGTTGCCTCCTATAATGTAGCATACATAGTGGCTAATGTAGTGGCTAATGACTAACAAAAGTTGAAAACAGTTCATGGACATTAGCCAAAGTGGCTAACTTAGCCACTAACTTAGCTGCTAACAGCTAAAAGCCTTATACTATCATCTTAGACTAAATTGTACCACACAGATGATTCATTTAACACTTATATGTGACATGAACCTTGTCAAAGACAATCCCTACAAGTAAACTTCTGAGGAGGGCAGATTTCGCCAAGATTCACTGAGTAGCCATGAGGACAATAGGCTAATCGGCATGTCCGTTCTCAACTTCCAGTTCTCAACTTCTGGTTCTCAACTTCCGGTTGTCGTCAAGCCCACATTCTGTAGCTCTCGCCTCTCTTCCCTGATTGGGCCGTTAAGAATTCAGCCGAGTGAATTCCTTGGACAACGGAGGCTGGCAAGACGGACCTGCAGGATTTCAGAATCAGGCAGGTCTGTCCTGATCTGCAAGGCTAAGGGCCTCATAGAGAGAAAGACAATCATTCAAATTCACGCTCATATCTAAGGGCAATTTGAATCACCAGTGAACCTACTGAGCATGTTTTTGGTCTGAGGGAGGAAGCTGGAGTACCAGGAGAGAACCCATGCATGCAAAGGGAGACCACGCAAATGCCACACAGAAAGGTCTAGGGCTAGAAAAAGCATGTATACATGAGGAGACAATGACAATCAGGCAGCGGGCTGGTGAAAACATGTAGAATTTATACAGCTGAGGGTTATTAAAAATTAGACTGAAGTGAGTTGGGACAAAAGGCGGAAAAATAATAAGGACAGGAAGTACTAGAGGTCAAACAAGAGCCGTAGGATTACAATTTAAAAGTGAAAATGAGCCCAAAATATTTACTATGTAACAGAGGAACAGAATATAACACAGTGGACATCATGAAATTTTGAACTCTGAATATGAGATTGTACAGTTTAGAGTACTTGAACCAAACTGATCTTGTTCGTCAAAATAATGAATTTGGTTCGACCCAAATGTCAACATGACTGTCATTGTTTTGTGCTTAAATCCAACACCATCACAGTTTTCACATACCGTATGTGGTTCATCCAGTGAGATGTTTGGTAACATACAGCGCATCAGTGCACATGATCACATCATCGTTATTTAAGACTGAGAAGCAGCTGACACCTTTAATGTGCTTGATTGTTTCATCATGCAAATGCACACAACAGTCTGTTCTCACCAGATGAAGATGGATCATCAAACACAGCAATAAACATGGCAACATGCAATATCACTACGAGACTGAACTTCTGCTTTACAGCTGTGGTAATCACTGTAGATGAGCTACATAGTGGATCAGCTCTGCTGCCAAGGATGTCCCAAAAAAGCATTTTTTTAACGGAGCCACATTTTCTTTTAACCTGTCTGTAGCACAAATTCTTTTAACTCATACAAAAATACATTGTTTATTCTCTGTGCTCTTGCAGCCCCCTCAGCACTGCAGTCCTGATGCTTTTACATTGTTCCCAGTCAAAAGCACAAAAGTTTATAGCACAACAGATGAGCTTATTATCCACATAAATATGGCATTTTGAAAATAAATTTAAAAAAGTTCTTGACCCCATTAAAAATAAGTGGGCCATTAAAAGTAAAACATTTCCTCAGGCTTAATAAGTAGGAAACTTGAATTAGGAGCACTCAGGCAAACAAAACAAATATATCTGAGTACTCCAACTGTGCATTTAATATAAAATGTTATGTTACATAAGTTACTATATCTGGCATTTTAAAACATAATGTCTGTTTAAATATCTATTAACGTCTCCTCTATTTTTAACAAAGCTGGTTGGTTATGTAATCTTTTCTTGCAGTGTGAGAGATTAGGCTTCTTTAGAGAAAAGTATCCACATCAGGGCTGAGTGGGAATTCATATTAGATGGTACATTAGAGAGAGCACAAGCAAGGCATCCATCCATTAAATCCATGCCAACTGCAACATCCAGAGTTACGTCAGTGTCCTGAGAGGAAGCCGTGTGAGGCTGTGAGAGGGTATTTTATTTTCTAACTTTTTTTAACCATAAAGCAAGACTGAAAAGGAGAAGGAAACAGTCCGCTTTTTAAGCCAAATAAGGGCCTTGGGATGTCAAAGACATGGTTTACTCTTAATGCATGCAGGAATTACAGAACTTTCCTTAATAACCTTAACCCTATAATGCCAATTGTATCACATTTGATACATACTTTGACAACACCTCTTTCTACTCAATATGATCAACATATTACAAAAAAAACATCTGAATACAATCAGATAAATGATAAAAATGTCCTCAAATGGATTATCAGTCCAAAAAAATTAGAATTTTCTGGCTATAATCTACTGTCTTGGGCCTTAAAGGGTTAACATTAATCATTATATGTTAAAGGAGAAACAAATGTATTTGTTCATGATTGCAAAGGTAAAATGTGAATTTCTCAAGATGTCAGCCCCTTTTTCATCACCCTCATGTAGGATCTGATGAGTTGTACACTTTGCTAAGTGTCTCTAAAATGACTGCATCAGAACTGTGACATTTAATTACCTTTTCCAAGGTGGTAATGTTTGTGCCAATGTTTTTCAGTTTTATTGCTTTTTTGTTAGATTGTGAACAAGATAACTCAAAAACTCCGCTCAATCATTTGAGCATATTTCATTTTGTTTACTCTTTTAATACTTGTTTGTATTTTATTTAATTGCACACTTCTGTTGAGTGCTGTCTCTAGTATGCTCTGCATGTGTGACAAAAATGGATGTGTACAGACCAAAGTTGTTGCTTTGAGAACCAAGGGACTGTTTGTTTCTCTGAAAACAACATCTCTACCTCTTTATAATGTGTTAGAGCGGAGTTACCAACAGACTATTAAAAAGAGAAACAGCAGTGGAACGTTCGCGCCTTGGCAAAGGACTTATAATTATAATCGAGCCAACATATTAGTCATCATAGCGTTACAAACAAAAGTGTATTGGTCTAAATACAGTATGTCTGTTTGCTGTTCTCAGAGTCAGACCTCTACAGAAGAGCATTAGGGCCACCCGTGAGAAAAAAAATGAGAGGGGGTAGAATTTTTTTTCACTTTTTTTTTCTCGAGAAAAAAGTCGAAATGTCGAGAATAAAGTTGGAATATAATGGCGAGAATAAAGTTGAAATGTGTCGAGAATAAAGTCGACCTTTTGAGATGAACAACCAGCGCACTGCCTCTACAAAATGCCGTCCAGTCAGTTAGATGAATTAGTGAAATAATACTTCAGACTCGGCTTTAATAACAAAGGAATACTTTCTCTTTTATCCCACAGACATACCGTAGTAATAAGTATTAGGACTTTGAAGAGACTGCCGAAAACTGTGACTGTTCCGAATGATAAACCACACAAGCTTGGAGGAGGTGGCCTCATTCAGCATTTATGCTTAGAACAGGAATTCAAAAAATGTATTACAATAGAATGTAAGAAACCATATATTAAATCTGCCATACTCTACGTTACACTGCATGCTACAGCCATCTCACTCACTGATTTATCGAAGAACTGGGGCGATGGACCAACTTGACATATAATTTATTAAATTATGACGAGCTTTTTTTCAACTTCGACATTCAACATTTACTTTATATTTCACACATCAACTTTATTTCCTTTATTCTTGACATTATAGGCTATATGGACTTTATTTTTTTTTTTTTTCGATATTATTTTCAACTTTATTCTTGACATTATAGGCTATATGGACTTTATTCTTCACATTTCAACTTTTTCTGACTTTTTTTCTCTAAAATCTGACAAATTCCCCTCTCATTTTTTCTTTGGCCTTTTTTTTTTTATAGACCTCCTTTCAACATCATCATGTTTTTTTTTTTTTTTTATGACATCAATTGTAATCACATGGTCTGTCATGCTTGTCGGGCATGTCACAGCTTGAATTTGTGGCATAGACATTGGAGTAACAGACAAAAAATGGTGTAGTCAGACATCAGCATTAGCTAGAGGCAGGTGCTAATGCTGTTGATCCAGCATGCATGGTTTTAGGGTCATATCTGGACAGAGCATATTGAAAGGCAGAGCAGATTTTGTTAGTGGGCCTGTCACAAAGCAAGGAAATCTCAGAAAATCTGCTTAACATAATGCTTCAGGTTTGCTTTTTTTTGTTTTCTCCCCACCAATCTTTCACTTGAGGGACCCATGGTGATGCTGAAGTCGTGATAAGTCACAATAGTTCATCTCTCACAGGCAGCTGGAAGATTGTGTGATTAGAGCAGCTGCCTCTAGAGATAATGATTCAGTGTAAAATAATGCAGACGATCACACAGTTATGCATGTCACTTAGCATCTGCTGCAGTCTGAATTATTGACTCTCATTTTTAACAAGTGCACACATTTAGGAGACAGTTTTGAGGTCACAAAGGTGGTAGTATAACGTGGGGTCTCTTTTTGTCAAGTTTGGTAAAAATTAAACGTATCATGTAGCTGCCCAAATATATCCAAAAATTGGATGTGCATCTCAAGACATGATAAATGTTTTTGTAAATCAGCCAACAAACTCTTGTCTCATATCCAGAAAAGACAAAACCTGTCTCACTCTGTGTCTGATAAGCTTTATTTCTGAAAATTGGCCATTCCAGCCGAGGAATAAGATATTTTTAAGAAATCGTCCAAGCCATTGTTTTCATTTTCATTTTCTCCAACATATTTTTTTTTGTGTGTGTGTGTGTAGTTTCACCCTGATAATAGGGTAATTACAAAGTGGCACTATTGACTGGTATGTATCAGCTGGCATCCATATCCAGGTATCTTATAGGGTGAGAGTCTGTAATTTGCTTTTTGGGTAGTCATAGTTAGTGGTGCCATGGGCCTCGAGAAATCCCATTAAAAAAACAACTTATTCCATTATGTACCCAGATAGTTTGCTCTTATAGCTTTAATTTTATAGCTTTCCCACTTTAAAAAATATATTCCCATATTCCACCCCATATCTCCTTGGACTGGTTCTACCTTTAAGGCTTCCACTTTCTTTCCTTTATAGGAAATTAGAAGAGTCTCCAGCTGACTAAGTGCCACCCCTTTCAAAGAGCAATCCACCGACCCATAGAATTAACACAACCACCTCTGTTATCTTTCAGTCGAGCCACCCCAACACCTCTTTTTAACCATCCACCCAAACCACAAACAGGCGCCCCATCAAACATGGAGACACTTCAAGCATTCCTTTTGTTCTTTTTCAGTAAACCAATGAGACCAAGGCATCAAAGTTGGTCTCTGAAAAGTTCACATTTGCATTTTGCATGGTAGGGGCCATTGATTCAAGACTAAAATAGGCACAGTGACTGTGAAGACAGGAAGGTGGAACAAAAAGATCTAGCCAGGGCTTATTGATGGATAAAATGTGAATGATTAAAGTCATTTTTATAAATTACTATAAAGTATCTACATTCTCCAAACTGTTTGGACTAAAATCATTCCTCTCCTGTAGGAAAGGGATTGACACACTTGTCTGTTTAACACTGAGACACACACGATGGTGCATGGGGGAAAACATTTTAGACTCCTATAAAATGATCACCACAACCATTCAGACATGAGGACCCTCCTGAAAACGAGATGTAGCATCTCAAGAGGCTAACCTCTAATAAATCCGACAACAGGTCTATGGTTCATAGATCTGTCACTAACTTTAGTTCTTACTTTAGTCCACTTGTCTCCTCTTACATCCCTGATGAGGTTAATGAAACTGATCCAGTGTGACAAAGGTTGATGGCTGCTGCTGGTGGACTCATCTTAAAGGAAAAGGTTTTGTTGTCAAAACTTGACAAGCTTTTCTCCTGCCTCAGAGCAGAACTGCACAGCAGCTACAAAACGCCAATTCCAATACAGTTAGAACATCCTGTAAAACAATAAAAAAAACTTAATACAATGATTTTCAAATTGTTTTTGACCTATATTCAATTGAATATGTGACAAAGATATTTAATCTTCAAATCGATTCTTTTTTATTTTCTTGCAAATATTTACTTAGTTTTAAGTTGTTGCCTGTATCATGTCCTAAAAAGACAAAGGCAACAAAAGGCTTAAGTAAGTTGAGAAATACTCAAAAAGCATTTGTTCAGAACATTGCACCAGTAAAAACAGGTTCATTGAAAACCAATGGGTGTCATGATGGGTAGCAAAAGGAGCATCGCTGAAAGGCTCAGTAATTCACAGGTAAGGATGAGGCAAGGTTCCCAACTTTTTCAGAAAATATTTCCCAACTTTCTGCACAAGAACAGAGATTTCATCATCCACAGTCCATAATGTCATCATAAGATTCAAAGAATCCCATAGAATCTCGACACACAAGGCCAAAAACCAACACTGAATCACTGTGACCTGATCTCTCAAGTGGCACTACATTAAAAACTTGTATCATCCCATAAAGGACATCAATATGTGGGCTTAGGAACACTTTGGAAACCATTGCCAGTTAACACAGTTCATCACTACATGTAAAAGTGTAAGGGAAAGCTGTACCATGCAAAGGGAAAGCCATGTATCAACAACATCATGAAGTGCCGCCAGCAAAGTGGAAAGTGTGTTTGAGTTTGAGTTTGAGTTCACAGTTGAAGTGTTTCTGTATTTGGTGGACATTGTGTCCTCACACAGAGGCTGAGCCTGTTTTTATTTATGTTTTACACACAACTTTCCAACCTCATTGGGATTGGGGTTTGCACTTCATTCCCCTTTTGTGAATGTGGAGGACAGTGGACAAAATTATAGACATGTTGGAACAAATCAGAAGATACGTGTCAATAATCAAACGTAGACTCTCTGATGGTAGGCCATCAGACATCTTAGATGTAGACTTAGATAGTTATTCACCATGACACACCACACAGTGTGGCCAAAAACCAAATCCAAACTTTTTAACATCATTTACTTAAAATGTGTCATCTGATCTCACTCCACTGAGGACCAACAGATGCTTTACTTATCCATATACTTCTCTTTCTTGATGATAAACTAAAGTTTTTGGAGGTACAAGAAAATGTCTGGGTATCAAACTGTTAATTTCAAGGTAGATAAAAGTTGCAACTATTTTGACAACTTTTTAAAATATTTTCTCGCACAGTGTTGCCAAGAGCAAATCTTTTCTATATTGCACAATGCTCCGAAGATTACATGATGGCAAGTTTTTGTGCATTTGTATTTTCCAAGCTTTTTTGCTCTGACTTTTATAATCATCTTGAAATAAGTCTTACTTATTTTCAATGCTGTAGTGTCATTCCAACAAAAAAGAAGAAAATGAAAAAATAACCTTATGAACCTCCCTTTGCTCATAATAGTGCACATTAAAGCTGACTATATTATAAGGTCTTCCTTTATTTAACTTATAAGGTCTTGCATGGAGTTGCACCATCTTCTGCATGTGATCTTTTTCCACCAAATCCCTCAACACCCACTTACGTCTTTCTGTGCCGGTCTTTTGGTTGCTCCCATGTGGGTTTGGCTGGTTTCAAGTTATAAATATAGCATGCTTCCATCTTATCAGGCAGACATGTTTCAGGTTAAAAATGCAAACTCAAATGAAGATATGGAGCCTCATCTTTTCACCTTACGAGTGCCAGCACTCGTCTTCAGATCTTTTGGTTATTTAAGTCAATTGGTGAAAATTTCCAATTGTATACCCAAAAAGTTTCTTATTTTGCCTGCTTCTCCTTTGTCCTAGCCTTTCAGAAAAAGCCTCATAGCAAGAGAACTGCTGGATCAACTCCATGGACGTCCCTGCTCACAGTATTTTAGCAGGACTATGCCAAGCCACATTCTACACGTGTAACAACAGCGTGGCTTTGTAAAAAAGAGAGTGGGTACGAGAATGGTCTGCCTGCAGTCCAGACCTGTCTCCCTTTTAAATTGTGTGGAACACAAAGGAGCACGAAATATGTAATGGAGACACCTAAATCTTACGCAACTGAAGTCATACATCAAGCACAAATGGGAGAGAATTTCACCCACAAAGCATCAACAATTAATGTTTCCAAACGCATGTTGAGTGTTGTTAAAAGTAAAGGTGATGTAACACAGGGGTAAACATGCTTCTTTCCCAGCTTTTTTGGAACACGGTACAGGCATCAAATTCAAAGGGATTGAACTTTTCGCAAAAAAGAGGGATATTTATCAATTTAAGCATTAGACATCTTATCTGCGTTGTGTGTTCATGTGAATTTGGAAATTGTTGCATTCTGTTTTTATTTATGTTTTTCACAACATCCCATCTTCATTGTAATAGGAGTTTTTAATTTGATCACACAAAAGTTAAATAGCACTGACACTGCAGAGAGGTACATAACTGTATTCAAAGTGTCACAATATGAAATAAAAGTCAGCCAAGCAGACAAATAAGATAATGGTTTATAATTGAAAAATGTTTCAGGTTCCAGCTTTGGTTCTCCCTGAGGAAGTCTGGAGATTAAAAAAAATGGTTTCAGACAATTTGCAGGAAGAGATAGAAATGTGCTGTGCAGGTGAAGCAACTGAGGCAAGAATCTGCCACTCCTCTCTGTTCTTTCATACTGCACTGAGCATTTTCTTCTCTGCGAGCTGGCAGATGAAACACTGAGTGAAATATTGCAGGACTCCTGCAAGACAGGTGGCTCATTACCCACATCATCAACAAAGAGTGCAGAGAGAAAAAACGACCACCAAGGTTTTTGACATGAAGCAACACCTCAGCCCCCACTGAGGTTTCCTACTGTATGTAATTAGCTGCAAGGACAGCAAAGGGAAATCTTAATGATGCATCCATGCTTTATTCTTTCTTATTTCCTTCCTCTTTTGAAGCCGCTTCTCTTGGCAAAACAAACCCTGACTTTCCAGCTCAGCAAGCAAAAAGGGTTCAGGAAGGT
>JAZDUH010000471.1:3367500-3657500 GCA_036419115.1 Scarus forsteni
GAAAAGAACTGAAAATCAGTCGTTATCACGAGAAACGGTGCTAAAAAACATGGAAAAACCATGGCCTTTTAGGGCTTCCGTAAGAAACAGCACATGATATAAACATAAAGATGAACAAAACATGATAAAAACATACAAGTTAAAAGCACATAACAATAAAATATGTGTAAACAGCACATGATATAAACAGAGATAATCGGCACATGATATAAACAAAAAGGTTAACAACAAATGATATGAACATACAAGTTACAAGCACATTAAAGTAAAATATGTGTAAACAGCACATGATATAAACAAAGAGATTAACAGGACATGATATTAACATAGAGATAAACAAGGCATACAATAAACAAACAAGTTAAAAGCACATATCAGTAAAGTATCAACAGCACATGATATTAAAAAATAGCTTAACAACACATGATGTAAACATACAAGTTAAAAGCACAAAACAGTCAAATATGTGTAAACTACAAAAGCCCTAAAAGGTCACGTGTATTCACGTTTTTTTAGCCCTGTTTTCTCGTAATAACGACATAATTTCAGTCATTTTCCCGAGATCTCGAGTTATTTATGTCGTTATCTCGGGATAACGGTCATAAATAAGTCATTATCACGAGATAACAACATAAATAACTGGAGATCTCGGGAAAATGACTGAAATTAAGTCGTTATCACGAGAAACGGTGCTAAAAAACATGGAAAAACCATGGCCTTTTAGGGCTTCCGTAGTAAACAGCACATGATATAAACATAGAGATTAAAAAAGTGATATAAACATACAAGTTAAAAGCACATAATAGTAAAATATGTGTTAACAGCACATGATATAAACAAAGAGATTAACAGCACATGATATAAACATAGAGATAATCAACACATGATGTAAGCATCTACGAGTTAAAAAGCACATGAAAGTAAAATACGTGTTTAAAAATGATAGAATATATAGAGAGATTAAACAACATGACAAAATAAAAAAAAAAAAAAAACATTAAAATATGTTTAAACAGCACATGATGTTAACATACAAGTTAAAAGCACAAAACAATATGTTTGAACAGCACATGATATAAACAAAAAGATTAACAACACATGATATAAACATACAAGTTAAAAGCACAAAATAATAAAATATCTGTAAAAAGCACCTGATATTAACATAGAGATTAAAAATCATATAAGTAAAACATAAACAAGTTAAATGGACTTCAAAACAGAAAATGTGCAAACTAAAGAAGGTTAAACACATGATACGATATCATACATAGATTTAACAAGCACATAGAAAAGTAAAACATAATGTTAAGCACCTTCCGAAATTAAAAAGTTATTTAGGCGTTAAGTAAACATGATTCTCAGATCACGATAATAAAATATCAGAGATAGACAACACATGAATTGTAAATGTACTAACAAACAACACTTGAAACATACAAAGTCAAAAACACAAAATAAATATGTATATGGCACATGATATAAACATAGAGTTTAACAGATTTAAAACACAGAATGATGCGATATGAACATATAACAGCACATGATATAAACATAGAGATTAAAAAACGTGATATAAACATACAAGTTAAAAGCACATAATAATAAAATATGTGTAAACCGCACATGATATAAACACAGGGATTATCAACACATGATATAAACATAGAAATTAACAACACATGATATTAACATAGAGATTACCAACACATGATATAAACATACAAGTTAAAAGCACAAAATAATAAAATATCTGTAAACACCACCTGATATTAACACAGGGATTAAAAATCATGATATAATCATACAGGTAAAAAGCACACAAACAGTAAAATATGTGTAAACAGCACATGATATAAACATATTAAAACACATGATATAACATACAAGTTAAAAGCACATGATATAAACATAGAGTTTAAATATAGATCTTTACATAAATAAGTCATTATCACGGGATAACGACATAAAAAAGTTGAGATCTCGAGAAAACAAGCTTCGTTATCCCGACATAACAACATAAATAACTGGAGATCACGGGAAAACGACTGAAATTAAGTCATTAACATGAGAAAACGGTGCTAAAAAACATGGAAAAACCATGGCCTTTTAGGACTTCTGTAGTAAACAGCACATGATATAAACATAAAGATTAACAACAGATGATACGGACATACAAGTTAAAAGCACATAACAGTAAAATATGTGTAAACGGCACATGATTTAAACATAGACATTAACAACCCATAATATAAACATACAAGTTCAAAGCACAGAATAGTAAAATATCTATAAACAGCACATGATATAAATATACAAGTTAAAAGCAGAAAACAGCAAAATATGTGTTAACAGCACATGATATAAACATAGAGATTAACAACACATGTTATAAACATACAAGTTAAAAGCACAAAGCGGTAAAATGTTTAAACAGCACATGATATTAACATAGAGATGAACAAAACATGATATAAACAGACAAGTTTAAAGCACATAATAATAAATTATGTGTAAACAGCACATGACATTAACATTGAGATTAAAGAACATGATATTAACATACAAGTTAAAAGCTCATAACAGTGAAATATGTGTTGACAGCACATGA
Source organism: Scarus forsteni (assembly GCA_036419115.1). NCBI lineage: Eukaryota > Metazoa > Chordata > Actinopteri > Labriformes > Labridae > Scarus > Scarus forsteni. Next base: position 3,370,112 of record JAZDUH010000471.1, read on the forward strand.
TATAAACATAGAGATAAACACATGATATAAACATAGAGATTAAAAAACATGATATAAACATAGAAGGTGAAAGCACACAAAAGTAAAATATGTGTAAACAGCACACGATAAAAACAAAGGGATTAAAAACAAATGATATAAACATACAAGTTGAAAGCCAAAAACAGTAAAATATATACTAACAGCACATGATATAAACATAGAGATTAACAACACATGATATAAACAGACACGTTTAAAGCATGTAATAGTAAAATATCTGTAAACAGCACATGATTTTACCATACAAGTTAAAAGAACATATCAGAAAAATATGTTAACAACACATGATATAAACATAGAGATTAACAACGCATCATATAAACATACAAGTAAAAAGCACAAAATAGTAAAATATTTGTAAAAAGTACGTGATCTTAACATAGAGATTAAAAAACATGATGTCAACATATAAATTAAAAGCACAAAACAGTAAAATATGTGTAAACAGCACATGATATTGACATACAAGTTAAAAGCACATATCAGTAAAGTGTCTGTGAACAGCACATGATGTTAACATACAAGTTAAAAGCACATTAAAGTAAAATATGTGTAAACAGCACATGATATAAACAAAGAGAATAACAGCACATTATATAAACAAAGAGAATAACAGCACATGATATAAACACAGAGTTTAACAGGACATGATATTAACATAGAGATTAACAAGGCATAAAATAAACAAACAAGTTAAAAGCACATATCAGTAAAGTATCAACAGCACATGATGTAAACATACAAGTTAAAAGCACAAAATAATAAAATATCTGCAAAGAGCACCTGATATTAACATAGAGATTAAAAAACATGATATAAACATACAAGTTAAAAGCACAAAACAGTCAAATATGTGTAAACTACAGAAGCCCTAAAAGGTCACGTGTTTTCACGTTTTTTTTAGCAATGTTTGCTCGTAACGACATAATTTCAGTCATTTTCCCAAGATCTCGAGTTATTTATGTCGTTATCTCGGGTTAACGAAGCTTGTTTTCTCGAGATCTCGACATAAATAAGTCATTATCACGGGATAACAACATAAATAAGTCAAGATCTCGGGAAAATGACTGAAATTAAGTCGTTATCACGAGAAAACGGTGCTAAAAAACATGGAAAAACCATGGCCTTTTAGGGCTTCTGTAGTAAAAAGCACATGATATAAACATAGAGATTAAAAAAGTGGTATAAACATACAAGTTAAAAGCACATAATAATAAAATATGTGTAAACAGCACATGATATAAACAAAGAGATTAAGAACAGATGATTTAAACATAGAGATAATCAACACATGATGTAAGCATACGAGTTAAAAGCACATGAAAGTAAAATACGTGTTAGCAAATGATAGAAACATAGAGATTAAAAACATGACATGAAAATAAAAGTTAAAAGCAGAAAACAGTAAAATATGTGTAAACAGCACATGATGTTAACATACAAATTAAAAGCACAAAACAATACATTTAAACAGCACATGATATTAAAAAAGAGGTGAACAACACATGATTTAAACATACAAGTTAAAAGCACTAAATAATAAAATATGTGTAAACGGCACATGATATTAACATAGAGATTAAAAAACATAATACAAACAAACAAGTTAAAACCAGAAAATGGCAAAATATCTGTTAACAGCACATGATATCAACATAGATTTAACAACACAAGATAGAAACATACATGTTAAAAGCACATAACAGTAAAATATGTCTTAACAACACGATATAAACATAGAGATGAACAACACATGGTGTAAACATAGAGATAAACAACACTTGATATTAACATACAAGTTAAAAGCAAACAACAGCAAAATATGTGTAAACAACACATGATTTAAACATACAAGTTAAAAACACAGAATGATAAAATATGTTATGACAACACGGTATTAACATAGAAATTAACAACACAGGATGTTAACACACATTAATGGCCATGATATAAACATTCAAGTTGAACACACATGATATTGAAATAAAAGTCAAAAGCACATGTAAAAGTTGATAACATTTAGTAGTAAAATATATGTGGATCGCACTTGATATTAACAGAGATTAACAGTAAAATCTGTGTGAACAACACATGATATAAACAAAGAGATTAACAACACATGATATAAACAGACAAGTTAAAGCACAAAATAATAAAATATCTGGAAACAGCACCTGATATTAACATAAAGATTTAAAAACATGATATAAACATACAGGTAAAAGCACACAAAAGTAAAATATGTGTAAACAGCACATGATATAAACAAAAAAATTAACAACACATGATATTAACATACAAGTTAAAAGCACATAATAGTAAAATATGTGTATACAGCACATGATATAAACATAGAGATCAAAACACGATATAAACAGACAAGTTAACAGCAAAAAACAGTAAAATATGTCTTAACAGCAGATGATATAAACAACACATGATATTAACATACAAGTTAAAAGTACATAACAGTAAAATATGTGTTAACCACACATGATATAAACATAGAGATTAACAACATACGATATAAACATACAAGTTGAAAGCACAAAATAATAAAATATCTGTAATCAGGACGTGATCTTAACATAGAGGTTAACTAAGCATGATGTAAAAATACTAGTTAAATGTACGAAACAGTAAAATATGTGTAAACAGCACATAAAATAAACATATAGATTAACAACGTATAATATTAACATAGAGATTAACAAAACATAATTTAAAAATACAAGTTAAATGTACAAAACAGTAAAATATGTCCAAACAGCACATGATATTAACATAGAGATTAACAACACATGATATCAACATAGAGATTTAAAAACATGATATACACATACAAGTTAAAAGCACATAAAAGTAAAATATGTGTAAACAGCACATGATATTAAAAAAGAGGTTAACAACACATGATGGAAACATGCAAGTTAAAAGCACAAAATAATAAAATATCTGTAAACAGCACCTGATATTAACATAGGGATTAAAAAAACATGATATAATCATTTAAGTTACAAGCACAAAACCGTCAAATATGTGTAAACTACAGAAGCCCTAAAAGGTCACGTGTTTTCACGTTTTTTTAGCACCCCTTTCTCGTAATAACAACATAATTTCAGTCATTTTCCCGAGATCTCGAGTTATTTATGTCGTTATCTCGGGATAATGAAGCTTGTTTTCTCGAGATCTCGACATAAATAAGTCATTATCAGGAGATAACGATGTAAATAAGTCGAGATCTCGAGAAAACAAGCTTCGTTATCCCGACATAACAACATAAATAACTGGAGATCTCGGGAAAACGACTGAACTTCAGTCATTATCACGAGAAAAGGGTACTAAAGACCATGGAAAAACCATGGCCTTTTAGGGCTTCCGTTGTAAACAGCACATGATATAAACATAAAGATTAACAACACATGATATAAACATACAAGGTAAAAGCACACAAAAGTAAAATATGTGCAAACAGCACATGGTATTAACATAGAGAGTAAAGAACATGATATTAACATTAAGATTAACAACACATGATATGAACATGGAGATTAAAAACACATATAAACATACAAGTTAAAAGCATATTAAAGTAAAATATGTGTAAGCAGCACATGATATTAACAAAGACCTTAATAGAAAATGATATAAACAAAGAGATAAACAACACATGATATCAACATCCATGTTAACAGCAAAAAACAAAAAAATATGTGTAAGCAGCACATGATATTAACATAGAGATTAACAACATATGATGTGAATATACAAGTTAAAAGCACATAATAGAAATATATCTGTAAACAGCACATGATGTTAACATACAAGTTAAAAGCACAAAACAGTGAATGTTTAAACAGCACATAATATAAACATAGAGATTAAAAACACATGATATAAACATACAAGTTAAAAGCACATAAAAGTAAAATATGTGTAAACAGCACATGATATTAAAAAAGGGCTTAACAACACATGATGTAAACATACAAGTTAAAAGCACAAAATAATAAAATATCTGTAAACAGCACCTGATATTAACATAGAGATTAAAAAACATGATATAAACATACAAGTTAAAAGCATAAAACAGTCAAATATGTGTAAAATACAGAAGCCCTAAAAGGTCACGTGTTTTCACGTTTTTTTAGCACCCTTTTCTAACAATAACGACATAATTTCAGTCATTTTCCCGAGATCTCGAGTTATTTATGTCGTTATCTCGGGATAATGAAGCTTGTTTTCTCGAGATCTCGACATGAGTAAGTCATTATCACGAGATAACGACGTAAATAAGTCGAGATCTCGAGAAAACAAGCTTCATTATCCCGACATAACAACATAAATAACTGGAGATCTCGGGAAAACGACTGAACTTCAGTTAGTATCACGAGAAAACGGTACTAAAGAACATGGAAAAACCATGGCCTTTTAGGGCTTCCGTAGTAACCAGCACATTATATACACATAAGGATTAACAACACATGATATAAACATACAAGTTAAAAGCACATTATAGTAAAATATCTGTAAACAGCACATGATATTAAAAATGTGAAATGTAGATGTTCTTTATTTATACAGCCCTTTACAACAACCCATTCGGTGAACCAAAGTGCTTTACAATAGGTGCAAAAAAGAGCAATAAATAAAACAATTAAAAATAAATAAAAACAATAACAACAATAAAAACAATAAAAGCAATGGAAAGAATAAAAGCAATAAAATACAATAAAATGAAGTAAAACAGAGTAAAAGTAAAAGTGTCACCACACTACTGGGTATTAAAAGCCATCCTAGACGAAACATGGAGATTAAAAACACATATAAACATACAAGTTAAAAGCACATTAAAGTAAAATATGTGTAAACAGCAAATGATATAAACATAGAGATAAACAACACATGATATAAACATAAAATCTAAAGCACAAAACAGTAAAATATCTCTTAACAGCACATGATATAAACATGGAGATTAAAAACACATGATATAAACAGACAAGTTTAAAGTGCATAATAGTAAAATATGTGTAAACAGCACATGATATAAACATAGAGATTAACAACATACAATATAAACATACAAGTTAAGAGCAAAAAACAGAAATATCTGTTAACAGCACGATATTAACATTGAGATTACAAAACATGATATAAACATAGAAGTTAAAAGCACAAAAAAGAAAAACATCTGTAAACAGCCCATGATATAAACATACAAGTTTACCGCACATCAAAGTAAAATATGTGTAAGCAGCACATGATATAAACATAGAGACAAACAACACATTATATTAACATACAAGTTAAAAGCACAAAATAATAATATATCTGCAACCAGCACATGATATTAACATAGAGATTAAAATACATGATATAAATATACAAGTTAAAAGCACAAAACAATAGAATATGTATTTACAGCACATGATATAAACAAAGAGATTAACAACACATGATATAAACATACAAGGTAAAAGCACACAAAAGTAAAATATGTGTAAACAACACATGATATAAACATAGAGATTAACAACACATGATATTAACATACAAGTTAAATGCACAAAATAATAAAATATCTGCAAACAGCACATGATATTAACATAGAGATTAAAAAACATGATATAAACATACAAGGTAAAAGCACATAACAGTAAAATATGTGTTAACAGAACATGATATAAACATAGAGACTAACAACAAATGATATAAACAGAAGTTTAAAGCACATAATAATAAAATATGTGGACATAGTACATGATATAAACAAAGAGATTAACAGCACATGATATAAACATATAAGTTAAAAGCAAAAAACAGTAAAATATGTGTAAACAGTACATGATATTAAAAAAGAGGTTAACAACACATGATATGAACATACAAGTTAAAAGCACAAAACAGTAAAATATGTCTTAACAGCACATGATTTAAACATAGAGATTAACAAAACGTGATATAAACATACAAGTTAAAAGCACATAATAAAAAAAATGTGTAAACAGCACATGATATAAACATACAACTTAAAGGCACATAATAGTAAAATATTTGTATACAGCACATGATATAAACAAAGAGATTGACAACAAATGATATGAACAGACAAGTTTAAAGCACATAATAAAATATTTGTATACAGCACATGATATAAACATAGAGATTAACAACACATGATATAAACATAAAATTTAAAGCACAAAACAGTAAAATATGTCTTAACTGCATATGATATAAACATGGAGATTAACAACAAATGATATAAATAGACAAATTTAAAGCACATAATAATAAAATATTTGTATACAGCACATGATATAAACATAAAATTTAAAGCACAAAACAGTAAAATATGTGTTAACAGGACATGATATAAACATAGAGATTAACAGCACATGATATTAACATAGAGATTAACAATACATGATATAAACATACAACTTAAAGGCACATCATAGTAAAATATGTGTAAACAGCACATGATATAAACATAGAGATAAACAACACATGATATCAACATACATGTTAAAAGCACATAACAGTGAAATATGTGTTAACAGCACATGATATTGAAATAAAAGTCAAAAGCACATATACAAGTTTATAACAAGTAGTAGTAAAATATATGTGGGCAGCACTTGATATTAAAAGAGATTAACAACACATGACATAAACATACAAGTTAAAAACACAATATCAACACACAAGTTTAAAATACGTTCTAGTAAAATGTATTAACAACACATGATATAAATATACAAGTTAAAACATAATATCAACACAGAATTTAAAAACACGTTATACACCTATTAACATGCACGCTAATTTAAAATGATAGGAACATAAAAGTCAACATCTCATGATGTTATTATACATGTTAACATCCCATGACTTTATTATACAAGTTGTCAACAAATTATGTTAAAATACAAGTTAACACATGATATTAACATACAAGTTAACAACACATGGTAGTTACAAAAAGGTTTGCAACACATGATATTCACATACAACCACATAACATGTAATATTAACATATTGGTTAACAGCACATGATATTAATACAGGCTCCAAGTTAACAAGACATGACATTTAACTTCAGCCTAGCTCCACATGTTTCATCTTTGGTCTCTGTGTCTACAGTGACTGGCAGACTCAGGACTGGACAGCCAAGAATTGGTGTGAAGTCATGAGATCTAATTTATCTCAGATGGAAGTTCTCAGAAAGCACAAACCTCTGCCAAGACATTTCTGTCACTGTCCACCAAGCTGTGATGGAAATTTAAAATAAAATGAACTCTCCTACCGTTTCAGGTTGACAAATCTTTCAAATCTCCTGGATCTGCATCCAGATCCTGATCACTCCCATTACCAGTCACCTCTTTCTTATGCCATGTCCAACATCTCCAGAAATTTGTATCCATATCTGCCGATCACTCTTTAACTTTTCTTGCTGACAGTCAGACAGCTTCTCTGTGTGAAGCATCTGAGCTTCTTCTTTCAGCTGACTATTTGATAGAGTTCCTTCAGTTCCAGAACCACCATCATGAATCCAGCAAAGAGATGAAACCATAACAACGTCTTCACCATTTGCTGGTTTAAAAGCAAACAATATACGGAACACTCTATACTCAAGTATTTATAGTCATTGGAAGAAAACATATCAGACAAAATAGAAAAAAACATATCAAACAAAATAGTGACAAATGTGAATATGTAAGGTATAATGCCTGTCAAAGGCAAGCAAGTAAGTACGGTCAGCAAGACAGAAAGACAGGCGACAAACTACACAAAATTAAATGCAACATTGCTGTTGATTGTGAAATCAACAGCAATGACTGGGCCACAGCATTGCTGTTAAATTTAAATGTTCATCATAGAGGCATTTGAAGGATGGAGATTTAAAGCGGGTATGGAAAGTATTCAGAACCCCTTAAATTATTCACATTTTGCCACGTTGGAGCCATTACCAAAAATGAATTAAATTCATTGTTTGTTCTCATTAATGTACACAAAGCACCCCATACATGACAAAAAAACCCAGAGTTGTAGACATTTTTGAAGATTAGACAGTAAAATCTGTGTAAACAGCACGATATAAACGAAGAGATTAACAAAACATGATATAAACATACAAGTTAAAAGCACAAAACAGTAAAATGTTTAAACATCACATGGTATTAACATAGAGATTAACAACACGATATAAACATACAAGTTAAATGTACGAAACAGTAAAATATGTGTTAACAGCACGATTTTAACATAGAGATTAACAAAACATGATGTAATAAAAATACAACTTAAAAGCACAAAACAGTGAAATATGTACTAACAGCACATGATAAAAACATACAAGTAAAAAGCACATAATAAAATATGTGTAAAAAGCACATGATATAACCAAACAAGTTAAAAGCACATATCAGTAAAGTGTCTGTAAACAGCACATGATGTCAACATACAAGTTAAAAGCACAAAACAGTAAATGTGTAAACAGCACATAATATAAACATAGAGATTGACAACACCTGATATAAACATACAAGTTCAAAGCACAAAATAATAAAATATCTGGAAACAGCACCTGATATTAACATAGAGATTTAAATACATGATATAAACATACAAGTTAAAATCACAAAATAATAAAATATCTGTAAACAGCACCTCATATTTACGTAGAGATTAAAAAGCATGATATAAACATACAAGTTAAAATACAGTCAAATATGTGTAAACTACAGAAGCCCCAAAAGGTCACGTGTTTTCACGTTTTTTTAGCACCCTCTTCTTACAATAACGACATAATTTCAGTCATTTTCCCGAGATCTCGAGTTATTTGTGTTGTTATCTCGGGATAACGAAGCTTGTTTTCTCAAGATCTCAACAAAAATAGTCATTATCACGAGATAACGACATAAATAAGTCGAGATCTCGAGAAAACAAGCTTCGATATCCCGAGATAAAAACATAAATAACTGGAGATCTCGGGAGAGATCAGAAATTCAGTCGTTATCACGAGAAAACGGTGCTAAAAAACATGGAAAAACCATGGCCTTTTAGGGCTTCCGTAGTAAACAGCACATGATATAAACATAAAGATTAACAACACATGATATAAACATACAAGTTAAAAGCACATAATTGTAAAATATTTGTTAACAGCACATGATATAAACATAGAGATTAACAGGACAAGATATTAACATAAAGATAAACAACACATGATATAAACATAAAAGTTAAAAGCACAAAACAGTCAAATGTGTGTAAACTACAGAAGCCCTAAAAGGTCACGTGTTTTCACGTTTTCTTAGCCCTGTTTTCTCGTAATAACGACATAATTTCAGTCATTTTCCCGAGATCTCGAGTTATTTATGTCGTTATCTCGGGATAATGAAGCTTGTTTTCTAGAGATCTCGACATAAATAAGTCATTATCACGAGATAACGACATAAATAAGTCGAGATCTGGTGAAAACAAGCTTCATTACCCCGACATAAAAACATAAATAACTGGAGATCTCGGGAAAACGACTGAAATTAAGTTGTTATCACGAGGAAATGGTGCTAAAAAACATGGAAAAACCATGGCCTTTTAGGACTTCCGTAGTAAACAGCACATGATATAAACATACAAGTGAAAAGCAGAAAACAGTAAAATATCTGTTAACCACACATGATATAAACATAGAGATTAACAACACATGATATTAACATACAAGTTAAAAGCACAAAATAATAAAATATCTGTAAACAGCACCTAATATTAACATAGAGATTAAAAAACATAATATAAACATACAAGTTAAAAGCAGAAAATGGGAAAAATATCTGCAAACAGCACATGATATTAACATAGAGATTAAAAAACATGATATAAACATACAAGTTAAAAGCAGAAAATGGCAAAATATCTGCAAACAGCACATGATATTAACATAGAGATTAAAAAACATGATATAAACATACAACTTATAGGCACATAACAGCAAAATATGTGTAAACAGCACATGATATCAACAAAGAGGTAAACAACACATGATTTAAACATACAAGTTAAAAACACATAGTAATAAAATATGTTATAACAACACGATATTAACGTAGAAATTAACAACACAGGATGTTAACACACATTAATGGCCATGATATAAACATTCAAGTTGAACACACATGATATTGAAATAAAAGTCAAAAGCACATGTACAAGTTGATAACATGTAGTAGTAAAATATATGTGGATAGCACTTGATATTAACAGAGATTAACAGTAAAATCTGTGTAAACAGCACATGATATAAACAAAGAGATTAACAATACATGATATATACAGACTAGTTAGAAGCATATAAAAATAAAATATGTGTAAACAGCACATGATATAAACATACAAGTTAAAAGCACATATAAGTAAAACATATGTAAATGGAGCATGAAATTAACAAAGAGGTTAACAACACATGATATAAACATACAAGTTAAAAGCACATAAAAGTAAAATATGTGTAAACAGCACATGAAATTAAAAAGGACGTTAACAAAACATGATTTAGAAATGCAAGTTAAAAGCACAAAACAGTAAAATATGTACTAACAACACAAAATATAAACATACAAGTCAAAAACACAAAATAAAATATGTGTAAACAGCACATGATATAAACATAGAGTTTAACAGGACATGATATTAACATAGAGATTAACAACGCATAATACTAACATAGAGATTAAGAACTCATGATATAAACAAACGAGTTAAAAGCACATATCAGTAAAGTATCTGTAAACAGCACATGATGTCAACATACAAGTTAAAAGTACATAACAGTAAAATATGTGTAAACAGCACATTAATTAAACATGGAGGTTAACAACACATGATGTTCACATACAAGTTAAAAGCACAAAACAGTCAAACATGTGTAAACTACAGAAGAACGAAAAGGTCACGTGTTTTCACGTTTTCTTAGCACATTTTTCTTGTAATAACGACTAAATCTGTGGATATTCTCAGTCATCCAGGCCATGACTCATGTCAATCAAAGCGTAAATCGTGTCAACTGGACCAAGCTCGTGTGTGTGGAAAACGTTTCGCCTCTCATCCAAGAAGCTTCTTCAGTTCCAAAGATCCTGGTGGGAAGTACGGATATTTATACCAGGAGGGAGGTAGCAAAGCACAAAAAAAGCCATTATGTGACTGAGCCAGCGGCTCGTTAGGTGTTAGAGTGGGACAATAGCCCTGCTGGGCAGTTGTTCACCCCCGGCTCTCCTATGAGAGTCGTCAGGGTCACCTGGCTGACGGTGTGAAAGACGGCTGCGCCTCCCTGGGAGGGCTCCAAAGACAGTATTGTATGTATGTGTATATTGTAATAACGACATAATTTCAGTCATTTTCCCGAGATCTCGAATTATTTATGTCATTATCTCGGGATAATGAAGCTTGTTTTCTCGAGATCTTGACATAAATAAGTCATTATCACGAGATAACGACATTAATAAGTCGAGATCTGGAGAAAACAAGCTTCGTTATCCCGACATAACAACATAAATGGACTGGAGATCTCGGGAAAACGACTGAAATTCAGTCCTTATCACGAGAAAACGGTGTTAAAAAACATGGAAAAACCATGGCCTTTTAGGGCTTCCGTAGTAAACAGCACATGTTATAAACATAAAGATTAACAACACATGATATAAACATACAATTTCGAAGCACACCATAGTTAAATACCTGTAAACAGCACATGATGTAAACATAGAGATTAAAAAACGTGATATAAACATACAAGTTAAAAGCACATAATATTAAAATATTTGTAAACAGCACATGATATTAACATGGAGCCTCACAAAACATGGTGTAAAAATACAGGTTAAATGTACGAAACAGTAAAATATGTGTAAACAGAGATCATAGAGATTAACAACACATCATATAAACAGACAAGTTAAAAGCACATATCAGTAAAGTATCTGTAAACAGCACATGAAATAAACATGGAGGTTCACAACATATGATTTAAACATACAAGTTAAAAGCACATAATAGAAAAATATCTGTAAACAGCACATGACGTTATAATACAAGTTAAAAGCAGAAAACAAAATGTGTAAACAGCACATGATATAAACATACAAGTTATAAGCACAAAACAATAAAATTTGTGTTAACAGCACATGATATAAACATAGAAATTAACAACACATAATATTAACATAGAGATAACCAACACGATATAAACATACAAGTTAAAAGCACATAATTGTAAAATATTTGTTAACAGCACATGATATAAACAGAGATAAACGGCACATGATATAAACAAAAAGATTAACAACAAATGATATGAACATACAGGTTAAAAGCACATAAAAGTAAAATATGTGTAAACAGCACATGATATAAACATAGAGTTTAACAGGACATGATATTAACATAGAGATTAACAAGGTATAAAATAAACAAGTTAAAAGCACATATCAGTACAGTATCAACAGCACATGATGTTAACATACAAGTTAAAAGTACATAACAGTAAAATATCTGTAAACAGCACCATATTAACATAGAGATTAACAACACATGATATAAACATACAAGTTAAAAGCACAAAACAATAAAATATATGTAAACAGCACATAATATAAACATAGAGATTAAAAACATGATATAAACATACAAGTTCAACGCACAAAAAACTAAAATATGTGCAAACAGCACATGATATAAACATAGAGATTAACAACGCATCATATAAACATACAAGTTAAAAGCACAAAATAATAAAATATCTGTAAACAGTACTTGATCTGAACATAGAGATTAAAAAACATGATGTAAACATATAAATTAAAAGCCAAAAACAGTAAATGTTTAAACAGCACATGATATAAACATAAAGATTAAGAACACATGATATAAACATAAAGATTAAGAACACATGATATAAACATACAAGTTAAAAGCACATATCAATAAAGTATCTGTAAATAGCACATGATGTAAACATACAAGTTAAAAGCACATAAAAGTAAAATATGTGTAAACAGCACATGATATAAACAAAGAGATTAACAGGACATGATATTAACATAGAGATTAACAAGGCATAAAATAAACAAACAAGTTAAAAGCACATAACAGTAAAATATGTGTAAACAGCACATGATATTAAAAAAGAGGTTAACAACACATGATGTATACATACAAGTTAAAAGCACATAATAGTAAAATATCTGTAAACAGCACCTGATACTAACATAGAGATTAAAAAACATAATGTAAAAATACAAGTTAAAAGCTCAAAACAGTCAAATGTGTGTAAACTACAGAAGCCCTAAAAGGTCACGTGTTTTCACGTTTTCTTAGCCCTGTTTTCTCGTAATAAAGACATAATTTCAGTCATTTTCCCGAGATCTAAAGTTATTTATGTCGTAATCTCGGGATAACGAAGCTTGTTTTCTCGAGATCTCGACATAATTAAGTCATTATCACGAGATAACGACATAAATAAGTCGAGATCTGGAGAAAACAAGCTTCGTTATCCCGACATAACAACATAAATAACTGGAGATCTCGGGAAAACGACTGAAAATCAGTCGTTATCACGAGAAAACGGTGCTAAAAAACATGGAAAAACCATGGCCTTTTAGGGCTTCCGTAGTAAACAGCACATGATATAAACATAAAGATTAACAACACATGATATAAACATACAATTTAGAAGCACACCATAGTAAAATAAATGTAAACAGCACATGATGTAAACATAAAAGTTAAAAGCATATGAAAGTAAAATATGTGTTAGCAAATGATATAAACATAGAGATTAAAAACATGACATGAAAATAAAAGTTAAAAGCACAAAACAGTAAAATATGTGTAAACAGCACATGATGTTTACATACAAGTTAAAAGCACAAAACAATACATTTAAACAGCACATGATATTAAAAAAGAGGTGAACAACACATGATATAAACATACAAGTTAAAAGCACTAAATAATAAAATATCTGTAAACAGCACATGATATTAACATAGAGATTAAAAATCATGACATGAACATATATTTTAAAAGCACAAAACACTAAAATATGTGTAAACGGCACATGATATTAACATAGAGATTAAAAACATAATACAAACATACAAGTTAAAAGCAGAAAATGGCAAAATATCTGTTAACAGCACATGATATTAACATAGATTTAACAACACAAGATAGAAACATACATGTTAAAAGCACATAAGAGTAAAATATGTGTAAACAGCACATGATATAAACATAGAGATTAACAACACATGATATAAACAAACAAGTTAAATGTACGAAACAGTCAAATATGTGTAAACAGCTGATGATATAAACAGACAAGTTAAAAGCACAAAACAGTAAAATATGTCTTAACAACACATAATATAAACATAGAGATGAACAACACATGGTATAAATATAGAGATTAACAACACTTGATATTAACATACAAGTTAAAAGCACAAAATAATAAAATATCTGCAAACAGCACCTGATATTAACATAGAGATTAAAAAACATGATATAAACATACAAGTTAAAGGCACACAACACCAAATATGTGTAAACAGCACATTATATTAACAAAGAGGTAAACAACACATGATTTAAACATACAAGTTAAAAACACATAATAATAAAATATGTTAGAACAACACGATATTAACATAGAAATTAACAACACAGGATGTTAACACACATTAATGGCCATGATATAAACATTCAAGTTGAACACACATGATATTGAAATAAAAGTCAAAAGCACATGTACAAGTTGATAACATTTAGTAGTAAAATATATGTGGATAGCACTTGATATTAACAGAGATTAACAGTAAAATCTGTGTAAACAGCACATGATATAAACAAAGAGATTAACAATACATGATATAAACAGACAAGTTAAAAGCATATAAAAATAAAATATGTGTAACAGCACATAATATTAACAGAGAGATTAACAAAACATGATTTAAAAATACAAGTTAAAAGCACAAAACAGTAATATATGTACTAACAGCACATGATATAAACATACAAGTTAAAGCACATAAAAGTAAATTATGAGTAAACAGCACATGATATAAACAAAGGGATTAACAACACAACATATAAACATACAAGTCAAAAACACATAATAAAATATGTGTAAACAGCACATGATGTTCACATACAAGTTAAAAGCAAAAAACAGTCAAATATATGTAAACTACAGAAGCCCGAAAAGTTCACGCGTTTTCACGTTTTCTTAGCACTGTTTTCTAGTAATAAAGACATAATTTCAATCATTTTCCCGACATCTCGAGTTATTTATGTCATTATCTCAGGATAATGAAGCTTGTTTTCTCGAGATCTCGACATAAATAAGTCATTATCACGAGATAACGACATAAATAAGTCGAGATCTCGAGAAAACAAGCTTCGTTATCCCGACATAACAACATAAATAACTGGAGATTTCGGGAAAACGACTGAAATTCAGTCATTATCACGACAAAACGGTGCTAAAAAAAATGGAAAAACCATGGCCTTTTAGGGCTTCCGCAGAAAACAGCACATGATATAAACATAGAGATTAACAACACATGATATAAACATACAAGTTAAAAGCACATAATAGTAAAATATGTATTAACAGCATATGATATTAATAAAGAGATAAACGACACATGATATTACCATACAAGTTAAAAGCACATAATAGAAAAATATCTGTAAACAGCACATGTTGTTATCATACAAGTTAAAAGCACAAAACAATATGTTTAAACAGCACATGATATAAACATAAAGATTAACAACTCATGATATAGACATACAAGTTAAAAGCAGACAACAGTAAAATATGTGTTAACAACACATGATATAAACATAGAGATTAAAAACACATATAAACATACAAGTTAAAAGCACATTAAAGTAAAATATGTGTAAACAGCACATGATATCAACAAAGAGGTTAGCAGCACATTATATAAACATAGAGTTTAACAGGACATGATATTAACATAGAGATTAACAACACATTATATAAACAAACAAGTTAAAAGCACATATCAGTAAAGTATCTGTAAACAGCACATGATGTCAACATACAAGTTAAAAGCACAAAATAATAAAATATCTGTAAACAGCACCTGATAGTAACATAGAGATTAAAAAACATGATATAAACATACAAGTTAAAAGCACAAAACAGTCAAATATGTGTAAACTACAGAAGCCCTGAAAGGTCACGTTTTTTAGCACTGTTTTCTCGTAATAAAGACATAATTTCAGTCATTTTCCCGAGATCTAAAGTTATTTATGTCGTAATCTTGGGATAACGAAGCTTGTTTTCTCGAGATCTTGAGATAACGACATAAATAAATCGAGATCTGGAGAAAACAAGCTTCGTTATCCCGACATAACAACATAAATAACTTTAGATCTCGGGAAAACGACTGAAATTCAGTAGTTATCACGAGAAAACGGTGCTAAAAAACATGCAAAAACCATGGCCTTTTAGGGCTTCCGTAGTAAACAGCACATGATATAAACAAAAAGATTAACAACACATTATATAAACATACAAGTTAAAAGCACATAACAGTAAAATATGTGTAAACAGCATATGATATTAAAAAAGAGATTAACAACACATGATATAAACATACAAGTTCAAAGCACAAAATAATAAAATATCTGGAAACAGCACCTGATATTAACATAGAGATTTAAATACATGATATAAACATACAAGTTAAAAGCACATAACAGTAAAATATGTGTATACAACACATGATATAAACATAGAGATCAAAACACATGACAAACATACAAGTTAAAAGCAAAAAACAGTAAAATATGTCTTAACAGCAGATGATATAAACAACACATGATATAAAAATACAAGTTAAAAGCACATAATAGTAAAATATGTGTTAACCGCACATGATATAAACATAAAAATTAACAACACATGATATAAACAAAGAGAGTAACAACACATCATATAAACAGACAAGTTCAAAGCACAAAATTTTAAAATATTTGTAAACAGCACGTGATCTTAACATAGAGGTTAACAGGACATGACATTAACGTAGAGATTAACAAAACATGATGTAAAAATACAAGTTAAATGTGCGAAACAGTAAAATATGTGTAAGCAGCACATAAAATAAACATAGAGATTAAGAACGTATAATATTAACATAGAGATTAACAGCACATGATATTAACATAGAGGTTAACAGGACATGATATTAAATAGAGATTAACAAAACATGATGTAAAAATACAAGATAAATGAACAAAACAGTAAAATATGTGTAAGCAGCACATGATATTAACATAGAGATTAACAACACATGATATTAACATAGAGGTTAACAGCACATGATATTAACATAGAGATTAACAACACATGATATGAACATAGTTTAGTCAGTCAACTCACGTTCAATTGTCATGGAGGAGTGATGAGCAAAACATATGAGAACACCCCTGGAGCCTGCAGGTGGATGCTGGGGTGGAGGTGGGGGTGAAAGAACAAGCAGCAAATCAGTGTCTGGCAGCATAGACGTTTGCCGAGCAGAGGGAGAGATGGGTAAACTCCCAGTTTAAATACACTGCCAAATTGAGAGGTGGAGAGTGTGATTGGAGGATTGGTGTAAGGAGTGTGACGTGTGATATGTGAATGTGACATGTGAATAGCAGCGCTGCTCGAGTTGTCTACCTGAACTGGCTCGCAGGCTTCGCTTCATAGATTAAAAGCAAACGATATGAAAATACAAGTTAAAAGCACAAAACAGTAAAATATCTATAAACAGCACATGATATAAACAAAGAGGTTAATAGCACATGATATAAACATACAAGTTAAAAACCGAAAACAGTAGAATATGTGTTAACAACACATGATATAAACAAAGACATTAACAACACATATTAACATACAAGTTAAAAGCACAAAAAAGTAAAATATGTGTAAGCAGCACATGATATTAACAAAGACGTTAATAGCAAATGATATACACATAGAGATAAATAACACATGATGTCAACAAACAGGTTAAAAGCAAAAAACAAAAAAATATGTGTAAACAACACATGATATAAACATAGAGATAAACAACACATGATGTAAATGTACAGGTTAAAAGCACATAACAGTGAAATATGTGTAAACAGCACATGATATAAACAAAGAGATTAAAAGGCACATGATATTAACATACAAGTTTAAAACGCATTATAATAAAATATTTGTAAACAGCACATGACATAAACATACAACTTAAGGGCACATAATAGTAAAATATGTTTATACAGCACATGATATAAACATAGAGATTAACACCACATGATATAAACATACAAATTAAAAGCACATAACAGTAAAATATGTGTTAACAACACATGATATAAACATAGAGATTAACAACATACGATATAAACATACAAGTTAAAAGCAAAAAACAGTTAAATATCTGTTAACAGCACTATATTAACATAAAGATTACAAAACATGATATAAACATAGAAGTTAAAAGCACAAAAAAGTAAAATATCTGTAAACAGCCCATGATATAAACATACAAGTTTAAAGCACATTAAAGTAAAATATGGGTAATCAGCACATGATATAAACATAGAGACAAACAACACATTATATTAACATACAAGTTGAAAGCACAAAATAATAAAATATCTGCAAACAACACATGATATTAACATAGAGATTAAAAAACCTGATATAAACATACAAGTTAAAAGCACACAAAAGTAAAATATGTGTAAACAGCACATGATATTAAAAAAGAGGTTAACAACACATGATGGAAACATACAAGTAAAAAGCTCATAAAAGTGAAATATGTGATGACAGCACATCATAAAAACAAAGGGATCAAAAACAAATGATATAAACACACAAGTTAAAAGCACACAAAAGTAAAATATGTACTAATAGCACATGCTATAAACATAGAGATTAAAAAACATGGTATTAACATACAAGTTAAAAGCTCGTCACAGTAAAATATGTGTAAACAGCACATGATAAAAACAAAGGGATTAAAAACAAATGATATAAACATATAAGCTGAAAGCCAAAAACAGTAAAATATGTACTAACAGCACATGATATAAACAGAGAGATTTACAACAAATGATATAAACAGAAGTTTAAATCACATAATGATAATATATGTGGAAATAGTACATGATATAAACAAAGAGATTAACAACACATGATAAAAATATACAAGTTAAAATCACATAATAATAAAATATGTGGAAATAGTACATGATATAAACAAATAGATTAAAAACACGTGATATAAACATACAACTTAAAGGCACATAATAGTAAAATATTTGTATACAGCACATGAAATAAAAAAGAGATAAACAACACATAATATTAACATAGAGATTAACAACACATTTAATAAATAAATAAATAAATACATTTAAAGCACAACACAGTAAAATATGTGTTAACAGGACATGATATAAACATAGACATTAACAGCACATGATATTAACATAGAGATTAACAATACATGATGTAAACATAAAAGTTAAAAGAACCTAACAGTAAAATAAGTCTTAACAGCATATGATATAAACATAGAGATTAAACACAAATGACATAAACATTCAACTTAAGGGCTCAAAACAGTAAAATATGTGTAAACAGCACATGATATCAACATAGAGATTAACAACATACGATATAAACATACAAGTTAAAAGGAAAAAACAGTTGAATATCTGTTAACAGCACCATATTAACATAAAGATTACAAAACATGATATAAACATACAAGTTAAAAGCACAAAAAAGTAAAATATCTGTAAACAGCCCATGATATAAACATACAAGTTTAAAGCACATTAAAGTAAAATATGGGTAAGCAGCACATGATATAAACATAGAGACAAAAAACACATTATATTAACATACAAGTTAAAAGCACAAAATAATAAAATATCTGCAAACAACACATGATCTTAACATCGAGATTAAAAAACATGATATAAATATACAAGTTAAAAGCAAAAAACAATAAATATGTACTAACAGCACATGACAAAAACATATAGATAAACAGCACATGATATGAACATACAAGTTAAAAGCACACCAAAGTAAAATATGTACTAATAGCACATGCAATAAACATGGAGATTAAAAACATGATTTGAACATGCAAGTTAAAAGCACATAACAGTAAAATATGTGTAAACAGCATATGATATAAACATATAAGTTAAAAGCAAAAAACAGTAAAATATGTCTTAACAGCACATGATATAAACAACACATGATATTAACAAAAAGGTTCACAGCACATGATATAAAAATATAAGTTAAAAGCACACAACAGCAAAATATGTGTAAAGAGCACGATATAAACATGGAGATTAAAAACACATGATGTAAACATACAAGTTAAAAGCACAAAATAATAAAATATCTGCAAAAAGCACATGATATTAACATAGAGATTAAAAAAATTGATATAAACATACAAGTTAAAAGCACACAACAGTAAAATATGTGTAAACAGCACATGATATCAACAAAGAGGTAAACAACACATGATTTAAACATACAAGTTAAAAACACATAATAATAAAATATGTTATAACAACACGATATTAACATAGAAATTAACAACACAGGATGTTAACACACATTAATGGCCATGATATAAACATTCAAGTTGAACACACATGATATTGAAATAAAAGTCAAAAGCACATATACAAGTTGATAACATGTAGTAGTAAAATATATGTGGATAGCACTTGATATTAACAGAGATTGACAACACATGACGAACATACAAGTTATAAACACAATATCAACACACAAGTTTAAAATACGTTCTAGTAAAATGTATTAACAACACATGATATAAACATACAAGTTAAAGGATATATACACAGAATTTAAAAACACTTTATACACCTATTAACATGCACGCTAATTTAAAATGATATGAACATAAAAGTCAACATCTCATGATGTTATTATACATGTTAACATCCCATGACTTTATTATACAAGTTGTCAACAAATTATGTTAAAATACAAGTTAACACATGATATTAACATACAAGTTAACAACACATGGTAGTTACAAAAAGGTTTGCAACACATGATATTCACATACAACCACATAACATGTAATATTAACATATTGGTTAACAGCACATGATATTAATACAGGCTCCAAGTTAACAAGACATGACATTTAACTTCAGCCTAGCTCCACATGTTTCATCTTTGGTCTCTGTGTCAACAGTGACTGGCAGACTCAGGACTGGACAGCCAAGAATTGGTGTGAAGTCATGAGATCTAATTTATCTCAGATGGAAGTTCTCAGAAAGCACAAACCTCTGCCAAGACATTTCTGTCACTGTCCACCAAGCTGTGATGGAAATTTAAAATAAAATGAACTCTCCTACCGTTTCAGGTTGACAAATCTTTCAAATCTCCTGGATCTGCATCCAGATCCTGATCACTCCCATTACCAGTCACCTCTTTCTTATGCCATGTCCAACATCTCCAGAAATTTGTATCCATATCTGCCGATCACTCTTTAACTTTTCTTGCTGACAGTCAGACAGCTTCTCTGTGTGAAGCATCTGAGCTTCTTCTTTCAGCTGACTATTTGATAGAGTTCCTTCAGTTCCAGAACCACCATCATGAATCCAGCAAAGAGATGAAACCATAACAACGTCTTCACCATTTGCTGGTTTAAAAGCAAACAATATACGGAACACTCTATACTCAAGTATTTATAGTCATTGGAAGAAAACATATCAGACAAAATAGAAAAAAACATATCAAACAAAATAGTGACAAATGTGAATATGTAAGGTATAATGCCTGTCAAAGGCAAGCAAGTAAGTACGGTCAGCAAGACAGAAAGACAGGCGACAAACTACACAAAATTAAATGCAACATTGCTGTTGATTGTGAAATCAACAGCAATGACTGGGCCACAGCATTGCTGTTAAATTTAAATGTTCATCATAGTGGCATTTGAAGGATGGAGATTTAAAGCGGGTATGGAAAAGTATTCAGAACCCCTTAAATTATTCACATTTTGTCACGTTGCAGCCATTACCTAAAATGAATTAAATTCATTGTTTTTTCTCATTAATGTACACAAAGCACCCCATACATGACAAAAAAACCCAAGGTTGTAGACATTTTTGAAGATTAGACAGTAAAATCTGTGTAAACAGCACATGATATAAACATAAAGATTAACAACACATGATATAAACATACAAGTTAAAAGCACATAATAGTAAAATATGTGTAAACAGGACATGATATTAACATAGAGATTAACAACACATGATATGAACATACAAGTTAGAAGCACATCATAGTAAAATAAATGTAAACAGCACATGATGTTAATATACAAGCTAAAAGCAAAAAACAGTATAATATGTGTAAACAGCACATGACATTAACATAGAGATTGAAAACACATGATGTAAAAATACAAGTTAAAAGCACAAAATAATAAAATATCTGTAAACAGCACCTGATAGTAACATAGAGATTAAAAAACATGATATAAAAATACAAGTTAAAAGCACAAAACAGTCAAATATGTGTAAACTACAGAAGCCCGAAAAGGTCACGTGTTTTCACATTTTTTTAGCACCCCTTTCTCGTAATAACAACATAATTTCAGTCATTTTCCCGAGATCTCGAGTTATTTATGTCGTAATCTCGGGATAATGAAGCTTGTTTTCTCGAGATCTTGACATAAATAAGTCATTATCACGAGATAACGACATAAATAAGTCGAGATCTGGAGAAAACAAGCTTCGTTATCCCGACATAACAACATAAATAATTTTAGATCTCGGAAAACGACTGAAATTCAGTAGTTATCACGAGAAAAAAAAACTCATGATATAAACAAAAAGATTAACAACACATATTAACATACAAGTTAAAAGCACACAAAAAAGTAAAATATGTGTAAGCAGCACATGATAGTAACAAAGACGTTAATAGCAAATGATATAAACATAGAGATAAATAACACATGATGTCAACAAACAGGTTAAAAGCAAAAAGCAAAAAAATATGTGTAAACAACACATGATATAAACATAGAGATAAACAACACATGATGTAAACGTACAGGTTAAAAGCACATAATAGTGAAATATGTGTAAACAGCACATGATATAAACATAGAGATTAACAGCACATGATATTGACATACAAGTTTAAAACGCATAATAATAAAATATTTGTAAACAGCACATGACATAAATATACAACTTAAGGGCACATAATAGTAAAATACGTTTATACAGTACATGATATAAACATAGAGATTAACACCACATGATATAAACATACAAGTTAAAAGCACATAACAGTAAAATATGTGTTAACAAAACATGATATAAACATAGAGATTAACAACACAATATAAACATACAAGTTAAAAGCAAAAAACAGTTAAATATCTGTTAACAGCACTATATTAATATAAAGATTACAAAACATGATATAAACATAGAAGTTAAAAGCACAAAAAAGTAAAATATCTGTAAACAGCCCATGATATAAACATACAAGTTTAAAGCACATTAAAGTAAAATATGGGTAATCAGCACATGATATAAACATAGAGACAAACAACACATTATATTAACATACAAGTTGAAAGCACAAAATAATAAAATATCTGCAAACAACACATGATATTAACATAGAGATTAAAAAACCTGATATAAACATACAAGTTAAAATTACACAGAAGTAAAATATGTGTAAACAGCACATGATATTAAAAAAGAGGTTAACAACACATGATGGAAACATACAAGTTAAAAGCACAAAACAGTCAAATATGCCTAAACTACAGAAGCCCGAAAAGGTCACGTGTTTTCACGTTTTCTTAGCACATTTTTCTTGTATTAACGACATAATTTCAGTCATTTTCCCGAGATCTCGAGTTATTTATGTCATTATCTCGGGATAATGAAGCTTGTTTTCTCGAGATCTTGACATAAATAAGTCATTATCACGAGATAACGACATTAATAAGTCGAGATCTCGAGAAAACAAGCTTCGTTATCCTGACATAACAACATAAATGGACTGGAGATCTCGGGAAAACGACTGAAATTCAGTCCTTATCACGAGAAAACGGTGTTAAAAAAACATGGAAAAACCATGGCCTTTTAGGGCTTCCGTAGTAAACAGCACATGTTATAAACATAGAGATTAACAACACATGATATAAACATACAATTTAGAAGCACACCATAGTTAAATATCTGTAAACAGCACATGATGTAAACATAGAGATTAAAAAACGTGATATAAACATACAAGTTAAAAGCACATAATATTAAAATATTTGTAAACAGCACATGATATTAACATGGAGCTTCACAAAACATGATGTAAAAATACAGGTTAAATGTACGAAACAGTAAAATATGTGTAAACAGAGATCATAGAGATTAACAACACATCATATAAACAGACAAGTTAAAAGCACATATCAGTAACGTATCTGTAAACAGCACATGAAATAAACATGGAGGTCACAACATATGATTTAAACATACAAGTTAAAAGCACATAATAGAAAAATATCTGTAAACAGCACATGACGTTATAATACAAGTTAAAAGCAGAAAACAATATGTGTAAACAGCACATGATATAAACATACAAGTTATAAGCACAAAACAATAAAATTTGTGTTAACAGCACATGATATAAACATAGAGATTAACAACACATGATATAGTCATTTAAGTTAAAAGCACAAAACCGTCAAATATGTGTAAACTACAGAAGCCCTAAAAGGTCACGTGTTTTCACATTTTTTTAGCACCCCTTTCTCGTAATAACGACATAATTTCAGTCATTTTCCCGAGATCTCGAGTTATTGATGTCGTTATCTCAGGATAGCGAAGCTTGTTTTCTCGAGATCTCGACATCAATAAGTGATTATCACGGGATAACGACATAAATAACTGGAAATCTCGGGAAAACGACTGAAATTTAGTCGTTATCACGAGAAAATGGTGCAAAAAAACATGGAAAAACCATGACCTTTTAGGGCTCTCATAGTAAACAGCACATGATATAAACAAAAAGATTAACAACACATGATATAAACATACAAGTTAAAAGCACATAATAGTAAAATATCTGTAAACAGGACATGATAGAAACAAAGAGATTAAAAACACATGATGTAAACAGACAAGTTTAAAGCACATAATAGTAAAATAAGTGTAAACAGGACATGATATTAACAAAGAGATTAACAACACATGATTTTAACATCGAGATTAACAACACATCATATAAACAGACAAGTTTAAAGCACATAAGCACATGTAAGTTAAAAGCACAAAACAGTCAAATATGTGTAAACTACAGAAGCCCTAAAAGGTCACGTGTTTTCACATTTTTTTAGCACATTTTTCTAGTAATAAAGACATAATTTCAGTCATTTTCCCAAGATCTCGAGTTATTTATGTCGTTATCTCGGGATAACGAAGCTTGTTTTCCAGAGATCTCGACATAAATAAGTCATTATCAGGAGATAACGACATAAATAAGTCAAGATCTGGAGAAAACAAGCTTCATTATCCCGACATTAAAACATAAATAACCGGAGATCTCCGGAAAACGACTGAAATTCAGTCGTTATCACGAGAAACGGTGCTAAAAAACATGGAAAAACCATGGCCTTTTAGGGCTTTCATAGGAAACAGTACATGTTATAAACATAGAGATTAACAACATATGATATAAACATACAAGTTAAAAGCACATAATAATAAAATATGTGTAAACAGCACATGATATTAACATAGGGATTAAAAACACATGATAAAAACATACAAGTTAAAAGCACATAATAATAAAATATGTGTAAACAACACATGATATAAACAGAGATAAACGGCACATGATATAAACAAACAAGTTAAAAGCACATAAAAGTAAAATATGTGTAAACAGCACATGATATTAAAAAATAGCTTAACAACAGATGATGTAAACATACAAGTTAAAAGCACAAAATAATAAAATATCTGTAAACAGCACCTGATATTAACACAGAGATTAAAAAACATGACATAAACATACAAGTTAAAAGCACAAAACAGTCAAATATGTGTAAACTACAGAAGCCCTGAAAGGTCACGTGTATTCACGTTTTTTTAGCAATGTTTTCTCGTAATAACGACATAATTTCAGTCATTTTCCCGAGATCTCGAGTTATTTATGTCGTTATCTCGGGATAACGAAGCTTGTTTTCTAGACATCTCGACATAAATAAGTCATTATCACGAGATAACGACATGAATAAGTCGAGATCTCGAGAAAACAAGCTTCGTTATCCCGACATAACCACATAAAAAACTGGAGATCTCGGGAAAACTACTGAAATTAAGTCGTTATCACGAGAAAACGGTGCTAAAAAACATGGAAAAACCATGGCCTTTTAGGGCTTCTGTAGTAAACAGCACATGATATAAACATAGAGATTAAAAAACGTGATATAAACATACAAGTTAAAAGCACATAATTGTAAAATATCTGTAAACAGCACATGCTATTAACAAACAGGTTAATAGCACATGATGTAAACATACAAGTTAAAAGCACAAAATGATAAAATATCTGTAAACAGCACCTGATATTAACATAGAGATAATCAACACATGATATGAACATACAAGTTAAAAGCAAAAAACAGTAAAATATGTGTTAACATCACATGATATACACATAGAGATGAACAACACATGATATTAACATAGAGATTAACAACATACAAAATAAACATAGAAGTTAAAAACACAAAACAGTAAAATATCTGTAAACAGCACGTTATTAACATTGAGATTAAAAAACATGATCTAAACAAAGAAGTAAAAAGCACAAAAAAGTTAAATATCTGTAAAAAGCCCATGATATAAACATACAAGTTAAAAGCACAAAACAGTAAAATATGTGTAAATAGCACATGATATTGACATGTAGATTAAAAAACATGATATTAACATTAAGATTAACAACACATGACATGAAAATACAAGATAAAAGCAGAAAACAGTAAAATATGTGTAAACAGCACATGATATAAACATAGAG
This sequence comes from Scarus forsteni, assembly GCA_036419115.1. NCBI lineage: Eukaryota > Metazoa > Chordata > Actinopteri > Labriformes > Labridae > Scarus > Scarus forsteni. The sequence goes on from JAZDUH010000471.1 coordinate 3,397,377, forward strand.
AATATCAACACATGATGTAAACATACAAGCTAAAAGCACAAAATAATAAAATATCTGTAAACAGCACCTGATATTAACATAGAGATTAAAAAACATGATATGAACATACAAGTTAAAAGCACAAAACACAATATTTTCTCGTAATAACAACATAATTTCAGTCATTTTCCCGAGATCTCGAGTTATTTATGTTGTTATCTCGGGATAATGAAGCTTGTTTTCTCGAGATCTCGACATAAATAAGTCATTATCACAAGATAACGACATAAATAAGTCGAGATCTGGAGAAAACAAGCTTCGTTATCCCGACATAACAACATAAATAACTGGAGATCTCGGGAAAACGACTGAAATTCAGTCGTTATCACAAGAAAACGATGCTAAAAAACGTGGAAAAACCATGGCCTTTTAGGGCTTCCGTAGTAAACAGCACATGGTATAAACAAAAAGATAAACGACGCGCACATATCTGTAAACAGCACATGATATAAACATAGAAATTAACAACACATAATATTAACATAGAGATTACCAACACATGATATAAACATACGAGTTAAAAGCACATAATTGTAAAATATGTGTAAACAGCACATGATATTAACATAAAGATAAACAACACATGATATGAACATATAGACTAACAACACATATTAACATACAAGTAAAAAGCACATAACAGTAAAATATGTGTAAACAGCACATGATATAAACATACACATTAACAACACATACTACTAACATAGGGATTAACAACACATGATGTAAACAAACAAGTTAACTAGATATCGACATGAATAAGTCATTATCACGAGATAACGACATAAATAAGTCGAGATCCCGAGAAAACAAGCTTCATTTTCCCGACATAAAAACATAAATAACTGGAGATCTGGGGAAAACGACTGAAATCAAGTCGTTATCACGAGAAAACGGTGCGAAAAAACATGGAAAAACCATGGCCTTTTAGGGCTTCCGTAGTAAACAGCACATGATATAAACATAAAGATTAACAACATATGATATGAACATACAATTTAGAAGCACACCATAGTAAAATAAATGTAAACAGCACATGATGTTAATATACAAGTTAAAAGCACATAAAAGTAAAATATGTGTAAACAGCACATGATATAAACATAGAGGTAATCAACACATGATGTAAGCATACAAGTTAAAAGCACATTAAAGTAAAATATGTGTTAGCAAATGATATAAACATAGAGATTAAAAACATGACATGAAAAAAGTTAACAGCAAAAAACAGTCAAATATGTGAAAACTACAGAAGCCCGAAAAGTTCACGTGTTTTCACGTCTTCTTAGCACCGTTTTCTAGTAATAAAGACATAATTTCAGTCATTTTCCCGAGATCTCGAGTTATTTATGTCTTTATCTCGGGATAACGAAGCTTGTTTTCTCGAGATCTCGACATAAATGAGTCATTATCACGGGATAACGACATAAATAAGTTGAGATCCCGAGAAAACAAGCTTCGTTATCCCGACATAACAACATAAATAACTGGAGATCTCGGGAAAACGACTGAAATTAAGTCGTTATCACGAGAAAACGGTGCTAAAAAACATGGAAAAACCATGGCCTTTTAGGGCTTCCGTAGTAAACAGCACATGATATAAACATAAAGATTAACAACACATGATATAAACATACAAGTTAAACGTACAAAAAAGAAAAATATGTGTAAACAGCACACGATATAAACATAGAGTTTAACAGGACATGATATTAACATAGAGATTAACAACGCATGATGTCAACATACAAGTTAAAAGTACATAACAGTAAAATATGTGTAAACAGCACATGATATTTAAAAAAAATGTTAACAACACATGATGTAAACATACAAGTTGAAAGCACAAAATAATAAAATATCTGAAAACAGCACCTGATGTTAACATAGAGATTAAAAAACGTGAAATAAACATACAAGTTAAAAGCATAAAACAGTCAAATATGTGTAAACTACAGAAGCCCTAAAAGGTCACGTGTTTTCACGTTTTTTTAGCACCCTTTTCTCGTAATAACGACATAATTTCAATCATTTTCCCGAGATCTCGAGTTATTTATGTCGTTATCTCGGGATAATGAAGCTTGTTTTCCCGAGATATCGACATGAATAAGTCATTATCACGAGACAAGGACATAAATAAGTCGAGATCTCGAGAAAACAAGCTTCGTTATCCTGACATAACAACATAAATAACTGGAGATCTCGGGAAAACGACTGAACTTCAGTCATTATCACGAGTAAACGGTGCTAAAAAACATGGAAAAACCATGGCCTTTTAGGGCTTCCGTAGTAACCAGCACATGATATAAACATACGTATTAACAACACATGATATAAACACACAAGTTAAAAGCACATAATAGTAAAATATCTGTAATCAGCACATGATATAAACATACAAGTTAAAAGCAGAAAACAGTAAAATATGTGTCAACATCACATGATAAACACATAGCGATTAACAACACATGATATTAACATAGAGATTAACAACATGCGATATAAACATACAAGTTAAAAGCACAAAACAGTTAAATATCTGTAAACAGCATGTTATTAACATTGAGATTAAAAAACATGATCTAAATATGGAAATTAAAAGCACAAAAAAGTAAAATATCTGCAAACAGCTTAAAAGAGAGATTAAAAAACATGATATTAACATACAAGTTAAAAGCTCATAACAGTGAAATATGTGTTGACCGCACATGATATAACCATAGAGACAACAAGACATGATATAAACATTCAAGTTAAAATCAGATAACAATAAAATATGTGTAAACAGCACATGATATAAACATAGAGGTTAACAGCAAATGATGTAAACATACACGTTAAAAGCAAAAAACAGTAAAAGATGTCTTAAAAGCACATGATTTGAACATGGAGATTAAAAACAAATGATATAAACAGAAGTTTAAAGCACATAATAATAAAATATGTGGAAATAGTACATGATATTAAAAAAGAGATTAAAAACACTTGCTATAAACATACAAGTTAAAAGCACATAAAAGTAAAACATGTGTATACAGCACATGATATAAACATAGAGATTAACACCACATGATATAAACATAGAGATTAACAACAAATGATATAAACAGAAGTTTAAAGCACATAACAATAAAATATGTGGAAATAGTACATGATATAAACAAAGAGATTAAAAACACATGATATAAACACACAAGTTAAAAGCAAAAAATAGTAAAATATGTCTTAACAGCACATGATATAAATAACACATGATATTAACAAAAAGGTTCACAGCAGATGATATAAAAATACAAGTTAAAAGCACATAATAAAAAAAATCTGTAAACAACACATGATATAAACATCGAGATTAAAAACACATAAAATTAACATAGAGATTGAAAAAACATGATATAAACACAAAAGTTAAAAGCACATAAAAGTAAAATATGTGGAAACAGCAAATGATATAAACAAAAAGATTAACAACACATAATATTAACATAGCGATTAACAACACATGATATAAACATAGATGATATTAACATACAAGTTAAAAGCACAAAATAATAAAATATCCGCAAACAGGACATGATATAAACATAGAGATTAAAAACATGATATAAACATAGAGATTAAAAACACATCATAAAAACATACAAGTTAAAAGCACAAAACAGTAAATATGTGTAAAAAGCACATGATATAAACATAGAGATTAACAACACATCCTAAAAACATACAAGTTAAAAGCACAAAAAAAAAAATTTGTGTAAACTACAGAAGCCCGAAAAGGTCACGTGTTTTCACGTTTTCTTAGCATCTTTTTCTAGTAATAACGACATAATTTCAGTCATTTTCCCGAGATCTCAAGTTACTTATGTCGTTATCTCGGGATAATGAAGCCTGTTTTCTCGAGATATCGACATAAATAAGTCGAGATCTCGAGAAAACAAGCTTCTTTATCCCGAGATAAAAACATAACTAACTGGAGATCTCAGGAAAACGACTGAAAGTCAGTCGTTATCACGAGAAAGCTGTGCTAAAAAACATGGAAAAACCATGGCCTTTTAGGGCTTCCGTAGTAAACAGCACATGATATAAACAGAAAGATTAACAACACATGATCTAAACATAGAGTTTAACAACACACATTAAAATACAGGTTAAAAGCACATTAAAGTAAAATATGTGTACGCAGCACATGATATTAACAAAGAGGTTAATAGCAAATTATATAAACATAGAGAAAAACAACACATGATATTAACATAGAGATGACCAACACGTGAGATCAGCATAGGTCAACATACGATATAAACATACAAGTTAAAAGCACAAAACAGTTAAATATCTGTCAACAGCAGATGATATAAACATAGAAATAAACAACACATGATATTAACATACAAGATTAAAGCACATAATAATAAAATATCTGTAAACAGCACATGATATAAACATAGAGATTAAAAAACATGATATAACCATAGAAGTTAAAAGCACAAAAAAGTAAAATATCTGTAAACAGCCCATGATATAAACATACAAGTTAAAACCACAAAACAGTAAAATATGTGTAAATAGCACATGATATAAACATAGAGATAAACAACACATGATATTAACATATAAGTTAAAAGCACACAATAATAAAATATCTCCAAACAGCACATGATATTGACATAGAGATTAAAAAACATAATATTAACATACAAGTTAAAAGCTCATAACAGTGAAATTTGTGTAAACAGCACATGATATTAAAAAAGAGGTTAACAACACATGATATAAACATACAAGTTAAAAGCACATAACAGTAAAATATGTTAACAGCACATGATACACACAAAGGGATTAACAACAAATGATATAAACATACAAGTTAAAAGCACATAATAATAAAATATTTGTAAACAGCACATGACATAAACATACAACTTAAGGGCACATAATAGTAAAATATGTGTATACAGCACATGATATGAACATAGAGATTAACAACATTCGATATAAACATACAATTTAAAAGCACAAAACAGTTAAATGTCTGTAAACAGCACGATATTAACATTGAGGTTAAAAAACATGATATAAACATAGAAGTTAAAAGCACAAAATAGTAAAATATCTGTAAACAGCCCATGATATAAACATACAAGTTAAAACCACAAAATAATAAAATATCTGCAAATAGCACGATATCGACATAGAGATTAAAAAACATGATATTAACAAACAAGTTAAAAGCTCATAACAGTGAAATATGTGTTGACAGCACATGATGTAAACATAGAGATAAACAACACGATATTAACATAGAGATTAAAAAAATAATAATAATAAAAATATCTGTAAACAGCACGTAATCTTAACATAGAGATAAAAAAACATTATGTAAACATGTAAATTAAAAGCACAAAACAGTAAAATATGTATAAACAGCACATGATATTTACATAGAGATTAAATGCACATGATATTAACATAAAGATTAATAACACATGATATGAAAATACAAGTTAAAAGCAGAAACAGTAAAATATCTGTTAAAAACACATGATATAAACATACAAGTTAAAAGCAGAAAACAGTAAAATATGTGTTAACATCACATGATATAAACATAGAGATTAACAACACATATTAACATACAAGTTAAAAGCACATAAAAGTAAAATATGTGTAAACTAAAGAAGCCCTAAAAGGTCACGTGTTTTCACGTTTCTTAGCACTGTTTTCTCGTAATAACGACATAATTTCAGTCATTTTCCCGAGATTTCCAGTTATTTATGTCGTTATCTTGGGATAACGAAGCTTGTTTTCTCGAGATCTGGACATAAATAACTCATTATTACGTGATAACGACATAAATAAGTTGAGATCTCGAGAAAAAAAGCTTTGTTATCCCGACATAACAACATAAATAACTGGAGATCTCGAGGACACGACTGAACTTCAGTCGTTATCACGAGAAAATGGTGCTAAAAAACATGGAAAAACCATGGCCTTTTAGGGCTTCCGTAGTAAACAACACATGATATAAACATATATATTAACAACACATATTAACATACATGTAAAAAGCACATAACAGTAAAATATGTGTAAACAGCACATGATATAAACATACACATTAACAACACATAATACTAACATAGGGACTAACAACAAAAGATGTTAACAAACAAGTTAAAAGCACAAAACAGTCAAATATGTGTAAACTACAGAAGCCCTAAAAGGTCACGTGTTTTCACGTTTTCTTAGCACTGTTTTCTCGTAATAACGACATAATTTCAGTCATTTTCCCGAGATGTAGTCGTTATCTCGGTATAACGAAGCTTGTTTTCTCGAGATCTCGACATAAATAACTCATTATTACGAGATAACGACATAAATAACTCGAGATCTTGGGAAAATGACTGAAATTAAGTTATCATGAGAAAACGGTGCTAAAAAACATGGAAAAACCATGGCGTTTGAGGGCTTCCGTAGTAAACAGCACATGCTATAAACATAGAGATTAAAAGCACATAATAGTAAAATATGTATTCACAGCACATGATATTAATAAAGAGATAAATGACACATGATATTACCATACAAGTTAAAAGCACATAATAGTCAAATATCTGTAAACAGCACATGATATAAACATGGAGATTAAAAAACGTGATATAAACATACAAGTTAAAAGCACATAATAATAAAATATTTGTAAACAGCACATCATATTAACATAGAGCTTCACAAAACATGATGTAAAAATACAAGTTAAATGTACGAAACAGTAAAGTACCTGTAAACAGCACATGAAATAAACATGGAGGTTAACAACATATGATGTAAACATACAAGTTAAAAGCACATAATAGAATTATATCTGTAAACAGCACATGATGTTAACATAGAGATTAACAACACATGATATAAACATACAAGTCAAAAGCACATGTACAAGTTGATAACATTTAGTAGTAAAATATAAGTGGATAGCACTTGATATTAACAGAGATTAACAACACATGACAAACATACAAGTTATAAACACAATATCAACACACAAGTTAAAAATACATTCTAGTAAATGTATTAACAACACTTGATATAAACATACAAGTTAAAACATGGTATCAACACAGAATTTAAAAACACGTTATACACCTATTAACATGCATGCTAATTTAACATGATATGAACATACAAGTCAACATCTCATGATGTTATTATACACGTTAACATCCCATGACTTTATTATACAAGTTGTCAACAAATTATGTTAAAATACAAGTTAACACATGATATTAACATACAAGTTAACAACACATGGTAGTTACAAAAAGGTTTGCAACACATGATATTCACATACAACCACATAACATGTAATATTAACATATTGGTTAACAGCACATGATATTAATAAAGGCTCCAAGTTAACAAGACATGAGATTTAACCTCTTCAACCCTTCTTCAGAAATTTGTATCCAAATCTGCCGATCACTCTTTAACTTTTCTTGCTCACAGTCAGACAGCTTCTCTGTGTGAAGCATCTGAGCTTTTTCTTTCAGCTGACTATTTGATAGAGTTCCTTCAGTTCCAGAACCACCATCATTATTCCAGCAATGAGATGAAACCATAACAACGTCTTCACCATTTGCTGGTTTAAAAGCAAACAATATACGGAACACTCTATACTCAAGTATTTATAGTCATTAGAAGAAAACATATCAGACAAAATAGAAAAAAACATACCAAACAAAATAGTGACAAATGTGAATATGTAAGGTATAATGCCTGTCAAAGGCAAGCAAGTAAGTACGGTCAGCAAGACAGAAAGACAGGCGACAAACTACACAAAATTAAATGCAACATTGCTGTTGATTGTGAAATCAACAGCAATGACTGGGCAACAAAATTGCTATTAAATTTAAATGTTCATCATAGTGGCATTTGAAGGATGAAGATTTAAATTGGGTATGGAAAGTATTCAGAACCCCTTAAATTATTCACATTTTGTAACATTGCAGCCATTACCTAAAATGAATTAAATTCATTGTTTTTTCTCATTAATGTACACAAAGCACCCCATACATGACAAAAAAACCCAAGGTTGTAGACATTTTTGAAGATTAGACAGTAAAATCTGTGTAAACAGCACATGATATAAACAAAGAGATTAACAACACATGATATAAACATACAAGTTAAAAGCACAAAACAGTAAATATGTATAAAAAGCACATGATATTAACATAGAGATTAACAACACATGATATAAACATACAAGTTAAAAGCACAAAACAGTAAATATGTGTAAACAGCACATGATATAAACAAAGAGATTAACAACACATGATATAAACATACAAGTTAAAAGCACATTAAAGTAAAATATGTGTAAACAGCACATGATATAAACATAGAGGTCATAAACACATCATATTACCATGCAAGTTAAAAGCACAAAATAATAAAATATCTGTAAACAGCACCTGATATTAACATAGAGATAAACAACATACGATATAAACATACAAGTTAAACGCACATCACAGTAAATTTTTGAAAACAGCACACGATATAAACATAGAGATTAACAGCACATGATATAAACATAGAGATTAAAAGCACATAATAGTAAAATATGTATTCACAGCACATGATATTAATAAAGAGATAAATGACACATGATATTACAATACAAGTTAAAAGCACATTAAAGTAAAATTTGTGTAAACAGCACATAATATAAACATAGAGATTAAAAACATGATATATACATACTTGTAAGTTAAACGCACAAAAAAGTAAAGTATGTGAAAACAGCAAATGATATAAACATACAAGTTAAAAGCAGATAACAGTCAAATATGTGTTAACAGCACATATTAATAAAGAGATAAACAACACATCATATTACCATGCAAGTTAAAAGCACAAAATAATAAAATATCTGTAAACAGCACCTGATATTAACATAGAGATTAAAAAACATGATATCAACATACAAGTTAAAAGCACAAAACAGTCAAATATGTGTAAACTACAGAAGCCCGAAAAGGTCACGTGTTTTCCCTTTTTTTTAGCACCTTTTTCTCTTAATAACGACATAATTTCAGTCATTTTCTCAAGATCTCAAGTTATTTATGTCGTTATCTCGGGATAACGAAGCTTGTTTTCTCGAGATCTCGACATAAATAAGTCATTATCACGAGATAACGCCATAAGTAAGTCGAGATCCTGAGAAAACAAGCTTCGTTATCCTAAGATAACAACATAAATAACTGGAGATCTCGGGAAAACGACTGAAATTCAGTCGTTATCACGAGAAAACGGTGCTAAAAAACACGGAAAAACCATGGCCTTTTAGGGCTTCCGTAGTAAACAGCACATGACATAAACATAAAGCTTAACAACACATGATAGAAACATAGAAGTTAAAAGCACATAATAGTAAAATATGTATTAACAGCACATGATATTAATAAAGAGATAAACGACTGATGATAAAAGCACATAATAGTAAAATATGTGTTAACAACACATGATATAAACATAGAGATTAACAACACATCATATAAACATACAAGTTAAAAGCACATAATAGTAAAATATCTGTAAACAGCACATGATATAAACACAGAGATTAAAAAACGTGATATAAACATACAAGTTAAAAGCACATAATAATAAAATATGTGTAAACAGCACATGATAAAGACAGAGATAGACAGCACATGATATAAACAAAGAGATTAACAACACATGATATTAACATAGAGATTAACAAAATACGATATAAACATACAAGTTTAAAGCACATTAAAGTAAAATATGGGTAAGCAGCACATGATATAAACATAGAGACAAACAACACATTATATTAACATACAAGTTAAAAGCTCATAAGAGTGAAGTATGTGTTGACAGCACATGATATAAAAATTAAGATAAACAACACATGATTTTAACATCGAGATTAAAAAACATGATATAAATATACAAGTTAAAAGCACAAAACAATAAAATATGTACTAACAGCACATGACAAAAACATAGAGATTAACAACACATGATAGAAACTTACAAGTTAAAAGCACATAATAAGAAAATATGTATTAACAGCACATGATATTAATAAAGAGATAAACAACACATGATATTACCATGCAAGTTAAAAGCACAAAACAGTAAAATATGTGTTAACAGCACATGATATAAACATAGACATTAACAACCCATGATATAAACATACAAGTTAAAAGCACATAATAAGAAAATATGTATTAACAGCACATGATATTAATAAAGAGATAAACAACACATGATATTACCATGCAAGTTAAAAGCACAAAACAGTAAAATATGTCTTAACAGCACATGATATAAACAACACATGATATTAACATACAAGTTAAAAGCACATAATAGTAAAATATCTGTAACAACACATGATATTAACAAAGAGGTTCACAGCACATGATATAAACATGGAGATCAAAACACATGATATCAACATACAAGTAAAAAGCAAAAAACAGTAAAATATGTCAACAGCAGATGATATAAAGAACACATGATATAAAAATACAAGTTAAAAGCATATAAAAGTAAAATATGTGTAAACAGCACATTATATTAAAAAAGAAGTGAACAACACATGATGTAAACATACAAGTTAAAAGCACATAATAATAAAATATGTGTAAACAACACATGATATTAAAATAGAGATTAACAACACATGATATAAACACACAAGTTAAAACATGATATTGACACAGAATTTAAAAACACATTATACACCTATTAACATGCATGCTAATTTAACATGATATGAACATACAAGTTAACATCTCATGATGTTATTATACATGTTAACATCCCATGACTTTATTATACAAGTTGTCAACAAATTATGTTGAAATACAAGTTAACACATGATATTAACATACAAGTTAACAACACATGGTAGTTACAAAAAGGTTTGCAACACATGATATTCACATACAACCACATAACATGTAATATTAACATATTGGTTAACAGCACATGATATTAATACAGGCTCCAAGTTAACAAGACATGAGATTTAACTTCAACCCAGCTCCACATGTTTCATCTTTGGTCTCTGTGTCAACAGTGACTGGCAGACTCAGGACTGGACAGCCAAGAATTGGTGTGAAGTCATGAGATCTAATTTATCTCAGATGGAAGTTCTCAGAAAGCACAAACCTCTGCCAAGACATTTCTGTCACTGTCCACCAAGCTGTGATGGAAATTTAAAACAAAATGAACTCTCTTACCGTTTCAGGTTGACAAATCTTTCAAATCTCCTGGATCTGCATCCAGATCCTGATCACTCCCATTACCAGTCACCTCTTTCTTATGCCATGTCCAACATCTCCAGAAATTTGTATCCAAATCTGCCGATCACTCTTTAACTTTTCTTGCTCACAGTCAGACAGCTTCTCTGTGTGAAGCATCTGAGCTTTTTCTTTCAGCTGACTATTTGATAGAGTTCCTTCAGTTCCAGAACCACCATCATTATTCCAGCAATGAGATGAAACCATAACAACGTCTTCACCATTTGCTGGTTTAAAAGCAAACAATATACGGAACACTCTATACTCAAGTATTTATAGTCATTAGAAGAAAACATATCAGACAAAATAGAAAAAAACATACCAAACAAAATAGTGACAAATGTGAATATGTAAGGTATAATGCCTGTCAAAGGCAAGCAAGTAAGTACGGTCAGCAAGACAGAAAGACAGGCGACAAACTACACAAAATTAAATGCAACATTGCTGTTGATTGTGAAATCAACAGCAATGACTGGGCCACAGCATTGCTGTTAAATTTAAATGTTCATCATAGTGGCATTTGAAGGATGGAGATTTAAAGCGAGTATGGAAAGTATTCAGAACCCTTAACTTAATCACATTTTGTCACGTTGCAGCCATTACCTAAAATGAATTAAATACATTGTTTTTTCTCATTAATGTACACAAAGCACCCCATACATGACAAAAAAACCCAAGGTTGTAGACATTTTTGAAGATTAGACAGTAAAATCTGTGTAAACAGCACATGATATAAACAAAGAGATTAACAACACATGATATAAACATATAAGTTAAAAGCACAAAACAGTTAAATGTCTGTAAACAGCACGATATTAACATAGAGATTAACAAAACATGATGTAAAAATACAAGTTAAAAGCACAAAACAGTAAAATATGTGTGAATAACACATGATATAAACTTAGAGATTAACAACACATAATATTAACATAGAGATTAACATAACATGATGTAAAAATACAACTTAAAAGCACAAAACAGTAAAATATGTACTAACAGCACATAATACAAACATACAAGTAAAAAGCACATAAAAGTAAATTATGTGTAAACAGCACATGATATAAACATACAAGTTAAAAGCACATAAAAGTAAATTATGTGTAAACAGCACATGATATAAACATGGAGATTAACAGCACATGGTATAAACATAGAGTTTAACAGGACATGATATTAACATAGAGATTAACAGCACATGATATAAATAAACAAGTTAAAAGCACATAATAATAAAATATGTGTAAACAGCACATGATATTAAAAAAGAGGTTAACAACACATGATGTAAACATATAAGTTGAAAGCACAAAATAATAAAATATCTGTAAACAGCACCTGATATAAACGTAGAGATTAAAAAACATGATATAAACACACAAGTTAAAAGCACAAAACAGTCAAATATGTGTAAACTACAGAAGCCCCAAAAGGTCAAGTGTTTTCACGTTTTCTTAGCACAGTTTTCTAGTAATAAAGACATAATTTCAGTCATTTTCTCGAGATCTCCAGTTGTTTATGTCGATATCTCGGGATAACGAAGCTTGTTTTCTCGAGATCTCGACATAAATAAGTCATTATCACGAGATAAAGACATAAGGAAGTCGAGATCTTGAGAAAACAAGCTTCGTTATCCCGACATAAAATCATAAATAACTGGAGATCTCGGGAAAACGACTGAAATTCAGTCGTTATCACGAGAAAACTGTGCTAAAAAACATGGAAAAACCATGGCCTTTTAGGGCTTCCGTAGAAAACAGCACATGATATAAACATAAAGATTAACAACACATGATATAAACATACAAGTTAAAAGCACAAAGCGGCTAAAATGTGTAAACAGCACATGATATTCACAAAGAGCTTAACAAAACATGACGTAAAAATCCAAGTTAAATGTACGAAACAGTAAAATATGTGTTAAAAGCACATGATATAAACATAGAGATTAACAACACATCATATAAACAGACAAGTTTAAAGCACATTAAAGTAAAATATGTGTAAACAGCACATGATGTTAACATAGAGATTAAAAACATGATATAAACACACAAGTTAAAAGCACAAAACAGTCAAATATGTGTAAACTACAGAAGCCCTAAAAGGTCACGTGTTTTCACGTTTTTTTAGCAATGTTTTCTCGTAACGACATAATTTCAGTCATTTTCTCGAGATCTCCAGTTATTTATGTCGATATCTCGGGATAACGAAGCTTGTTTTCTCGAGATCTCGACATAAATAAGTCATTATCACGAGATAAAGACATAAATAAGTCGAGATCTTGAGAAAACAAGCTTCGTGATCCCGAGATAAAAACATAAATAACTGGAGATCTCGGGAAAACGACTGAAATTAAGTCGTTATCACGAGAAAACGGTGCTAAAAAACATGGAAAAACCATGGCCTTTTAGGGCTTCCGTAGAAAACAGCACATGATATAAACATAAAGATGAACAACACATGATATAAACATACAAGTTAAAAGCACAAAGCGGCTAAAATGTGTAAACAGCACATGATATTCACAAAGAGCTTAACAAAACACATGATATTACCATACAAGTTAAAAGCACATAAAAGTAAAATATCTGTAAACAGCACATGATATTAACATAGAGATTAACAACACATCATATAAACAGACAAGTTTAAAACACATAATAATAAAATATGTGTAAACAGCACATGATATTAACATAGAGCTTAACAAAACATGATATAAACATACAAGTTAAAAGCACAAAACAGTGAATAATTTCAGTACGAGATAGTTATATAAGATTGTTTTCAAATCTCGACATAAATAAGTCATTATCACATGATAAAGACATAAATAAGTCGAGATCTTGAGAAAACAAGCTTCGTGATCCCGAGATAAAAACATAAATAACTGGAGATCTCAGAAAAAGGACTGAAATTAAGTCGTTATCACGAGAAAACGGTGCGAAAAACATGGAAAAACCATGGCCTTTTAGGGCTTCCATAGTAAACAGCACATGCTATAAACATAGAGATTAAAAGCACATAATAGTAAAATATGTATTCACAGCACATGATATTAATAAAGAGATAAATGACACATGATATTACCATAAAGATTAACAACATATGACATGAACATACAATTTAGAAGCACACCATAGTAGAATAAATGTAAACAGCACATGATGTAAACATACAAGTTAAAAGCACAAAATAATAAAATACCTGTAAACAGCACATGATATTAAAAAAGAGGTTAACAACACATGATGTAAACATACAAGTTAAAAGCACAAAATAATAAAATATCTGTAAACAGCACATGATATAAATATACAAGTTAAAAGCAGAAAACAGCAAAATATGTGTTAACAGCACATGATATAAACATAGAGATTAACAACACATGATATAAACAGACAAGTTTAAAGCACATAATAATAAAATATGTGTAAACAGCACATGCTATTGACATAGAGACTCACAACACATGATATGAAAATACAAGTGAAAAGCAGAAAACAGTAAAATATCTGTTAACACACATGATATAAACATAGAGATTAAAACACATGATGTAAACATACAAGCAAAAAGCACATTAAAGTAAAATATGTGTAAACAGCACATGATACAAACATAGAGATAATCAACACATGATATGAAAATAGAGTTTAACAGGACATGATAAAACATAGAGATTAACAACGCATAATATTAACAGAGAGATTAACAACGCATGATATAAACATACAAGTTAAAAGCACATATCAGTAGGGGTGCTGGATTGGCGGAGTGGTTAGCAACCAGGCACCCCATGCACTTGCTTCTGTCGGTCCAGGTTCGAATCCTGCCTGTGACCAGTTTGCAGAGTGTCTTTCCCTACTCTCTCACCCCCCTTTCACAAGCCCATCCACTGTCTCTCTCCTGTCAATAAAGGCACAAAATGCCCAAAAAATACATTTAGAAAAAAAAAAAAAAAAAGCACATATCAGTAACTATCTGTAAACAGCACAGAATGTCAATATACAAGTTAAAAGTACATAACAGTAAAATATGTGTAAACAGCACATGAAATAAACATGGAGGTTAACAACATATGATGTAAACATACAAGTTAAAAGCACATAATAGAAAAATATCTGTAAACAGCACATGACGTTATAATACAAGTTAAAAGCACAAAACAATATGTTTCAACAGCACATGATATAAACATAAAGATTAACAACACATGATATGAACATACAAGTAAAAAGCACATAACAGTAAAATATGTGTAAACAGCACATGATATTAAAAAAGAGGTTAACAACACATGATGTGAACATAAAAGTTGAAAGCACAAAATGATAAAATATCTGTAAACAGCACCTGATATTAACATAGAGATTAAAAAACATGATATCAACATACAAGTTAAAAGCACAAAACAGTCAAATATGTGTAAACTACAGAAGCCCGAAAAGGTAACGTGGTTTCACTTTTTTTAGCACCCTTTTCTCGTAATAACAACATAATTTCAGTCATTTTCCCGAGATCTCAAGTTATTTATGTCGTTATCTCGGGATAACGAAGCTTGTTTTCTCGAGATCTCGACATAAATAAGTTATTATCATGAGATAAAGACATAAGGAAGTCGAGATCTTGAGAAAACAAGCTTCGTTATCCCGACATAAAAACATAAATAACTGGAGATCTCGGGAAAACGACTGAAATTCAGTCGTTATCACGAGAAAACTGTGCTAAAAAACATGGAAAAACCATGGCCTTTTAGGGCTTATGTAGTAAACAGCACATGATATAAACAAAAAGAATAACAACACATGATATAAACATAGAAGTTAAAAGCACATAATAGTAAAATATGTATTAACAGCACATGATATTAATAAAGAGATAAACGACACATGATAAAAGCACATAATAGTAAAATATCTGTTAACAGTACATGATATTAAAAAAGAGATTAACAACACATGATGTAAACATACAAGTTTAAAGCACATAAAAGTAAAATATGTTTAAACAGCACATGATATAAACATAGAGATTAACAACACATGATATTCACATAGAGATTAACAACACATGATATAAACATACAAGTTAAAAGCACAAAACAATAAAATATGTACTAACAGCACATGATATAAACATAGAGATTAACAACACATCATATAAACAGACAAGTTTAAAGCATGTAATAGTAAAATATCTGTAAACAGCACATGATGTTAACATACAAGTTAAAAGAACATAACAGTAAAATATGTGTTAACAGCACATGATATAAACATAGAGATTAACAACGCATCATATAAACATACAAGTTAAAAGCACAAAATAATAAAATATCTGTAAACAGTACATGATCCTAACATAGAGATTAAAAAACATGATGTAAACATATAAATTGAAAGCACAAAACAGTAAAATATGTGTAAACAGCACATGATATTAACATAGAGTTTAACAGGACATGATTTTTACATCGAGATTAACAACACATAATATTAACATAGAGATTAACAACACATGATATAAACATACAAGTTAAAAGCACATATCAGTAAAATATGTGTAAACAGCAAATGAATTAAACATGGAGGTTAACAACATATGATGTAAACATACAAGTTAAAAGCAAATAATTGAAAAATATCTGTAAACAGCACATGATGTTAACAATACAAGTTAAAAGCACAAACCAGTAAATGTTTAAACAGCACATGATATAAACATAAAGATTAAGAACACATGATATAAACATACAAGTTAAAAGCACACAACAGTAAAATATCTGTAAACAGCACATGATATTAACATACAAGTTAAAAGCACATGACAGTAGAATATGTGTTGACAGCACATGATATTAACAGAGATTAAAAAACATCATATGAACATACAAGTTAAAAGCAGAAAAAAGCAAATTATGTGTTAACAGCACATGATAGAAACACAGAAGTTAAAAGCACAAAATAATAAAATATCTGTAAACAGCACGTGATCTTAACATAGAGATTAAAAAACATGATGTAAATATATAAATTAAAAGCACAAAACAGTCAAATATGTGTAAACTACAGAAGCCCTAAAAGGTCACGTGTTTTCACGTTTTTTTAGCACCCTTTTCTTGTAATAACGACATAATTTCAGTCATTTTCCCAAGATCTCGAGTTATTTATGTCGTTATCTCGGGATAACAAAGCTTGTTTTCTCAAGATCTCGACATAAATAAGTCATTATCACGAGATAACGACATAAATAAGTCGAGATCTCGAGAAAACAAGCTTCGTTATCCCGACATAACAACATAAATAACTGGAGATCTCGGGAAAACGACTGAAATTCAGTCGTTATCACGAGAAAACGGTGCTAAAAAACATGCAAAAACCATGGCCTTTTAGGGCTTCCGTAGTAAACAGCACATGATATAAACATACAAGTTAAAAGCACAAAGCGGCTAAAATGTTTAAACAGCACATGATATTAACAAAAGAGATTGACAAAACATGATATAAACAGACAAGTTTAAAGCACATAATAATAAAATATGTGTAAACAGCACATGATATTAACAAAGAGCTTAACAAAACATGATGTAAAAATACAAGTTAAATGTACGAAACAGTAAAATATGTGTTAACAGCACATGATATAAACATAGAGATTAACAACACATCATATAAACATACAAGTTTAAAGCACATAATAGTAAAATATCTGTAAACAGCACATGATGTTAACATACAAGTTAAAAGTACATGACAGTAAAATATGTGTAAACAGCACATGATGTTAACATACAAGTTAAAAGCACAAAACAGTAAATGTTTAAACAGCACATGATATAAACATAGAGATTAACAACCCATGATGTAAACATACAAGTTAAAAGCACATAATAGAAAAATATCTGTAAACATCACATGATGTTAACATACAAGTTAAAAGCACATAAAAGTAAAATATGTATTAACAGCAATTGATATAAACATAGAGATTAAAAAACGTGATATAAACATACAAGTTAAAAGCACATAATAGTAAAATTTGTGTAAACAGCACATAATATAAACATAGAGATTAAAAACATGATATAAACATACAAGTTAAACGCACAAAAAAGTAAAATATGTGCAAACAGCACATGATATAAACTTACAAGTTAAATCATAATATCAACACAGAATTTAAAAACACATTATACACCTATTACCATGCATGCTAATTTAACATGATATGAACATACAAGTCAACATCTCATGATGTTATTATACATGTTAACATCCCATGACTTTATTATACAAGTTGTCAACAAATTATGTTGAAATACAAGTTAACACATGATATTAACATACAAGTTAACAACACATGGTAGTTACAAAAAGGTTTGCAACACATGATATTCACATACAACCACATAACATGTAATATTAACATATTGGTTAACAGCACATGATATTAATAAAGGCTCCAAGTTAACAAGACATGAGATTTAACTTCAACCCAGCTCCACATGTTTCATCTTTGGTCTCTGTGTCAACAGTTACTGGCAGACTCAGGACTGGACAGCCAAGAATTGGTGTGAAGTCATGAGATCTAATTTATCTCAGATGGAAGTTCTCAGAAAGCACAAACCTCTGCCAAGACATTTCTGTCACTGTCCACCAAGCTGTGATGGAAATTTAAAATAAAATGAACTCTCCTACCGTTTCAGGTTGACAAATCTTTCAAATCTCCTGGATCTGCATCCAGATCCTGATCACTCCCATTACCAGTCACCTCTTTCTTATGCCATGTCCAACTTCTTCAGAAATTTGTATCCAAATCTGCCGATCGCTCTTTAACTTTTCTTGCTCACAGTCAGACAGCTTCTCTGTGTGAAGCATCTGAGCTTTTTCTTTCAGCTGACTATTTGATAGAGTTCCTTCAGTTCCAGAACCACCATCATTATTCCAGCAATGAGATGAAACCATAACAACGTCTTCACCATTTGCTGGTTTAAAAGCAAACAATATACGGAACACTCTATACTCAAGTATTTATAGTCATTAGAAGAAAACATATCAGACAAAATAGAAAAAAACATACCAAACAAAATAGTGACAAATGTGAATATGTAAGGTATAATGCCTGTCAAAGGCAAGCAAGTAAGTACGGTCAGCAAGACAGAAAGACAGGCGACAAACTACACAAAATTAAATGCAACATTGCTGTTGATTGTGAAATCAACAGCAATGACTGGGCCACAGCATTGCTGTTAAATTTAAATGTTCATCATAGTGGCATTTGAAGGATGGAGATTTAAAGCGGGTATGGAAAGTATTCAGACCCCCTTAAATTTTTCACATTTTGTAACATTGCAGCCATTACCTAAAATGAATTAAATTCATTGTTTTTTCTCATTAATGTACACAAAGCACCCCATACATGACAAAGAAAAAAAACAGAGTTGTAGACATGTTTGAAGATTTACTAAAAAAGAAAAACTGAAATATCACATGGCCAAAAGTATTCAGACCCTTTGCTCAGAACTGAGTAGAAACATCCTTTTGAGCTAATACAGCCATGTCTTCTTAGGAGTGATGCAACAAGTTTCTCACACCTGGATTTGGGGATCCTATGCCATTCCTCCTAGCAGATCCTCTCCAGTTCTGTCAGGTTGGATAATGAACGTTGGTGGACAGGCATTTTCAGGTCTCTCCTGAGATGCTGAACTGGGTTTAAGTCAGGGCACTGGCTGGGCCATTCAAGAACAGTCACAGAGTTGTTCTGAAGCCACTCCTTTGTTATTTTAGCTGTGTGCTTAGGGTCATTGTCTTGTTGGAATGTGAACCCTCGGCCCAGTCTGAGATCCTGAGCACTCTGGAAAAGGTTTTTGTACAGGATATCTCTGTATTTTGCCGCATTCCTCTTATCTTTAACTGCAACCAGTTGTCCTGTCCCTGCAGCTGAAAAACACCCCCACAGCATGATGCTGCACCACCATGCTTCACTGTGGGGTTATATTGGGCAGGTGATGAGCAGTGCCTGGTTTCCTCCACACATACCTCTTATAATTAAGGCCAAAAAGTTTGATCTTGGTCTCATCAGACCAGATAATCTTATTTCTCATGGTCTGGGAGTCCTTAATGTGTTTTTTGTTGAACTCTATGCAGGCTTTCATGTGTCTTGCACTGAGGAGAGGCTTCCGTCAGGCCACTCTGCCATAAAGTCCTGACTGGTGGAGGGCTGCAGTGATGGTTGACTTACATGAACTTTCTCCCATCTCCCCACTGGATCTCTGGAGTTCAGCTACAGTGATCTTTGAGTTCTTCTTCACCTCTCTTACCAAGGCTCTACTCCCTCGATTGCTCAGTTTGGCCAGATGGCCAGCTCTAGGAAGAGTTCCTGTTGTCCCAAACTTCTTCCATTTAAGGATTATGGAGGCCACTGTGCTCTTAGGAATCTTAAGTGCAGCAGAAATTCTTTTGTAGCCTTGGCCAGATCTGTGCCTTTCTACAATTCTGTTTCTGAGTTCTTAAGGCAGATCCTTCGACCTCATGCTTCTCATTTCTTCTGACATGCACTGTGAGCTGAAAGGTCTTATAGACACAGGTGTGTGCTTTTCCTAATCAAGTCCAATCAATACAATTAAACACAGCTTGACTCCATCTCAAGGATGATCAGAAGAAATGGACAATGCCTCAGTTAAAAAAAACAAGTTGCACATTAAAGGGTCTGAATACTTTTGACCATGTGATATTTCAGTTTTTCTTTTTTAATAAATCTTCAAAAAATGTATACAATTCTGTGTTTTTTGTCAATATGGGGTGCTTTGTGTACATTAATGAGGGAATAAAGAATTTAATTCATTTTAGGTAATGGCTGCAATGTTACAAAATGTGAAAAATTTAAGGGGGTCTGAATACTTTCCGTACCCATTGTAAGCTGGTGGACCCTGACTACTGCTGGGACATTGTGGGACTACACAATATTGCTCCATTCTTGTCTCTCCTGGACTGACGGAACCCAATTAGCCCAAAGGCAGTTTTCACAGTGATGGCCAGTCACGGATATGATCTGGCGTGTCTCCAGCCCAGCGTCTGAGAGTCGACCTACAGTCTTGCTTCGGGACCTGTGGTTCGTGTAAATCCATGACAGATCCACCTTAAAGAAACAATAAATAACAGAGGCTATTAATGAGTGTACAAGAGGTGTTAGGCATAATACATAGGGCTACATTACTATTAGAGTTGTACAGACCTCTTTGCTGATTTTTTTTAGCATGCCTGCCAGGTAGTGGACACCCATCTGCTCCCTGGAGTACCACACATCAGATGCCACAGTGATGGAGCACTTTGGATGCAGATAAAAAGATCTTGCGTCTGGGGGACATTTAGAGATGTATTTCTTGAACAATTTACTGGGCACAGGGGATCCCCAGGCCTTGCAAACATAAAACATTTTAGGTTTTGCTTGTGTGGGTCATTTGGATCTTTATGATTTTTAGTCTCAGGGTTATGTGCCAGGCTGACGTATTCAACTGAAACATCTTTCTGGATCAATCCTGCTGACGGTCGTTATATTCGCCTCCTGATTGGCTCATCCTCCAACACGTGACACCACAGGAAGTGGCTCCTGCCTTCTCTGGTCAGCTGTTGGGCAGTAAAACATGCAGCTTGTAATCTTGGAGTCCCTGTTAGTTAAACTTGAATGATCTTTAAAGTAAATGCAGATTAACCATATTTTACTGATGCGTGAACGTGCATTTAACACGCACGCGACTGGAGCAGCACCCACCGCCAGCTGAGTCGTAGAAGTTGAGCTGTCGTCGTAAACATGAACACGTTAGTGACAAAATTAGACCCCAGGTGGGTCACTGTAACCTTGGGACAACGATGGACAACAATGGCAGCTCTCAAGGTATTGTAATGTTTCTAACTGTGCTTGCAATAATATAAGCATATAGTAGGGCATTCATTTTCTGAAGCAGGTGATATGTTATAACCTGTTTAGTTTCTACGGCAGCCCTAAAAGGACATTTCTCAATACGACTGAAACAGAAATACTGTGTATAATCATCTCTCCCTTCGCGTTAAAAAATGCTCTTAAAGCAGATGTTGGTAGTACTTTGTTTTGGTTACTATTTTTAAGAGGGTGGGAAAGATTATACCAAATGTGTAGAATGACTTATATTTACTATACTGTTTGTATTTTGTATGAATGACATGTGACCAAGGGGTTAAAACAGTGATTTAAGTCTTGAGTTATAATCAGGAATGAAGTGGATCAAAAAGTATATGGAAATAAAGTGAACATTTTTTAAACATATGTTTCATTTATGGCCATTTGGAAGGGCCTGAAATGACCCCCTTTTACAAAAAGAAAGGATATTTTTATTCTGACCTAGCGGGAAAACTTCAAATCCATAAAAAATTGTTGCTAATCATTGACATGTCCAAGACTGCAATAATCCCCCTTATAAATCCCACTTTGCATTTCATATATTGAACATATAGGCACCTATGACCGTAAAATTGACATTTAAATAGAGTTGGCATTGAAATGGTCTAAATTGTGAAAATAATTGAATATTTGGGACTTATGATCAGGAATGAAGCAGATTAAACAATGTTTGATGATAAGACAGTGTAACATTTGTTACACAGTGAAGAAATATGTAATATAGGATTTTTAAAAGTCAAAATTAGTGAAAAAAATGCACACCTGTACCAAATATGAGAGGAGAAGCATAACCATTGCAAAATTATTGAATAAAGTACACCCTCTAGGGGACAGAATTGTCTTCTTCAGATATGAGGGTTAATCTGTGTTGTTGTACCAGTTCTTGAAAACATCCTGTGTGAATTTCTTTCTTTTTTAGAGCATATATCAAATTCATTTATCAAATTCTTGGTACAAATGACTGTGAAATCATTTGTCAAGGCAATGCATGTGCATTAAATCAAACAAAAACCTCAGCTTTAACTTGTGTCACAGAAAAAAAAGAGAGCGAAAATTGAGGCGGATAAGGAGTACTTACTTTGTGACAACTAGAGGGTTCTTTTAATATCAGTGATTGTCAGCATCATCTTAACTGTTCATATGAACCTGAGCCAAGGCAAAATATACGTTCTTTAATTTGGAGGATGGAAAGTGAAACAGTCCAACATGTAAGCTGGAAAGTATGTAGCAAAATGTTGCAAACACTTATTGTATTTGTCTTTATCTGTGTCATAAAAGGTCTTCAAAGGTCATAACTGTTATGTTTAGTACAGCTGCCATGACTCACTACTGTTTAGGTGTAAAAAAAAAATCCTGAGTACTTTGTTGTGTCCTTGTCTGCAGGTCTATTTCTCCACACTCCCTCCAGATCCTGTCATCCCCTCTAAGAAGCCGTTTAAGGTGGACCTGGTTGGTGGAAAGCGGTACTCGTGGTGCACATGTGGTCACAGCAAGAAACAGGTACAAACACTTTTACTCATAAAAAACAAGAACTGTGCCGTACTTATCCTATTCACTCCTGAATCTTTCTCTCTTCTCCATCTTTCAGCCTTTTTGTGATGGAGCTCACAAGTTCAAAGCCCAGGGCCTGTCCCCGCTTCGCTTTGTCCCTGAAAAGGACAGCACGGTGTGGCTGTGTGGCTGCAAGTACTCCAACAACCCACCGTACTGTGACGGGACACATAAACAGGACTTCATCACATCCGCACCATTACATGAAGACAGTGACTCTTGAGGAGGAAGTGAGGGACACTAAGTATCGAGCTTTAATGCTACTGTTGAAGGCACATTTTGTACTTGAAAAACAGCATCCATGAACTGATGACTGTCAGAGGTTTTTAAATCATGCTTTGTAACTTCCTTAAATTTGAGAGGATAAGGCCATGAATATAGTGTTACTTGATAAAGAGAAGGCTTATACTGTATTAAAATATTTCTATCTGTTTATTTATGGACAATGTAGTGTTATAGCAAATTAAATAAACAGCACTGAATTTATAAAACATGTTAAACATGCGATGTGTTTTATTTTTAAGATCTAAGGATTTAAAACTGAAATCTTCAAGCTTATCATTGGTGAGCCACAGACTAAACTAGAAAGCACTTGGAGAGCTCAAACCTCTGCCAAGGTAGCTCACATATAGCTGATACATCTATAAGCAATAGTTCCATGATAAGGTTACCATCATTATGTGATTCCTTGACCCTGGAAACCCACATCTGGCACATGCTGATATCATGAGTTAGACAGTTACTGAGCAAAATGATTGCGTACTAATGGGGGTTATCTGGGTCACTACCAAAATGTAATCATTTTTAAGGCAGGCCATTACCAACATCTGCTGAAAATGTCTGCAAAATCTGCCCAGTAGTTTTTGTGTCATGCTAACAAACAATTGCATGGCTGCAAATTATTACCTCCTTGGTGGAGGTAAAATACAACACCAAGAGGACTGCTGTGCTTTACAGTCAGAGTGTTAAAGGTAATAGTTTAAGGTGGCCTACCAGTTTTCAGGAAGCCCTGGCTACCACTGTTCTGTCCCTCTTTAGGACAAGAGCAACATTTGGTTAAGAAGGAAGAGAGGGCGCGAACAGTTTATCAACTGACCGATAGGTGAGATATATGAGGTAAGTGTAAAGATTTGAGTGAGTTTGATTAGTGAGGGCTGGTCCATGTGGTCTAAACCAACAAACAAACTACTGTTGCCCAGGTTACTTAAGAAGTGAGTGCTGGTTCTGATGACAATGCGTCGGAATACACAGAACCTCATAGTTCATTTGTGTCAAACTCAAGGCCCGGGGGCCACATCTGGCCCGATGGACAATTATATCTGGCCCACGAGTTTGTTTTATATAGTTTTTGTTTTTGTTATTAATGGCCTGGCAGTATGAAGTGCTGATAACACACAAACTACAGATCCCATAATGCAGTGCAACAGCTGCCTTGCTGAACAATAGACATATGGGAACAACAGCACAATTTTTGTATAATATTTTCAGTTGATTTTTCCTACTTTTTATTTTGACAGGAGAAATTTTTATGGAGAGTAAAAGCTTTTAAGTTATTTAAAGTTTCAGTTTCTTTATTCTGTAATAATAGTAGTAGTGCCCATTTATTCATATTTATTTTAAAAAAAAGATGTTTAGTTTTAATGTGTTAAATAAACATTTTTCCTTTTCGGCCCTTGACCTAAAGTGTGTTTTGGGTTTTGGCCCCATGTGCAATTGAGTTTGACACCCCTGTCATAGATCATTGGGTGGAAACAAAAGGGGAACTGGTATCAAAGATGGCAATGCTGTACAAGTGTTAGTCTTCACAATCAGCACAATATGGCTGTTTTAAGTAGGCAACTTTTCATTTGTCATATATCAATTATCTATTCCACTTATCCCTTTCTGAGGTCACAGAGGATGGAGTCTATCCCAGCTCAATTTGGTGCACCCTATAACAGTCGCCAGCCAATCGCAGGGCCACACAGAGGGACACAGAAAGAACTAGCGCATGCACGGGGAGAACATGCAAACTCCAAACAAAGACTCTGACCGACTCAGGGATTGAATAAATAAACAGTCTGACACCAAACACACATAGTTGAACGGTGTTCATTATGCCTTTATGTTACATAGATATGGTCACTTTTCTTTTATCTCAGGCATGAATATTCTTCATGTACCTTGACATGTTTCGGCTGAAACTTCCGCCTTACTCAGAAGTGTCACCAGATGATGGGTGACGTGTTAAATCAGCTGGTGTTACGGAGGTGTGACCCTCCTGTCAAATTTTCTGACAGGAGGGTCACGCCTCCCGCTGTCCGCTCTCCTCTGCAGGACGCTGCTCCAGGTGTGTGAGAGCATATAAGCCCCCTCGTCCCTGTTCATCGTCCCTGAGCCCCCTTTCCTGATCTCGATGGCTTCCCTTATCCAACGCTGATGTTTATTATCCTCAGTGCGGATGACTCTGGCCTTGCCCCAGTCCATGAGATGATTTTCCCTTTTGCAATGGTCTGTTATGGCACGCACAACAAAAACAGTGAACAGAGGAGTGGTGACGCTGCCGTACATCAGAGGGGTCACCGAACGTATCCAGAGGACCATGAGGAAATACCACATCAACACACAAGTCAAACCACACATCAAACTGAGACAACTGTTGGTACACCCTAAGGACAAAATCGAACAAAACAATAAGTGCAACGTCATATATGAAATACCATGCCAATCCTGCAATAAAACATATATCGGGAGACGGGGAGAAGTTTCAGCACACGACAGAAAGAACATCAGAAGGAGTGTGAAAAAGAAACAGCAACAAGACAAACAAGATCAATAAAAGAAAAAGCACAACAGGAAAATTACAAATCTGCCATAACAGACCATTGCAAAAGGGAAAATCATCTCACGGACTGGGACAAGGCCAGAGTCATCCGCACTGAGGATAATAAACATCAGCACTGGATAAGGGAAGCCATCGATATCAGGAAAGGGGGCCCAGGGACGAGGGGGCTTATATGCTCTCACACACCTGGAGCAGCGTCCTGCAGAGGCGAGTGGACAGCGGGAGGCGTGACCCTCCTGTCAGAAAATTTGACAGGAGGGACACATCTCAGTAACACCAGCTGATTTAACACGTCACACCCATCATCTGGTGACACTTCTGAGGAAGGTGGAAGTTTCCGCCGAAACATGTCAAGGTACGTGAAGAATATTCATGCCTGAGATAAAAGAAAAGTGACCATAACTAAACACACATGATGTCATGTGTTTAGTGTCAGACTGTGCAACACAAAACTGATTTGATGACAGCTGTTAAACATCTTAATGATATTGATTCATTTAACTTTTTGTTAACAACTGGACTTGGATTTCGATTCCTATCTGTAATATCTACTGGCTAAAATTTTGACAATCACTCAAAGTAACCACTATTTCTCAGTCAATTTGAGCAGCTATATCTCTTAGTATCATTTGGAGAACCTTAATTGAAAAATGTTGACCACTGCTTAAAGTCATTGGATAATTATCTGACTTCATCTTATTGATGGTGCAGTAGCTGTGAGAGAAAGCACTGAGCTTTAACAGAGGGAAACATAAACAGGACACTCAGGTCAGAAAAACCTAGTAAGTAAACATTTTATTGACCTAAAACATGCACATATGGCTGATAAAAAATGTTTGTTGAAAAGAAACAAAAGGAATGTTGAACTTTAATGGAACTACAACAAACATGGCCAAATATCCATATCCCTTTTGACTTCTTCGACTGTGACGAGAGACATAACTCTGACAAACATGGTAGTGCTTTGAAATCTGAAAATGTAAAAATGCTCCTCCTGTTGAAAAATACTTGATGGTTTGGGATTGTGTGATCTGACCTTTAACAAAGTGCATCCACAGTTCAATGTAATGTACCTGATGAGCGGTTTGCTTATACTGGACACTTATACAGCAGTTATTAAATGACTGTTCAAAGGCAAGGATTAGCTCTTTTTTTTTTTTTACATCCAGCTCCTGCAGTGACGCCCACAGCTGCACCTTCAGCCTCGCGTCCACACTTTCAACGGAGCATAATTCTGCTGCTGCTGGAACTATGAAATGAAACAGACCCACTGCATATACAATACAAAACGATTACAATATCTTGTATAAAAGATAAGTTTATACATATGTATGCACACATGCTCACATTAGATACATACTGTACAGTTTGTATGTGTGCACTGTTCTAGTCTAACACACATAAACACGCACACACACTCACACATACATACAATGTCTATTTGGCTGCACTTTTCAGTCTCTCCTGCTGAAAGGTGATGACGCTAGTCTGCCTCCTGTTTTGTTTAGGAGGGTGCCCTCTGGAGCTCGTCTGTTTGTAGAAATAACAAAGGGAGCAATTCAAACACTGTCCTCCCCGTGGCGCTGTATGCAGGTTAGGTTGTCGGAGGCGCCCCGTTTTTGTCGCCCCCCCTCACCTCCTCTTTTCCAGCCCCGGAGCTTGTGCCGTTGACAGTCACCTTGCGAGTGTTGGTGCCCTGTTTGGAGGCGAGCGTGTGTCGCTGAGTTTTGTTGGGCACAGTGGGGCCGTTGGAGCTTTGGATGGCAGGGGAGGGGTTGTGGGACGCGGGGCTGGACTGAGAGGAGGCTCTTGGTGGCTGGGCCGCAGCAGGACTGTGGACTTTGTCGCTCTGAGAGTCACTCTCCGAAGTTGGGCTTGTGTTGACGCCGTCGGAGTGACCTTGGGCAGCAGACTGAGACAGCCTCCGACGCTTCCTGTTTGGTTTGACCAGATACTGCAGAGGGATGGGTCCAGTCTGCATGGAGGGAAACACATAATTAGAGCTCTGCATTATAGAGATTATGCTCAATAGCTTGTCAATGTGTTACAAAAATTTTAGGTCAGGACTTTTAGTTTAAGAGTCAGCCTTAGGACTGGTCAATTTATGGATTCAATGTTCCATGTCCTGCAAAATTCATGCTTCTAATAATATTAATGCACTTTTACTGTTATTAGAGGGGCTTGGAAGAAGAACAGAAGAACATGAAATCTTATTCCAAACTCTCAGTTTACAGAGAAATGCTCTATGCCCCTTGACAGAAAATAAAGCACTGTTTTTTACTTCTTGGGGTTTATTCTGTAATAGCTACACAGCCTCCACATACATGTGTGTTTACTGCTCATCACAGGCAGACAACATGTTTTGAAAGACTGCTCAGTGGCCTGTAACCCCTTCTCCTCCTCCCATCAGACATCATTTAGACATCCAATCAAAGCTTAATATCATAGCCTCCCGCTGCCTCCCCACCCCCTCAAATCTGAGCGTTTCCAAAGAGATGGGAAAAAGAGCTGCATCTGATCCTCTACAGAAACAAATATTTCTTGTTCAATTAAACTTTAATCAGATCATGGCATAACAGACACAATGTACAGTATTTTCTGTAGTAGAAGTCACATCAGTCAAAAAATGTGTCATGAAGAGGAAAAAAAATAAAAGTTGCACTGGACTTTAAAGCTATGGTCTACGATTTGGAAGCTTGGTACATCTTAATAACACCGTGTATAAGGCCGTTATGGTCCTATGGTCCGATCTACGCAGCTGACCAATCTGAACTGCAGGGAACGGCGGTTCAGATAGGTCCGCGAGTCCATCCAATCCCCTGTCTCTCCTGCTCCGCACCGTTCCGCCTCCTCCCCACTACCTCCCTCATATACTGGTAAGCAGTGAGCTGCACTGCTACTGAAGTGTCATTGAGCTGGAGAAGACCAGCACCGAAACCGGGAGGCCGCTTCTGATACCCTCCACATCGAAGGGAAGAAAACGTAAAAGTTTCGAGGAAAAGGCTGAAGCAAAGAAGAAATATATGTATATATTGTTAGGAGGCGACACGAGCTGGGGGGCGGGATCTTGGAACACGGAGGGGAGGGTGAGTGAAGGGGGGGCAGGCTGCGTTTTTCATATCTGTCTCAACAGCCAAACTGGTTTTCAGATCGTAGACCCTAGCTTTAAGTTGTATTTATTTAGTGCTCTGATAGAGGCAGTTGCCTTGCATGAAGCGATAACAACAAGAAGACATTAATATTATTAATCAATCAGCTGTATTTTTATATATATATATATACACATATGTTAGAAAAAAACAGATCTCATTCACATTGTTGCACACAAAAACACCTGATTTATTTTAAATATTCCCTGAAATATTGCAATGAGCATCACAAAAGGATATAATGTAGCAATATCTTCTTTCAACTATTGTTCAGCCCCCACTATTGGTGTTTCCAGAACAGCTCGGTTTCAATGTGCTGATGTCTGAATGTATTTGTTGTTTTTATTGTGTAACTGTCTGCTGCTGCCATGCCAGGTCCCTCTTAAAAAAGAGATTTCAAATCTCAATGAGGTTTTTGTCTAGTTAAATAAAATATATAATAATAATAATAATAAAATATTAAAAATTCATGTTTTCATAATTTCTGTTTTTCAGGCTTATTTTGTTTTTTAAATCAAATTAAATAATGATCAGAGACTTCCATGTAAATGCTTTTTAAAAAAAAAAAAAAAAAAGCAGTGCACAAGCCAACCTACATCCAAACTACATCTTGATAAATAAATGACAGCTTGTACTTGAGACTTGTCAAGACTTGCCATGAGTAATTTCTTAAAGTAAAATCATAGATTTCAAATCTAAACCATATTACCCTGCCGGAGTTAGCGGCTCAATGCAGATCAAGAACAGGAAACAGTTTCAAGAACTGAAATGAAACCACTTAAATCAGGTACTAATGGAAGAATGTGCTTTATTGGACATCAAAGCTAGTGTTATTGTCTGAACATGTCCGTAGTATTTAATTTACTTTGTATATAGATTTATCAAAGTACACACGACACCAGAAGTTCTTCATTCTGACTGCACATACAGTCCAGGGAGTACTCTTACAATGATGCCAGTTTGATCAGTTCCCAATGGAAGGAAAGGATTTTACTGGACATCAAAGTTAGTGAGACATCCTGAACATGGTCGAATTTAATTTATTTGAATTTTTTTTTATGGACCTGAGCTAATATACCAATGGAAAAATGTATCTAATTTTATTTTATCACCTGCCTAAAGGGCTCAAAATAAGCTGCATTTTTACAAATTCTGTTCAGTCATGTGGGAAAAAGAGGCATCTTAGAGCCAGCAGTAAGGAAAGCCTCCTATACTTCACCCTTTGATGGTAAAAAGAAACAATGGACATGTAAAAATGTAGGAGCATCTGATTTGACCATGGAAAACTGAGGAGTGGCTGACTTGATAATTTTTTGAGTTGATGTAAAGTTTTTAAAAACATAAAATTTTGTGCCTGGAGCACTTCTGTTGCACTTCTTGTTAGTTGTGCTGCATATCTGCTCTTGCAGAAACTCCACAGTGCAACAAGGTTTTGGAAATGCTCAAAGCATGACACTGTTTCACTTCCACACAAAGGCAGACACTCACTCATAAAGCACTATTATGACCTGCTTAGTCTGTCTACTCCCCACTCCCCAAATATTACACATCTAAAACTGCCTCTGAGGATGAAACAAATGGGGGTCGATTTCCCCCACTCAGTCTCCCAGCAGTGTTCATGGTCAAGGTGAAAAGTTTACCTTTCTAAATAAATCAATTCTTATATGTGAAATGTATGCTGGGGTTTTTCAGTTCCTTTCATGGTCTGATTTAGGTGTAACCACAGCCAAACTTGAATTTGCATCTAAACGGACCAACTGGTTATTCATCATTATAACACAACATGATGAGTGCTGAGTCCAAGTGACACTCACTCGTCTCCACTCGTAGAAGTAAGCAATATCCATTAGTGTGTAGTAGTCCTTCAACGGCTCATCTCCATACAACACCTCCACCTAGAGAGAGAAAAAAGTCAGGCTAACATTTAACACAATGTGATGGACATTTGCATGACTCAACTCGACCAGGTGAAATTAATGTATGCAGCAGTCACGTTTCCTGCAGCTGTATGAAATCACTACTGACTAACTTTAACTTGAATTCATTAGTATGTACAAGTCTTAAGAACAGCAAGATAACTACTGACATTAAGGGAGGCACGATTTTGGATTTTTGCTGATTTCCAATATGCTGATATTTCTGATCTCATTACCGATACTAAATTTTTTTTTATCAAAACACAAAGTCTCTACTTTATGAACATGGACCTGTTGCTTTCAATGGTAGTGTATATTTGTGTACGAAACAGATGTGAAGCTAGAAAAAAAAATTTAACTCTTGAAACTATCTCTAAGAAAATGAAGCTCTTTCAAATGCACCCATAGAGCTATGAAACGGTGAATCAATATGGTACATTTGTGTATTTTGCCGTAATTACTGCTGATATGTGGCTGTGTGTATGGCCATTATATCGGTTGTAAATATCTGCACAAATTTCAATATCAAAACCAAACTGATAATATTAAGCATTCCTACTAAAATGTGTAATTCTTGGATAAAGTAAACAAGTTTAATAATTAGGGATACACATCGGTACAATATTGGTATTGGCAGCTAATAGCTTATCAGCCACAATCTATTGACTAAATAGAGTATATTACATATATTGACTGAAATAAATTTATAAATGAACCACTTATGCCACCTTTTTATCACAGTATACCTACATCTAAAAATCAACAGTGTCATTTTAGAGAATTAAATGTTATTTATCCTGTTGTAAATTAGTTTCAACACAAATAAACTGTCACAGTGTAAGAACACGTCAATGTTTGCTGTGTGGAGACTGCATATTTTCGACCAAGAATATCAGTATCAGTAACAGCAAAACCATTATGGTGCATTCCTATTTACAACATACATTTATCAGTCAGTTAAATTAAACAACCACCAGAATCCAAGTGCTAGTTGTGTTTTGTATCCAGTAGTGTAAACAACACTCAAGTTACAAAATGTCATTTTTTAATTTTGTAGAAAACACTGTGGTCTCTTAGGATTACTGTAGGGATGTGAACAATAACCTTTGAAGTAATAAAAAACAAAGAAAAAGGTGGGAAAGTGACTGTTGGAAATGATAATAACTTGGTTGGTGTGGGATAAAGACTTAACATGACTCTGAACATTGTTCAATAGTAAATGATAAATAAGTAACAGTCTGTAAGAGTAAGAAACATTCTGCCCAAACAAAATAAAATGAAAACTGTAGCTGTAAAAAAAAAAAAAAAAAAACTTCAATTAAAGCTATGGTCTACGATTTGGAAGCTTTGTACATTTTCATAACACCGTTTATAAGGCTGTTATGGTCCTATGGTCCTATCTACACAGTATAAAGACCAAAAAGAATGAAAAAAATCCATTCAGTATATCCGCTGCAAAGCTGCATACTAGCTGACCAAGCCTTGAAGCCTGTAAGGTTCAATTGGTCCGTGAGTTGGTCCGTGAGTCCATCCAATCCCCTGTCTCCCTCTACGCAGCGTCATGCCCATGGTCCCGCCTCCTCCCTTCTACCTCCGGTGAGCAGCTAGCAGCGTTAGCTACTGAACTATCATGGAGCCGGAAAAGCCTAGTGCCGAAACAGGGAAGCCGCTTCCCTCTCCCGCGGGGCCCAATGGAGCTCTGCCCGCGGGTTGAGGCCTGTTAGCGGGCTAACGGCTAACGAACGGCCTCAGTCGGCCGTCAGACCTTCAGCATCAGCCGTTTCGCCCCTGGTTGATCAGGTAAAGGCTTTGTTTACTACTGTGGGAGATGTCTGCTGAATAACTCTGGTTAGTCTGTGCCTGTCCTGGCTAATGACTTGTAGCGGAGCGGGTTAGCCTGTTAGCCGCTAATCGTTAGCACTGTAAGCTGAGCTGAGGAGGACACGCCGAGAAAGATAAATCCTCCCCCACAATCGGCTCCGCTCTGGCGGCGCCGGACCCGCATTGCCGCCGGTCCAATTGAAATGTCTACTGCTGTGTGTTACAAGGGGGATGTCTGTCGTGTTTGATACTGAGCTGTTTGTGATTGAGTTTGCTGCTGATATATTATGCTAGTCGCTCTTAGCTCTGTCCGAGGGGGCTTGCCATTAGGAGGCGACACGAGCTGGGGGCGGGATCTTGGAACACAGAGGGGAGGGGTGAGGGAAGGGGGTGCAGGCTGCAGTTTCAAATCGTAGACCACAGCTTTAAGGAACAGAATCAGGATCTTTATCCATTTGCTCAAAAGTTCCCTTTTCCTATTGGATCACAACATATATACCATTTTTTACTGACATTGTTCAGCCCTGCTTTGGAGTAAATAATAATCTGCTACAAAGGAGTGTACTATTGTGCCTCAAGCGTGCTACCACATTAAACAGATAAAGTGTTTTTACCCGATAGTTGTTGGGGATATCCATCTTGCTCCGGAGGAACTTGGCTAAGTGCATGACGGACATGGCTGCTGGGCACTGCAGGAAGCGTTTACCGTTGGACTGAGAACAAAGAAGAGAGCAGAGAGGAGAGGCATAAATCCAGAGTGAAGACCAGAAAATCACATCAAACATGGAGGGGGTGAGCTTCGACTAACTGCTCTGCACTTCTCTTCTCTTATGTAGAACCAGCCTTTACCTTGTCTCCTTCCACCTCTGAGCGCTGCATGTCATTATTTCTGAAAGAAAATATAAAATGAAGAGGAGAGGATTTTAAAAAAAACTAATAAAGAGAAAGGGGTGAGTAATACAAGTTCTAATGTGATTTAACCATTTTTTGCTGTTGAACATAAACTTCATTTATTCTAAAGCCTTTCCCAGAACGTAAAGTGAAGAAAGGCAAAAGATTACAACTAAACATCCAGGAATATCACACAGGATCATAAAACAAGACCAAAAACAAAGAATAACACGTGATCAGGCTAAGAGAAATGCACATGCTTTTCAATAAATCAACTATTGTCAATGTTCAATGCATTTTCACTTATCCATAAGCAGGGATGTTAGGCAAAAAATCTGCCAAATATCCATTTTAAATATGTTGGTTTCTGATAATTCAACACTGATTTTAGTAGTTATTTTTAGTCATGTATCTTCTACCATGTTTAAATGAATGGCTGCTTGTTGTCTTTTGCAATCTTTGTGAAGAATTGCAGAAGAAACAGAGATGAAAAAAAGGGGCAGGCGGTTGGGTGCTTTGAATGGGCAGCAGTCAAAAGAGGAGCCCTAGATGTGCTGACCCCTGTTTACAAAGACTAGTTTTGGAGATGTGGTCACCTCACTTGTGGGGAAGGAGCCAGAGCTGGTGCAGGAGTTAGAGCGCTACTGGTAGATATAGTTGGGCTCTCCTACACGTACAGTACTGGCTCTGTAATCAACGTCCTTGAGAGGGGCTGGATGCTTCATTCCTTCAGAATCGTCCAGGGTACAAGGTGCTGGACGGGGTGGGATGAGATGGGGATACTCACAAGGATTGGAGTTTGTTGGAGTCCATCCCAGAGACTGAGAGGATCCCCTCTTGAGCCTTCGGGCTCTGACTGTTGTCAATGTGTATACTATGCTCAGAGCATCAGTTCAGAGTAAACAGCCTTCCTGGAGGCTCTGGGTGGGGTTCTGAAAAATATCCCACCTTGAGACATCATTGTTGACATCCGGAAGGGTGTGATTGGGAGGAACAGCCTGCCCGATCTGAACTGGACTGGTGTTTTTTTATTGGACTTCTGTGCCAGTCATGGACTGTCCATAACAAACACCATCCTCAAACAAAAGGATGCTCATGAGTGTACTTGGTACGAGAGCATCCTTGACCAATGATCAATTCAGCTTTGTTGCTGTATCATCAGATCTGTGGTTGTGTGTCTTGGACACTTGGGTGAAGAGAGGAGCAGAGCTGTCAACTGATCACCACCTGGTGGTGAGCTGGATCAGATCTATTGGATCTATTTTGAAGTGTCTTGAGATAACACTTGTTATGAATTGGCACTTTACAAATAAAGATTGACTGATTGATTGATGTCATATAAAAAAAGCTCAGCTAAAAATTGGCATTTATTTCATAAGAAAGGCCAGTGGGAGGGAAATAAATCCAATAGGCTCAGCACCAAACTCCAATATAAAGTCCTGTCAATGTATTTGATGAAGTTTGTCAGTTTGCAGGACTTTGCCTACAACTCAAAAAACAGAATACATAATTCAGAAATCAAGCTCATGAGTGATGTTGCAGAAGTTTGAGTGGCCATTATGACTTTACATTACTTTTATAAATATAATTCTACAGATTAACATTCTCATATCATGATCTTAAACCATGCTCACTGATGAATGTAATACCTGAAGGATTCTCTCATGATTGGTTATGGTTTTTTTTTGGTGCTCTATTGGATAGTTACATTGAAATGTTTCCGCAGTATCTTTCCAGTAATCAAACCCAACATACGGAATCCTCTCAGTGTTTACATGAACAGAAAAAATGACAATGAGTGACTCACTTGTTCCTCTCATAGAACTGTATGGACAGGCTGATGATTTCATCTTCTGCAATGTTAAACGTCTCCACCACCTCCCCTGGTTCCAGCACACGGTTCTCTGCGTAGAAGTCACGCCTCCGTTTCATTTCATCTAAGTGAAGCAAAACAAGGGTGTTCAAATTATGAGAAGATGCATCAATATATGATTGTTTACTGTAAATATAAAGACGAAAACACACAATCTTACCTTTGAATAACCCGGGAACAAGCTTATATACAATATCTTGTAGAGTTTTGTCAGCTCTGGGGAGAAAGAAATAATAATTAAGTCAAGAGGCGCTCACTGCAATAGTGTGTTAAATATATCTGATACACAGAACTGGAACTGACCTGATGCTCAGCTGTGGACATGTCTTATGAACCTGGACGTCACATCGAGGGCAGAACTTATGGGTCTCCAGAAAGGCAACAATACAAGTTTTACAAACTGAGGAGAAAAGGACACAGGTAAATATCAATATACTCCAGGACCAACACATTAATAAAATGATTTTACTTGTGCAGCAACATCTGATCTTAAGTGAAAAGTCAGAAAAAAATGCACTGTAGAGAAAGTTGGGGCTTTGGAGGTAGACTAGTCATCATTAACACTTACAGTTTGTGTAATCAAAGTCATTCTGGTTTGAATACCCTCCTCAGAACAGACAACAATGCAACCAAAGTTTCTGAGTATTTACTCCCAAACCAGGTAACAATGGCTAAGTTTTTTTTAGATCATACGTTTGTAATAACATCTCTGTGTACGGAAAAGGTGGTCGACAAAAGTGTCGAGGAAGATTTATGACTAAAATTTGACATATACTTGAAAAGGTTTTCCTGCAGGGCTGGGATGGAGATTGTGTTGAAAAAAATGTATGTATTGATGCCTAATGGGCAGACACCAGTTTAAGAGTGTATAGAACAGCTTTAATAGTTTTTATGCAGTAATGGAAACAAGATTGCAATGAAACCAAGAACAATCTTTAAGGAAAAAACTGTTTACCAGCAGACACATTATACTTCAACAAGCTGGGAGCTTTATTGCTGCTTATGTTGGCACAATTTATATTTAGCTGCTTAATTTGTTACATTTTTTATTTAAAAAATACAACAAATTTCCATTTTTCTGAAAAACCTATGTCGAGGTCATACAACATAATTTTTGCACAATTACAGCCCAACCCATCTGTCACAGGGTTTTGGGAGGATCCATCAACAACCAAAATTGGTTGCTATGTGTTGTGTGCCAGTCTGGGACACATCATGACTCCACAACAAAAAGTCTGGCAGGTTTCATTTCTGTCCACCCTCCTACTTTTCGTTCCCTCACATTGCAGACATTGACCAATGAGAGCACTGGGAGCTCTGCAAGCGTGGATGTAAACAGACTAAAGCACCTTTACAACAAGACAGAGATGTTAAGCAAAGCTCTGAAAACAACATCCCTGCCTTGAAATACGTTGTAGACGAGCTACAGCCAAACTGTAAATGGAGGTAAGTTGGTGAGAAACAGCAGAGGCGCTCCGGTGCCTTGAGTGACTGCTTACATTAATCACCAAGGTACATAACACTCATCGAGAGGTTTAGCAAAAGAAACAACAGTACAGTGCTCTGAATAGGCTACAGTGTGTTTGTTTGCTGTCTTAAGTGTCAGCCCTCCTCCTTCTGACATCATTAAGCTGGTCAGTTTATGCAGCCAGTTTCATTGTTGTAGTCTATTATGCTTATCTGGCAAGTCACAAAACAATTTACAGCTCTGTGGTCACCAAATCTGACCTAGTGACCATCAGAACCAACAAAATAAACGCATAGTCTGACCACCGTATTAGAGATATCCATCGAAAGTCATATGGATGCATCAACTGCAGTCAAACAGATTTTTCATCCATTTTGACTCACAAAGGAATCAAGTTGGAGAGCAGTGATGACAAGTCCAGGGACTGAGCATGAACTCAGCACTGTGAATGTGAATTTATGAAAATACTCCTAAGTTGTCGCAGAAGTTTGTTTAAATACTTTACTAAGACTTCATAAATGGACAAGGTTATACACCTGTGGTTAGCTTGATGTTAACACAATGGAAACTGCCACCAAAACATAATTATTTTGTGTCAACATCACTTTAAGACAGCTTTTTCCTCTAGACAACACTAACTCCAACAGCTTGTTTAAATGATCATTTATATTAAGATGTTCAGTAAAATTGATCATTTTGGGAATAAAGAGCAGCAAAGCTAGTTCCTTGGCACCTTGATTGTGCTAACTGACAGAAATGCTTTTATTCTTCTTTTAGAGTTTATTGGATTTTAGCACACAGTTTTCAGATGTTTTAAAACCACTGTCTGGTGGTATTGCTGCATTACAACCAATCAGCTGGGTAGATAATGGAAAACAACAAGGGTTTAGACTTAGATAAGAGTCTCAAAAAAATCATTTTTTGTGTAATAATGGCCGATTAAATATTGGGAAGTTATTTCCTATCCCTGACTATCCCTGATAAATAATCTGGTATTTTATATTCCTAAATTAGTCAGCTATTAGATGTCTCATCGTACTATTTAGGACACAGTTTTGCAGAGTTGCTGTATTTTAATGTTACTGCATTCGTAGACAACTTACCATGTACGTGATAGTGTAATTAGTGACTATTAACTTTCACACCATCAGCTATGAGTTGGTAAATTTAATAATGATGTTGATGATTGATAAGGTTTTTTTGGGAGACTACCTCTAAATCAAAACATAAAGACATAGGTGGTGGTGTCTGAACAGTTCCTGAGTCGTTTCTTAAGAGAAAACAAAAGACTTATCAATTTTTACATATACATTTCAAGAAAGGATTAGAAATGTTTATACTAGTCACAGCCTGTGTGATAATGCTTTTGATAGCTACAATGCAGGGTTGTTTTCACACCTA
Organism: Scarus forsteni; assembly: GCA_036419115.1. Lineage (NCBI taxonomy): Eukaryota > Metazoa > Chordata > Actinopteri > Labriformes > Labridae > Scarus > Scarus forsteni. The sequence goes on from JAZDUH010000471.1 coordinate 3,436,602, forward strand.
CTTGTTTGAGTTGTTCCAGTATGTGTGTTTGGTTCTCAGCATAGTTCATTTGAACATGAATGAACACAGCAATCAACCCCTGTTTCAGCACAAACTACTGCGCTGAAATCACCAGAAAAAGTGGGTCTCTACTTGGTTCATTTGCACTGAGGACCCACAAACTGACACTAACAGGATGACAAGTTCATCATGTTGGTCAGTATACGTAGACATTTTCAGTGCTGTAGTCTATCATGCTAATCTTGCAAGTCACGAATCAATTTTATAGCTCTGTGGTCGCCATATCTGACCTAGTGACCGTCATAACCAAAGAAAAAAAATTGCAACAGTGGTTATAATAATCACATAAGGCAACCAGACTGATAAAAGAGTGCTACTTAATAATAATGCTTATGTACACGGTTTGTTTACAATACTACTGCACGGCATGTCCTACATAGATAAAAATGCACATCTGTATGCACAGATCATTTAGTCTACATTGTTGTTTGAGGTTTGAATTCTGGCTTTCTTCCCATAATGCACAGCAAGACTCACAGTCAAAGCAATGCATCCTTTTAGTGACTCAGTCTGGACTCTGCCCTTTTCACAGTGCTGGCGTGTTAACATCAAACGACGAAGGGAAATATGCAAATTTGCAGCATTCTTATCAACAAAATCAGAACAAAGCTACCAAGCTATAGGTGTAAGGATCGTCTATGTTTCTTTGGCTGGGAGGCAAAACTGAACAGCTCATGATGCCATAAAGGCAGGGAAGGTTCAGTGTCTTTGGCTCTGTCTTCAGTAAATAGTTCTGAAAAGGAGAGCTGAAGCCTGTGTTGTGATTCAAGTCAGCAGGTATCTGGTGTGGTGGTGGTGGTAGAAATTTCAATGGCAAATTGACTTTCTTGTATCTCGTATCCCTATCTAGCACATCATGAAGGGATGCAAACTAAAATGAACTCATGTTTAACATGGATCATACTGAGTCTGCAGATGTGTCCTCCCTGTAGGCCACAACATGACTCCTGACATCATACTCGCCTTCCTACAACCACAACATGAACCAAAGCCCTGCTGAATATGCAAACTGCTGTAAGGTCTATGCTAATGCTAAACTGGGGTTAATGTGAGCACTGCATGCATGCTCGTTGCTGTTTTCATTTGAGACTTACAGGAGTGAAGACACTCGACAATGGTTGTAGCATCAATTAAGTACCCAGCGCACAGCGGACATGTCAGGTGTGGATTCAGATCTGAGATTTTAATCCGGTTTGGCTGCATTTTATCCATTTGGACTGATCTGTAGAGGAAACACATGAAAACACAAGAGTTCTTGTTACAATGAAAGGCACTGATGGACATGATGCAGTACAAATCTGGGTAACAGCTTTTCAACATCAAGAGTTTTTAAGACCCAAACAAAGAAGGATGGATGACATTTTTGCAAAACAGCCTTCAACTTTCAGGTTTCATGTGGGCTGAATGACTTGGATTTCCATTGTCCAGTCCAAAAGTTTATTTTAAAAACATATGTTTCTGTAATTTTCCTTGTTTACCAACTATTTGTTTATAACTGCTAACAAGACAATGCTGCCCGTTTTGCCTTTTAAATCGTCAACCAATAATTATACAAACAGACTGAATACAAATAATTATCTGACATGTTTCAAATAAAATGTTTTTAAAGGCTAAAGACCCAATAAGGGTGAAAACAAGACTTTCCAGGACATTTTCAGTCAAAAAAAAGGCAAAAATAAAATACATTAAAAACTACTGAAGGGCTTGTAGGGACTTTTTTTACCTGGCACTATTCATAGCTTTAAGTCACATGACCAACACAGGGGCTGAAGAGTAAAGGAGAGTTACGTAGAATACCACTGGAGCTGCAGCACAGGCTTTTCAGTTTTTATCTCTAAATTTGAGCCTGCTAACATACCATGAAAATCGGTCATGTTTATGTAAACATCAGTTGAAGGCAGTTTGGGTACATGTAAAGCCCCTGGGACAATATTTAGATTGCTAAAAACAGTGTAGCCTTTGCTTGAACATCCCTTGAGCAATGTTTACACGCCATAAAAGTGTGGGCAAACACCTTACACTGCCTTCAGGATAAAAATCTATCAGTCATTTATTCCTATAATGTTTTGAGATCAATGATTCTGCTGTTTAGGAAGCAGGGAACAAAATATTCATCATACAAACCCTGGCACAGACAGTGAGCTTCATTAGCTTGTTGACTTAATGAAAGTATCAAAACCTCTGTCAGCGTCACTTACAGTCAGTCAATGATCTCACTGGAGGGAGTAGTATTCTTAAAGAGTAAACACAAAAGTTTATGTCAGGATTAGTCTGTCCATCATCATATTTGCCCCTCCCTGGGATTTCTCTCTGAGATGGAGCTCTGTAGATGTTAAATTTAATCCCCTTAGCAGTCAGTGTATCCAACTATGTTTTTCAGTTCCACTAAGGTAACACTTCTTACTGGTATAGGTAATATTTATCATGACAATTTAACAATAATTATGCTAAATCAGAGTCTTAATATAACATAAATTACTGTTTTATATTGGATAATTATGTACGAAATTATTGTCTAAGCTCCATTCTGCAATAAAATATAAAATATCAAGTTTTTAGCCATCAGGTAAAACTCATAAAAGAAAAAAATATATTGAATTTGGGCATGTAAGTCTGAATTTATTTTCTGTCCGTCTCTCCTGCATGTTTTGCTGCAGATATGTTAATTTTGGTCACGTGTGTCCCTTACCCTTTTAATATTATTCTATCACAATTTATTCTTAGTCTGAAAATATGAAAATAAGCCATGGCTGCGTAATCATGATAAAAATCACATTTACAATTATGCTGATTGATATTGAGATCAAGAGCAAGTGTGATTAAAAATCACAACCTTTAAAAACATCGTCAGCACTGATTAGACTGACACTTCCACCTCTGAACACAGCATATATTTCTTTTAATCAGGCCATGGAAGCATGGAGAAAAACAGGGAAATAATCATAATACTAAGAAAAATCATACAAAAGAATAAATATGAAGGAGTGTCGGATGTTTTCACTGAGTCACTGAACATATTGTAGATTTCACTTGCACTGTGAAATGTTGCATGGTTGAATTAAGCACATGGGTATATTTCTATGTGCGTTTAGATTTTCTACTTATGAGGTCTCTTGCTTCACATGCCTTACAAGACTAAATAGAAGAACAAAACTGCAACAAAAACTTTTTAGTATGGCTGAACATGTAAAAATACACAGAAAACAGTTGTTTTTGGTCTGAAAAATCAGTCCTCTTCTGAAGAGAATATTGTATAGTAAGTGTTAGGCCTGCGCTCAAAATATCGATAAGGCAGAATATCGTCATGCACTTCTTGGCCATACGTGTATCGATACGGCCTCAATGTTTGGACAGTAGACTTTGGGTAATATTAACCATGGAAAAGTTCAAAATAGAAGCCAAGCTTCATGATGAAACACCTGTTCCAAGTTTAAACTTAGGTCTACCATCTTTGGGGACCTGAACTTAAGTTCTTAAGTTGAAGAATTATTAAAACTCATACTTGATCTTTTTCTTCTTGTAATAAAAACAACAGTTGCTGGGAATTCTGTTAAAAGCAAAGTCAGCGTTCACAATTTCTGTGTATCGGGATACATATCGTATCGTGTGGTTGCTGGAAATACCCAGCCCTAGTAAGTGTAGAACTTGACAGTAACAGTAGGGCAGGGAAATTAATAAACTTTTAAATGAAAATACAACTACACTTTCTAACAATTATGAAATCTTAATAATCAAAGTTAAAAGATAACCGAGCCATACATGTTGCACTAGTCTTTTTCTATCCATCATTATTTGAGTGTTTGTATTTTCATGCATTACCTGTTCTTTAATGACAAAAGTGATTGTGTTAGAGTGATCGAGCATCAGTGCTCAGCTATTACATATGGTATGTGCAGGAAAATAAATTAGTTGTGTCTTATAATCTTGCTGTCAATATCAAAATAATTGTCAACATGATTTTTGCAATTAACAAGCTGCTCTATGTAGCAGTAATGTATGAAGGTGACCACTGAAAGATTTAACAAATTTCCACAAATAAAAACTATGGACAAAACAATAAAACCTACAGCAATAATAATCTAATCAGTGTTTTAATGATTTAAGTTTGACTCAATTATGTGCTGATGCTGGGAGGTCAAATGTCTAAATATCTGTGTTATCTGGATTTGCATATGGAAAACCCCAAATCTGATCTGAAAAGAGCTCATTATGTGCCTTGTGCTGTTTACACTGCCATTAAAAAGGAATAATAGGACTTGGACAGGCAATAAAAACAGATTTAAGTCTCTTTGGTCAGCTATACGAACGCAGCCGATCTGATTGTTACTGATAATCAAACAGCTCAAATCAAACCGGATATTTTTGAATCCGATTCGGTCCACTGTCATGTGTGGATCCATTAGGTTCATGCTGGGTCACATTTTAAAACTACTGTGAACAGACACACGAAAAACTCCAATCTGAGGGAAAAGAACCGGATTTGATGATCGAGGCTCGCAGTGTGAATGCAGGCTTATTTAGAGCTCTCCAGTGTGATCAATTAAGCTGCTCTCCATCACACAATGTCTGCAGCTCGTCTGAGGGACCGCAGGCTGAGACCGAACCAGGAGCGACGAGGGTGAATAAAGGCAGCAGGACTTTTCCCTATTTTAGCGGTAAATACTGTGAGGAGAGCAGGCTGTGAGCAGCTAAGAGCAGTCTGTGAGCTGCTGGTACGGTGGATCTCCTCTGTGTGGCCTCATGTTGAGCCTCGGCTCCTCCTCGACCAGCGGACACACAAAGAGCTTCTCCCCGGATCTGCTCCACTCAGCCCGGGCACAACAAGCCCGCACATTCGCGGAGATCCCCCATCAGTGAGGGGGAGCAGAGGCTCAGAAAATCACCCTGGTACACAAAGCAGCCATCTTAAATTCACTGACAGGGTTGTATGAGGAGGCGAACAAGAGAGACTCTAAATGTGACACCGTGCACTTTGTGTGCGCCTCCGCAAACACAGCGCCGACCACAGCGATAAAAACATCCCCGATGCTTCGTTCCTACCTGTTTAGACATCAAAGTTTTCCTCTCCTCCCAGCGAGGGTCCTGCTTTAATATTTGGACTTGGACAGAATTTGCAGCAGCGCCAGAAAATGGCTTTTTTCAGCCCCGTCAGAGGACTGCCCATTTTGGATCACGTGATATTATTTTGTCGCCTCTCTCAGGATCCTCTGCAGGCCTAAATCACTTTTTACACATTCATTTATTCTCCACCAACAACGCCTCTCAGGACCGCTGTATTTCACCTTTATTTTGTTTTAATTTATTTTAACACGGCCCAGTGTAGTGGTCGCAGCCCCTCCCTCGCAGTCTGTCCGTGGCTGTATATTATTTTATCTCAGGACGCTTTGAGGCCCTGCAGGCTGCAGGCCGCACGTCCTGGGCCGAGCTGAGGGAGGGGGGGCTGGACCACAAACACGTCTGCTTCGTAATTGGATATATACAAGACCTGCTCCTTTTCATTTGAATATTTTAATACTAAAAGCAAAGATAAAGAGAAGACATTTTTCTCCAGCATTACGACCAGGGCCGCTGCCAGAACTGTTGGGCCCCATGAAAAGGGATCAGACTGGGCCCTATACCCAACCCGCTCTGCACACACACTCGCCTTATACATGTTGCATATTTAACAAAATATTTACTTTCTGATGGTTTAGTTATTCTGTTTAAAAAAATAAATAAGCGTCAGATACTGAAATGATAGAAAAAAGGGTGATCTAAACTATATACTAAACAGAAATGTCCAGAATTTGGGCTATTAGTCATCTAGTTTGTATTTATCATAAAAGCATCCTTAATGAATCTCTGACCTTCTCACCTGATAAAAGATTCAGATCATTAGCAGATTTGCTCATATGTTTTGCCCAAATATGCTTATAGCCTATGTTATTTCATACAACAAAAGGATACACAAAAATATTGTAGTAGTAGTTTCAAGGATATCTGCTGATGTTTGAGTTGTTTCTTTTTTAAACAGGATAATTCAAATATGTATGTAACAGATTATTGATGAAAAGGACCTCTTATTTATAAATTGTTATTTTATGAGTGTTAATTAATGCTTATGATTCCCAAATATATCATAATGTGCTATTAAAAGCAAGACAATCTGGCATTTTTGTTGGTGAAGAGAAAAGAGATTGTTACTTACCTTTAACAAGAAGTTAATTAACTGTTAAAGGTACTCATAATTAAATATTTTTTAGAGGCCCTAACAGTCAGCAATGAGATTCATTCCATCCCCCACCCTCTCTCCCTTTCAATACTGTCATACTTTAGAGTCCTTAATATATAGTCTTGGAACATGTTATTTTGGACATTGCTGCCTGGTAAAACAGGCATTTTTTAAAAGTAATTAGCTTTTTTTAGCTAAAATCAGGCTGGGCAACTTTGATCACCAGAGGGGCCACTTTAAACATTTTCCACTTACTGAGGGCCCCATTGAAACAAACTTTTAGATGCTATCACAAAATGAGTACAGAAAGAAAAAAAGTGATATATTTTTAAATACCAACATGTATATATTTCACCAAACAATAATGCGTAATTTGATGAACCTAACAGAATCATTGTATCCTATGTATCCTTCTATCAGTACAAACACACTGCCTGGCACAAAAAAAAGAGGTCACTACCTGGATTTAACAAAGCAAATATGTACAAACCTATTTAAGATAATTTGCTGGCAATTATCTTTCAGCATGCAATAAGTTATTTAACCCAAACTGATTTAATGAGAAGCTTTTAATTTCTTAAACAACCACGTTGAAAGACATATCCTGTGGTTGTGGAAAAGCTGTTAGTCCGTTAAGAAAGGGTCAAATCATAGACATGCATGAAGCAGAGAAAACATCATCTGAGGTGATTGAAGAAACTACTAAAATTGGGTTGAGAACTGTCCAATGCACTATTAAAAACTGGAAGGATAGTGGAAAACCATCATCTTTGGGCAAGAAATATGGTCCAAAAGAAATAATGAATGATTGTGGGTCGCGAATCACTTAAACAGTTGACCAAACCAAAGAAAAACAACAGTAGAGCTCAGGTGTGTGTTTAATAGTGAAAGTAAGAACATTTCCAGGCGCACAAAGGGAACTCAAGGGATTGGGACTGACCAGTTGTGTAGCCTTAAGAAAACCACTAATCAGTAAGGCTAACCATAAAAAAGGCTTCAGTTTGCTAGGAAGTATAAAGGTTGAACTCTGAAGGACTGGAAGAAGGTCATGTGGTCTGATGAGTCCAGATTTACGCTGTTACAGAATGATGGGAGCATCAGGGTAAGAAGAGAGGAGTGATGCACCCATCATGCCTAGTGCACAAGCCCATGGGGGCAGTGCTATGATCAGTGACAAATCTTGTGACAATGCAGAAGCTTATTGAAACAATGCCACAGTGAATGTGTTGGCGGTCCAACAAAATATTAGAGTATGTGACCTTTTCTTTGGTGGCAACTTTTTTTTTGGCCAGGCAGTACATTTTGCCTTTACCATTTAATCCCAATTATATAAACCTATTCATCCATCCATTATCTATACCACTTTAACCTTTCGGAGCCTTTCTCATCTGACATGGGTGAGAGGCAGGGTACACCATAGACAGGTCATCAGACAATCACAGAGTCACATATAGAGACAGACAACCATTCACACAGTCACCCACACCTAAGGCAATTAGAGTCACCATTTAACCGAATGAACATGTTTTTTGGTCTGTGGAATGAAATCTAAGTGCCTAGAGAAAACAGGTGTGCACAGGAAGAACATGCAAACCCCACATTAAAAATCCCAGATTGACATGGGGTTCAAACCAGCAACCATCTTGTACCTACTACGTCACCAACCATAATGTCCATCACAAATATGGTATGTTTATTCTTACATTATGCTTCTTACCAGAGATTTGGAAAATAATTATAGCAAAGTAGTTCTTGAATTACTTGCAAAAACAAAACACACAGAATTAAGTTAAAGGCTGAACAGAGATATTTCTATTGCATGTCCCAGTTTGTATGTGGTGCTGTAGGTTGAATCTCATCAGATTCTGTCATGTTTTGTTCATGTTTGTAGTTTGTTAAATTTGATAGATGACTGACAGGCCGGAGTGATTCAGGTGAAAGGCTGCATGTGGCCTCTGGGCCTTTAGTTTCCCACCCCGAATTAAAAGTCATGCCCAAGATTTAACAATATCTTTTTTCTGCTTTGATATTTCTGGCCACAAGTCTTTTTATATTCATATGTGGGCAGATAGATGAATGTTGAACAGAGAACTGATTTCAAATGAAATTTCACTAATTTCATTTACAATTAAAGCAAAGGCATAACTGGAAACAAATAGGCAAAATAGCAAAAATCTGGTGATAATTTGGAAAATAATAAAGCACACACTTCAGAAATCCATAATCTGAACAAATTAGGCAATAAGTTCATTGACTATTATTGAGAATAAGCAAATAAAAAGGAGCATCCTTTGCCTTTTAACAAATGTTGAAGTTCACAGCAGAGCCGGTAAATAAATCAATTTTCAATTTCAAATAAACTTGTTGCTCCCTACTTGTTGGAATATGTCGGAGCAGCACTAGTGCATGGAGTAAAATGCTGAATAGATAAACACAAGTCAATAACTGGCAATTAATGGAACTGAAAGCAGCATAAGCACCACTTCTAGGAACTGTTATCTAAAGCTAACTTTTTTTTTACAGAAATAAAATACAATTGTGCTTTCAATATGCATACTAGTGTATTAACCTCTTCACTTTTGAGCTGCACATCACAATGTTCAATGAATAGGACTTTTGTTCTTGTAAATTTAGCCCAACAGTCATTTCCAATTAAATCATTGTCTTTCTGACAGCTAATTTAAACCATTTTTTTCTTTGATGTCTCATGGAAACAACACAGCAGAAATATTTCTTACAAAAAGAGCTCAACAACTGCAGACTTGAAATAGATTTTCACAGTTAACTGATAATTGATTCAGTTGTTTTGCATGTACAAGCTATGGCTATTAAAATGAAACAAATGTTGCAATACAAATTCATTCAAGATAAACATTTTTAGTGTCTTGTTCCCTCTGCATTAATACACCGCAGTATTAAGGTCTTCCTCTGATAAAAAGCAGTGCATCAGTTCTTCTTCGGACAGTTGTCCCTGAACCTCTGTTGTACCTTTCTTAACTTGTCCCACAGATTCAAAATGTGTTCGTTTGAGCACCAATTTGATCATAGGAAAAAGGAAAAAGTCACATGGTACCAGAGCCAATGAAAGAATGAAATGTGATCAAGCGCTGTGATTTGTTTAGGACCAGAAACTGCTTTACTGTGAGTACAGTGTGAGCTGGAGCGTTGTCTTGAAAAATGAAATAATTTTTTCAAAGCTGTTGTCGCTTCTTTACACTTAATCTCACAGTTTTTCAGGGCTGGTCAATTGTAATTCTCTTCTTTCAGGCTGTCCTAGCAAGTCGCTTAAGATGCTTCAGCTGGTCCAAAATGCTGCAGCATGTGCACTGACTAACAAGGAGAAGAGACCACATTACTCCTGTATTAACTTCTCTGAATTGGCTTCCCATAAAATTCTGAATAGACTTGCTGGCCTACTTGTGGTACCGTCAATCTCCAAAAGTAGTATGGGAGGTAGAGCCTTCAGTTATCAGGCTCCTCTTCTCTGGAACCATTTACTGACCACAGTACAGGAGTCAGACTCCCTCTCTACCTTTAAGGTTAGACTTAAAACATTCCTCTTTGATAAAGCTTTCAGTTAGGGACCAGCTTCTACTTTATAAATTAGTTCATAAATTAGACTCATAGTTAAGATGCAATAGGCCTAGACTGCCGGGGGGGATCTGGCACATCGGGCTCTATCACTCTCTCCCTCTCTCTCTCTCTCTCTCCACATCTGCCTTTGCCCCTTTTGTTTGCTCCTGTACTCGTCTCTGGCTCTTGTCTTGTAGGTGGCCTGGGATCCTTGGTGGAGACTTCCTGCTGCTGTGGAGTCACGAAAACCTCAAAAACTACAATTATAGACATGACACATAGTTGGCCATTTCATTAGGAACATTCTATTCCCAGTATCATTATAGCTGCTAATGTAGATATTAGCATGATCTCCATATCCATGATTGATACATTGACAGTATCTATTTTTTTTATCACCACATAGGCATGAGGTCCCTCTGAAAATGGGATGTCACATCTCAAGAGGCCTTTAACACATTCATACTTAATGGAGACAAATATGGAAGGGATGCACTTGTGGTCTGGGCATCCATGAGTTCGTCACTACCATAAATCCGTATTTTCAGTAAGAATATCATTGATTTTTTCTCCTATAAAATGATCACCACAACCATTCAGACATGAGGACCCTCCTGAAAACGAGATGTAGCATCTCAAGAGGCTAACCTCAAATAAATCAAATGACAGGTCTATGGTTCATGGATCTGTCACTAGCTTTAGTTCTTACTTTAGTCCACTTGTCTCCTCTTACCTCCCTCCCTTTGCCCACACACCCAACACAGCATCGTGTGGAGTTGCTGTTCATCATGAGACTGGGATCCACATTCAAGATTTCCTGCTGCTTAACAGGAGGTTTTTTCTTGCCACCATGATGGAGGGATTCATGATTGGCTATATGGATTCATGTAGGGTGTTGGATGTTTATATTTGTATGTATATATATATATATATATATATATATATATATATATATATATATATATATATATATATATATATATATATATATATATATATATATATATATATATATATATATATATATATATATATATATATATATATATATATATATATATATATATATATGTGTGTATATATATCTATCTATCTATGTATATATATATATATATATATATATATATATATATATATATATATATATATATATATATATAAATATATATATATATATATATATATATATATATATATATATATATATATATATATATATATATATATATATATATATATATATATATATGTATCTTTATATGTAAATATGTATCTATGCATATATGTGTATCCACAAAATGAAGAGCTTTTGCTCCATTTTAAAGAGTCTTGAGATAACACTTGTTATGAATTGGTGCTCTACAAATAAAGATTGATTGATTGAATTCAAAATTCTTCTCCTCACCTATAAAGCTCTCAGTGGACAAGCACCAATTTATCTTAAAGGACTTGTAGTGCCATACAACCCCTCTAGAACATTACACCCCCAAAATGCTGGCCTGCTCATGGCACCATCAGTCTCCAGAAGTAGTATGGGAGGTAGAGCCTTCAGTTAACAGGCTCCTCTTCTATGGAACCACTTACCGATGACAGAGGCAGACACCCTCTCTACCTCTAAGGTTAGACTTAAAACATTCCTCTGTGATAAAGGCTTCAGTTAGGGACCAGCTTATAGTCCATAAATTAGTCCATAAATTAGACACATAGTTAAGATGCAAAAGTCTTAGACTGATGGCTCTGGCTCTTGTCTTGTAGGTGGCTGGGATCCTTGGTGGTGACTTCCTGTTGCTGTGGAGTCACGAAGCCTCAATAACTACAATTACAAACATGATACATAGTTGGCCATTTCATTAGGAACATTCCATTCCCATTATCATTATAGCTGTTAATGTAGATATTAGCATGATCTCCCTATCCAAGGTTGATACATCTATAGTAACTATTTTTATCACCACATAGTCATGAGATCCCTGTTGAAAATGAAATGTCACATCTCAAGAGGCCTTTAATACATTTATACTTAATGGAGACAATTATGGAAGGGATGCACTTGTGGTCTGGGCACCCCCGAGTTTGTCACTACCATAAATTATTGTTTTCAGTAAGAATATATTGATTATACTCCTATAAAATTACCACCACAACCATTCAGACATGAGGACCCTCCTGAAAATGAGATGTGCATCTCGAGAGGCTAACCACTAATAAATCAGACAACAGGTCTATGGTTCATGGACCTGTCCATAACTTTAGTTCTTACTTTAGTCCACTTGTCTCCTCTTACCTCCCTTCCTTCGCCCACACACCCAACACAGCATCGTGTGGATTTGCTGTTCATCATGAGACTGGGATCCACATTCAAGATTTCCTGCTGCTTAACAGAAGGTTTTTTCTTGCCGCCATGATGGAGGGATTCATGATTGGCTATATGGATTCATGTTGGGTGTTGGATGTTTATATTTGTATATATATACTGTATATGTATATGTGTATTCTGTATATATGTATCTATGAATATGTCCATCCATAAAATGAAGAGTTTTATGCTCTATTGTAAAGTGTCTTCAAATTATGAATTGGCACTATACAAATAAAGATTGATTGATTGATTGACTGATTGATTGAACCTGTTTAAATGGTTTTGATTCAAAGTTGACTCTTCTGGAACCCACTTCTCAGAACTTATGCCCTAATGTCATAGAAAACAATCAAAATGACCTTGAATTTGGACTTGCTTTGTCAGGCTGTCTTTATACTTTGTGATGATGGTGTTTTCCAGTGTGTTCACTGCTGTTTTGTCTCAGGAAAAAAAAAAAGTGTAGGTTTGCCTCAGTTTGCTCCAAAACATATTCACGAATCTCGATTGTTACATTGGTGCACTCTTTTGTTGTGTCCAAATTTTCTGATACAATGTGCTAAACTGTATTTCCATCAATTGAGACCATTTCTGCTCTCTCCATTTCTGGGTCGTTGATTTTGAACATTTTGTTCAATCTGTTGAATGTTTTCAGAAGTTTTTAAAGTGCATGGGCGCCCAGAACATCACCATCTTTGCCATCTTCTCCACCTTCACATAAAATCTATTACACCATTCAAACACATGTGTACATGACGTGCAGTGTACCCCATACACCCACTGTATGAAAATATATATGCTGTTTTGTTCAATGTCACCAAAAATTTCAAGTTTAATCATTTCTTAAATTTTGAACCGATCATTTTCTGAAGGCTTAGCAAAAAAACAAACAAACAAAAAAAAACTTATAACTGAATCAGAAGCTAGTAGTGAAGTAAAGACAATTTATGAGAAAGTCACTGCAGTTGTGCATGAACCAAATCTATAACACTCAGCGACTGTGAACCACATATCCTCTTTAACCTAGTCCCACTGTTTAATTGCCATACCTCATATGAAAGACTGATTTGTCAAACATTTTCTTTAAAAAAATATATATTTTATCAGAGAGATTAGATCAACACAGCCCTTGCTGTACCTTGCAGATTGAACAAATTCTAAATCTGTATTATTAAACATTCAGTGTCAGCCCTCTCTTTATCATCCCATACTCATTAAAGGTCATGTACAATGCAAACTACACCTTTTTGAGGGTTTTATTTCATGGCTTCTTCATAAATCAAAACCCACCAACATGGAGAAAGATCCCTCTCTGTTGGTCTGTTGGTCTCTCCACCCTTTCTGAAACTTTGCTCAGACAATCCATTTTGAAAGATGTTCTCCTACAGGTGGCTCCAGTATAAGAAAAATCAGGCATAGGCCTTAGTAAACCATGGAGCACACACTGAAAATCCAAAGCCACAACCACTTCTTGAGCGAGGATAGGTTGGACGAGGGTCTACAGTAAAGCAGTCATTTCTGAGCAGTTTGAAGAGTTTCGAGGGAAGCTAAAATGCAATATTCAAGCCTGTTTTTAGATTTGAAAATAATGAAAAAAACACCCAGAGAACAACTTGGCCCCTTGTAAACTTGTTGATATGAGTTTAAATATGTGGCCTTTAACATAAATTATCTCAATGGACAGTGATCTGCATTTATGGCTATCTACTTGTTCTTTGCATGAATGTGTTTGTATTAGAAAATCATTTGTCAAAAGAATACTTCTGAGAAATATTATTTGTTTTATTCAAATGTTATTGGAAAAACACTCAAGCATTAGAATATCAAAAGACAGAAACTTTTCTGCAAATATGCATTGCAGCTTGGTCCCTGGATTATTCCAGGTAATTTCTAAAATGAAACATTGGTATCTATATTCTCCTCACAAACTCATAGTCTTTCATATCGCCCAATTTGGTCTAACTGTTCTGGCTGTTTTTGATTGTTTTATTATATATATATATATATATATATATATATATATATATATATATATATATATATATATATATATATATATATATATGGGATATATATATATATATATACACACACACACATACATACTTACACATACATATATATATATATATATATATATATATATATATATATATATATATATATATATATATATATATATATATATATATATATATATATATATGTGTGTATATATATATATATATATTTATATATATATATATATGTATATGTGTATTTTATATGTATATATGTATCCATGCATATATGTGTATCCATAATATGAAGAGCTTTATGCTCTATTGTAAAGTGTCTTGAGATAACAATTGTTATGAATTGACAAATAAAGATTGATTGATTGAATAAGGATTATTTATATTTTGCATCAGTTTGTTTCAGACGTATTCTTCATCCTTTTTTAATTACCAAAAATGTGTTGAAATCCTGTTTGAGTGCATATTTATGATGCCCATTTTACCTGTAAACTATGTTACTTAACTGTACAGGCCAATGTATACATTTTTTTTCCTAAAAATTCTGAGTTTCATCTGAGATTTAAACTTTGTATCCTCTTAAATGTATTTGTGTCTTAGGTTGTTAGAGGGGCTTAAGAAACAGAAGAACATGACGTTTTACTAAACTCTCAGTTCATTGAGAAATGTGCGGCCTCTTAACATAAAAGGCCCTTTAACATTTTTTTTCTTTCTGGGCTTTATTTTGTAATTTCTATACAGCCTCCACCTACATGTGTTTTCTGCTCGTCACAGGCAGATGCCATGACTGCTCTGAAAGTCTGCTCATGGCCTGTGACCCCTCCTCCCCCCTCATCAGACATCGATTGAGCAGCCCAGAGCTTGTGATCATAGACTCCTGTTGCCTCCCCACCCCTCAAATCCAAGTGTTTCCAGTGGTAAGAGATACAAAGAGATACATCTGACCCTCTACAGAGAAATAATTTTTCATTCTTTTATTTCGCTCAAATCAAATCCTTGCTTAACAGGCATTCATGATCTGATGCAAATGGTCAAGCACACCAGGACATGGACTTTAAAAAGACTGCATTAACATTTTTCTGTTATTTATAACATTAGTTATAAGTCAATTACAGTGCCCAGCATAAATGAGCACATTCCTTTTAAAAGTAATGTGTTAATGAATGTCTAAATGAAAAAAAGAACACTTTACAAAGTTTTGACAAAACTGAGTTTAACATATTTTTATTGTAAGATAAACTAATATGTAGGTAAAATTTAGCTTTGCACCCATCTCTTTGATAAGGCCATACTCATTTTTGCATCCTGATCTTAAATTGACAAAAATACTTTTTGTGTGCAACCTGAAAACTCTTGTTTGCAATCAATAGCCCATGTTTGGGTGAGTAATTTATATTATGCTGCAGAAAATGTTGATTTTGATTATTTAACAGGGGAAATAATGGAAATCCTACTGCCAGTTGTTTACTGTTTATTTACAGGAAAAGCAATTAAAAAACTGCCCCATACTGTATTTTTTATTAACAGTAGAAAACTGTAAATGATATCAACAGTAAGAAAATGTTAATTTTACAGTAAAATAATGGCAACCCTGCTGCCAGTTGTTTACTGTAATTTTACAGGAAATTTTTAACAGTGTGACCTGAACACTAAAACAGTAATTTAATTTTTCTTCTGAAAATCCTAAGTTTGCTTAATGTCACAAAGTGTTATTGTTGAAGCAACAGCTTTGGCAATTTTAATTTATGTAGCACATTTCACTACAGATAAGCTCAATGTGCCCAGCATTGAGAGTGAAGACAAGTCCACAATTTGGCTGTTACTTCAATTGTCATGAACAAACTCACTGAAAAAACTGTTAGAGTGTCTTCAAGAAGAGTTTGGTCTTTGCCTTATGTGCACATGGATTGCTTTTGTTAAGAATAAGGTCTTCATTAATATTGACTGACTGATTGACTGAATAATTGATGTCTGATTAATTGATTGGAGACAATATCACTGTTCTATAGAGTCATAAAACTGCCTCAGTCAACCAAACCATATACTGTATTCAGTTATTCATTATTTGATCGTTTTCTGGGGCGGCAGCTTATCCCAGTTGAGATAGGTGAGTAGCAGAGTACAGGGCTGACATGCAAAGACAAACAACCATTTGCACACACAATCACATCTCAGATCAGTTTTAAGTAATTCACTAATCTCATTCAAGTGGAATCATTGAATCTTGGTGTGTTTAAATGTAACAGTTCAAAAAAGAAAAAACAATTTGATGAGAAATGTAGGTGTCCAGTTTCAGGTTTCTAATAGTAAAATTGTATCCCGCAGTTTTCCTACCTGCCTGCCTGCCTACTTGCCTTTTTCCCTATGTGTCTGTCTATCTATCAGGTCATCCTGAGTGCCAGCATGTCACAGATCAGCCCTGGGTCCAGCCCTCTACTATTCTTGTCCTGGGGGTAATCCTACTTCAGGTCTGCCGGTTCAAGGCGGGCTGTGGGATCCCCTGCAGCGCTGCCGGCGGCCTGCAGGGGGAGCTGTTGACTGTGTAGTGCAGCGGGGACGCCATCTTGAGGAGACCCCGAACGCAGCGCTCGGTGGCGGTGATTGACAACAATCTGAGGCGCATCATGATGGGATTTTCCTCTCTGACAGGTGGAAGACTGTCATATCGTTTTTGAACTGTGGAATTTTAAGCACAAACGAGGGGCGGCCCGGAGCGTTTCCTGACCACCGGAGGGTACACTGGTTCCGTACAGAGCGGCTGCGCGGAGCCTGATGGCCGGCTAGCTGCTCTCTGGACTGCCGCGGCCTGCTCGGGAGGAGGAAGGGTGGTGACGGCACAAAATGCTCCACCGCTGACTCCCAAACAAGACACTTATCCTTCCCACAGACTCGCAGCGAGTTGGACGATGAGCACGATGCACTTATAGATTTTAAACGCTCTTAACCTTTCGATTTTTTTTGTTGTGTGTGGAGGTTTTCACTGACAGCGAGTTACCCCGAATTTCCAGCCTGAAACATGTCATCCAACTGCACCAGCGCTGCGCCCATCAGCGCTAGCAAAACCAAGACAAAAAAGAAGCATTTTATAGGACAGAAAGTGAAACTTTTCCGTGCAAGTGAACCCATTCTCAGCGTTTTAATGTGGGGAGTCAACCATACGGTAAGTACGTGCCAGGTGTGGCGTTGTTGTCCATGAGCGGTTTGTTTATGCTGCTGTTTTGATTTAGCTAGCATGCTAACTTGTTAGCCATCTGCCTTCATCTGTCAGCCTGCAGCTCTGGTGCTCTCATTTAGTCTTTAATTGTGTCTGTTATAAACTTAATGTGTTATTTGGAGCCCCTGAGTAAAGACCGATACCAGGCCATTTCCCATTTAGATCAATGCATGTGAACGAGACGTTATTATGTGTATAAAGGGGGCGTTAAGTCACTGAGACATACAGAGTTTTAGTCGTAATTTTAATCTAAATAAAATCAGAGCACTGTCTAAATTGCACCAATGTGTTGTCAATAATATGGCAATGTAGTAAAATTACTACAGAGAGTGAACCTCAGCAGTTGCATCCTATTGTCCTTATACTGACAACCTCTTTGTGCAATAAAGATAGTGTCGGGAGTTTGTGAACACATAGTCAAAAAGTGTGTTTCAAAGTATTAAACGATTATGTATCTAAATTATGAAGCTTTGTGAATTTGTTAGAATAGTTTAGCAACATTTGCAAAAGGGGGCGGAACTGGCATGGGCCTTTTCTCCTCTCCAGTCCCGCCCACTTCTCCGAATTATGCCATATTTATGCAGTACAGTCTTTGTGTAGTCTGTATCTGCTTACATCTATGATATTTTTCGCATTTATTTTTGTATTTTTTGAGTACAATTTTAATGCATTTGTTTAACACCTAAAAGGAACAAGAGAAATGCAATGCAAGAAATCTAAAGACAGACACAAAAATAATCACATTTCCAGTTGAAGTAATCTGAAAGCAAAGGGGAAACGGCACTAACTGTGATTACAGGATTAGTTTACAGGTTACAGAACTCAGAGATCCAGTGTATTGGATCCTCTACGTATGTAACAAGTTGGTCATTTTAAAGCCAAGTTCCAAATAAAGGAGCCTAATCTTGTTTCGAGATAGCTAAAAGATCTGCAGTATTTTTAGTCCAAAGTGAGAGAGAACAGACTGAGTTGCCTTAAAGGAATTATAATGTTTTTGTAGAGTGGGTCGAACTAGCAGCTTCTCCTCTGTTTCACTTGTTATTTACGCATTTCATAAAAACAGTCAACCTATCCGTGAATTAAAGGTAGTCTCTGAGGTTTTGTTAACAAATAATTAAAGAATTTGTATTTCAGAGAATTGCTAAATAGCCTATAGTAAATATTTATTTTCCAAATTATAAAGTGATTGACAATTTTAATAGTTTGGCAACGTATAAAAAAGTGGGCGGGACTGGCATGGGCACTCTCCTTACCAGTCCTGCCCACTTCTCCAGAGTCTAACAACATAGTCATGCACTTTAGACAATGTGTAGTAATTTACCTGCAATATTTTTATTCTAAAGTGAGAAGGAGCAGTCCAACTTGCATTGAAAGAATGGTAATTTTTTTCATAACTAGGTCAATCTCGCAGCTCCTGGCCTGTTTCCCTCACTTATTCCAACAGTGCCTAAAATAGTCATATCATAATAGTCCTTTCCGTGCAATAAAGACTCTGTTCAGTACATTAAAATACACACGTTAATCAATAAAAGTAATCAGCATTATACTATATATTTGACCCTCACCAGTAATGACATCTCGAGACCTCAAGCAATGTCCTGCCTTCATGTGATAATTAAACAGCCTATGTGTTGATTATGTCATGTATCACCAACTATTAATTAGTTTGCTATTGTATAATAATATAATTAGTTAGCTGGCTTTTACAGAGCTTTGTAGCTAACTGATGCTTAGTAGCTCAGCTGCAGCTTCCTGTAGCCTGAGGCAAGCATTTTGCAGGGAGTTAAAGCAAATCTGTTTTGCCCCATGCAGCGTTTAGCTAAAATTGTGCATTCTCATTGCAGACTGTACATATTTACTCACAGCACAGCGTTAACAATCTGCCACCATTAAATCCCTGATGGTAAACTGTTTGGGAGCCAAGTCGTGAGCTGCTGCTGCTGTAGTGCAGGCATGGTGTGGGAGGGGTGTGACAGGCAGCATGAGCAGCAGGTTACACTGATTTTCAGCCCCATAGCTGCAGACAGAAGCGGCGGCAGCTTCTCTATTGTGTGAATAAACCTGCCCTGCGCTTGCATCTGCAGCTTTGAGGCTCGATGCCTGCATTCAATCGGTACAGTTTATCCCAACACATCGGTTCTCCTATTAATAGAGCTGCAAAATATATCACATTCACTTTTGGCTGAGGCTGCCTGTGGCTATGAAAAGCTCTGTGAAGGGCAGGTTGGACACCAATGATGGATGTAGTGGGTTTGCACCGGCAGTTTGGTCTTGCTCAATGTGCAATACACATAATGACAGTTCAGTTAGACACCCAAAGGTGCACAGTGTGACTGGTGCTTGAAAACCAATCCCTTAGGTGTAGCATAGGGCTGTGTAGAGGAGTTAAACTTCTTTTTCAGTGTGAGTGCATGCAGTGAGAGTTTTTGCCCTGGAGTCAGGTTCTTCAATCTATAATTCATATTTGTTTATTGTGTTGTGGTTAAGTACATCTATATTCTAAGTTATCAGTAGAGATTGAAAATGTGTAGTGTTTTCAAGAAATAGTCTAGTTTTAATAAGTTATAGAATAATGTATTATTTTATACTGATGTAGTTTAGGTTAAGATAAGGTAAGATACCAGTCTTGATGCCTGTTGAGAACACTGTTTACTGTAGGAATAACTGGTAGTAGTACCAAGATAATCTACCTTTATGGTGCCTTCCTTTTACATCAGAACTGCGAAAGTGAAGTGGGAATCATGTCACAACTCAGCCAGACAGAATCCTGTTAAGTGCTTGTTAAGTCAAAGTAGCCTAAGGATGACTTCGAAGTGGAAAATTCCAACCAATAGGGGCATTACTAGAGAAGTTTTTTAAATTGCAACTTGGACTATCCCATCCTGAGATCAACTGGAATGCACCGTTGTTTTTTAGGTTAAATAAAGGAATATAATTTTGTCCATTTCTTTGTCAGCCTTCACATACAGTGTTTACCCAAGGGTTGTCTGTAGGGATGGTGGTCTGGCTCCACTGTGCATCAACAGGTCGACTACTTGGAGCTTTGCAAGAGAAACATGCTTCACTATCATCTGTCAACTAAAATGTTAAAGGTTGACAAGTGAACAAAACTGTTTCATTATTTTAAACAATATCTTTACAAGAACTATAGAAAGGTGATACTTATTATGTAATGAGTTAAGAGGGTCAACTGAAAGTACTATTGTATATTATGGGGGGAAGTCTGAGACCAGGAAGGACAGTCAGTTTGTCAGTCTGCATGATTCTGCCAAACATCAACAAAGTGCAGGAAAGCTTCTCATGTTTGTTGGAATTCATTTCATTTTGGACTTTTGGTGGGATTGCTGGGGGCTGCTACTCCTGTAGAACATTAGAGGACATCTTTGACGTTCATGTGTAGATAATGTGCAGCTAGCAGTGTCACATAGCTCTGCGCGGTTTGGGTGGCCACTTTGACAAGAGGCCCTCTCCACCTTTACTGGCATTGAAAAAAACATTTTTTTTATTAGCATCAAATTTATTTATGATTCTAATTATATTTTAGGTTTTATTAAAACATTTCAATATGGATGCAAGATATTGCTGAACCAATATTGGTAATCGGCAAATACAAAAAAATATTTGCCTGTATTTACAGCCAACAGTTTGTCCATCCATATTGGCCATAGACGCCTCATAATTCGTCTGTAATATCAGCAAAATGTGCAATGCACAAAGATTGATGTGTACCTCATCATCACTCACTGTGCATGAATGAATCTTGTTTTTCTTGCCTCACATCAGTGTTTAACACAAACTGTAACCATGAAAGTAATTGGTTAATTGTTGGTTTACAAATAATGAAACATATCTACATCTCTTTTTTTTGTTCGTAAAGTAGAGACTTGATGCTTTTGAAACAAAATATTGTTAGCGGTATTCGGTATCAGTGATAAATGCTTTTGAAATATTGGATGTCGGCAAAAATCCAGTGTTGTGCATCCCTACATTTCAGCCCTGAAGTTTCAGTGAATGTCTCCTAAGTGTGACACATGTGTCTGTAGCATGTTGTTTAATGTGTGCAGGAAGTTTGTGCTTTATTGATGTCGAGTTTACTTTGACTGGGCCAAAGAGAGTATGAATCCCACCCACCATCACCTTTACTGGAGACTTAAATGCAGAGAAATAGTGTGCCAATGAAA
Organism: Scarus forsteni; assembly: GCA_036419115.1. Lineage (NCBI taxonomy): Eukaryota > Metazoa > Chordata > Actinopteri > Labriformes > Labridae > Scarus > Scarus forsteni. Next base: position 3,458,212 of record JAZDUH010000471.1, read on the forward strand.
AGCCATTGTGACATTTAGACTATGTTAAATATGAACACATTGTTAGGTCTGCCAACATTAGCTGAAAAGTTGTTTTACATAACCAACATAATGAGGAATAATACACGAGCTGGACTGTAATCACACTGCAATGTAACTTTGTTACCTTGTTTAGTTGGGATTTAACTTCTGTGTAATTTCTGTGGGTATCTGCAGGAATGTAAACAAACACCAGGATAAAGATCTTAGCTTACTGGACTAAAAATGTTTAGGGAATCCTTCTTCAGCTTCTTTGAGTAGATGGTAGAGCAGCAGCAGCCACAGATGAGTGGGTGGATTCGTTTTCCACCCAAAGTAGCTGCATGGAGTGTTAACCATAAGTGGTACAAGACTGCAGGTGCTCACTCTGATCAGCCGATCATTCCTTTTTTTTTAATGAATATGAGCTGATAATGACTTGCTCCCAATCAATCAGAGTACATTTGCCAATAAAAAAAGACATTGATAAATCAAGGAGGCTTTTTGTCAATGAAACCAGTGCAATGCTGGCTTCCTTGTTGCTAAACAAAATTAAATCATCCCATCGTCCCTATTTTAAATTCATACAGGGAAAGCAGGCCAGGGGGACAAACCTGCCAATTACCTTTTTCTAATTCATGTCCACCTTTTTCAGGTTCTGTGATTTGAGTTTTTATCACAATGCTTTTATCAGTAATTGGCACGTAATGGTCTGATAACATCGGCTGACCCATATGTCACGCAAGCTCACCCCATGAATTTAGACAGTAATTAGTTGTTAATCAGACTTGGTTAATGGCCAACCATGCTGATTATGACAGCTCTCACAGCAGATGTGACAATGGATTTGAATTTCCACGTCAATCATTAGAATCTCTGCTGGACATGCAGTCTTTAGTTTTCATCTTCTCTGTTAAAAGATTTGGCGGAGCAGATTAAATTAAAACAGGGAATTAAAGAGGCAGCTAATGATATGGTGATGACTGCAGTATTCAGTGGGTGAACTTTGGCTGTGGGTGTGTGGATGAAGCACACAGAACCTGTGATTTGAGGTGTGGGTGGAAAGCTGATACAAGACATCAAACGGACTCCTCATCAAAGTCCTCTTCTTCCAGTCACAAGTTGGATGCATTTTTAATTGGGCCTGGGCTGCATTGCTTCAGGACTTCACTTCAACACTGTGTTTAGTGATGTTTGACTGATGAATGACAACACTCGTAAGATGCTGACAGTTTGCTAATGTTTTAATTTTAGATTTTTAACAAGTCATTTAAAGGTTTGTTCATGTTTTTAACTTTACCTTGTTCCAGCTGAAATCATAAGAGCCAGAATAATATCACTTATGAGTTTCATGCTGCCTGAGAGTTGCTGCTCTGACTGACTTCAAAGTGGTCATAGTTTGCCTGAACTTGGGTTCATATAATTTTCCCCATTCACGCTAGAATTTCAAGACATAGTATTATTCCCTCTTGATCATGGCTATAACAAGGATTTTGAAAATACCAAGGTAATTTTATTGTAGAAGGAGTCGGGGGGTCGGGCCAGCGTTGTCACGTCAACCATGTTCCTAATCTCTGTTACTATATTATTGGCCCAAACGAATGCTAATACTCACTATCCATTACCGAAATGAATGACCGTAAATAAATATTGTTTCTAAGATTATTGCTTCTATTACAAACGCATAAATGTTTTTAAATAAATAACATTTTAAAGTTTATTTTGCACATATGCTATCTGCCTTTTCGTTAAACACAAACGCTACCCGCCTATGTCCAGAGGCATCCCAGCGCCGGATAAAATTTTCTGGATCCACCTTCCTTTTCTTGTGCACATAAATCATTGCAAGTCCAGATAACCTGTTGCTGCCCATGCTTGATCGAAGCCAGGTCTTCAATTGCCTCAATGAAGAGAATGACCTCTCACATGAACAAGTGTTCACTGGAAGTGTGAGGTAGTTGGAGAGGATACAGCGGCTGTTTGGGAAGTGCTGCATGCCTACTTACGCTCTCTGTATTTCTTTATTTCGATTTTCCACCTCTCCATGTTTCCTGCATTATTAGTATTTTCTCTGCTTTCGAGGCATTATTTTTCTTTACAGAACTTTATATCACAGCTCTGTATACCAATAGCATCCAAGCTCGACCTCTAGCTCAAATTACGGCAGCCCATAAGAGAAGAGAGGGGGGCATGCCAAGCCAGGAGCACTGTATCGCGGATATCCAAGCTATTTTGCAGTTTGAATTGACACAGATGTTATGTCCTCACAGATTTATCGTGAATGTCCCAGAGTGTGATGATGCAGAGCTTTGTTGTGGCAGTTTTAAATACATACACTCTGAAAGGCACTATTAATTATAATGATGGCAAGAGCATGTTTGACAACTTTGTAGTTTTTTGCATTTATTACCTTTGACCAACTTCTATTCTCACTCTGTATGGGATTCTCTGTTGCTCATGTCACTTTAAGGACCTGTTCTAACATGGACCTCTTTCTGTATTGATTTGTTAAGTTTAGTATTTCGTGGTAATTGGTCAGTTCAGTGCCATGTTTTCAATAGCTCTGCATTCTTCCAACAACCTCTGCTGCGGTGCCATATGCACAAGGCCTAATACGGCCAAATCCGATACGTTTTAATTGTTTTTTGGCCTTCTGTTTACATTGGAACGGTAACTGGAGTGCTTAAGTCCGCTAAATTAAAAAAACAGGGTCCAGGGTGGAGAGTTTTCAAAACACTCCACCATTAAGCTCTGCGTAAATCAGAGTCAGAAGTCACCGCACGTGCAGTACTCTTTCACATGAAGGCTGTGTGTGCATACCAGGAACAACAACAGCTTCTGCTGTCTACCAGGTAACGTGTGCTTCTTACCGTGCTTGGTTTGTTATTCAGACAAAACTATACAGACAGATTTATTGTCTGAGCAGATTTGTTGTCTAGACAAAAAACTCCTGCGTATTCGTGCACCCACTCGCCCTAGTTGTTTGTGAAAAGTTTTTCTTCTTCATACGTGTATTGTAGCAGCGCTGTTTTTCTACAAACCTACATTGCCATCTACTGGACTGGCATGCACACAGCAGTTTCATTCGTGTCCAGCGTCTCCTTCTTCACGCGAATCGAGTTTGAAGTTTTCGATCACACTGTCTCCGTGTAAAGAGGGCCTTGAAGTCCTGTGTTGCAGTGGTAGGACATCGAACTGGTCAGTCTAGTAGGTGTTAGGAGCAGAGCAAGAGGTGCTGCTGCTAAAGACTTTGTCTTGTTGATAGTAGTACTCTGTCACACACGAGATGTAAAACAGACAAATAAAGGAGAATGTGTGAGTGAGTGTGTTTCATACAGCATGTTGATATATTTTTCAAAGTGAGACTGGTTTGAGAATTAAAGTTTCAAGTCACAGTCATGGTTTTACAACTTTGCAAGTCAGGTGCTAAGATGTAAACTTTGCAACCATGTACAAAACTAGGCACAACTACTTGGTTTGTATATGAGAAATGCATTGTTTTCAAACCTTTACAGTGTGGTCACGTAAACGTCTTTTTTGGTTCATTTATAACAGCAAATACTTTTGAATGAAATTGAAAAAAAAATTATAATAAAATGAGAGGTAATCACAACCATGAAAAACACTGCATGTTATTTTGCATTGTTCCAGGTCTAACTCCCAAAAAATAGTGGTTTCATTCAACTAAGATCTGCCTTCCTTTTCTGTTGTTGACTCCCTGGGCTTGTTTTTTAGCTCTTGCTTTTCAACTCTTTGGCTCATTGAAACTCATTGAAGTATGTCCTGATGCTCCCTCTGCCCATTGCTTAAATCAAAGTGAGGGCTGTTTCAGTGGGAGAGGTAGAGCACACTTGATGCTGTTATGGAAGAGAGGAAGCAGTCTTTGTACTTCCAGTTTGAAACCTATGGGCAAATAAAGTGCAGCATGGCATGAGAACTGTAATCATTTAATCTCAATCACTGACTTTGTTGATCAAGGGGTGCAAAAATTGTTACTGAAACTAAAATTTGATTAGTTGTCCAGAACTATCGTATCACGTCCTGCAGTTCTCATTCTGACCGCACATATCTCACCCAAATACTGAAAACTCTGATCATAGCAACTAAACCAAAATGAGTTTGGCTCTTACAGTTTTACGATAATTATTCATCATGACTGATTTCTTCCACAACAGAAATAGCACATATTTAATTTTCAAACTGCTCTGGAAGCCTGTTTACTTCCTCTGTTGAAGTTTTTTTTGGTCTGTCTGTTCCTGATTTCAGTTCCTCAAAAGCTGCTTGGCTGAACTTTCTCTTTGCTGTTGTTATCTCTTCTATGTCGATCTTCACTGCTTGGCTTTTAAACTGATAACCAAAATGTTTTTCTTTTATTTCAGTCCATTAAATGGGCAGTTTCTCTGCTTATGCTTTCCAGCAGATAAGATCAGAGTCGGGGAGCTTGTTAGTAGCAGCAGTAAGAGAAACTGTCAGTCTGGTGTTTGGCCCAACAGTGAATGATTGGTGCTGGTCATCTAGGGATAGATTAGTCCAATGTGTGGGTTTAGAAGGCTAAATGAGGTTGTTGTGCGCTGGCGTTCATATATCTGCTCTATTGATCAGCATTGTGCAGTTCTGTGTCCTGCTGTCTAAATCACATCTCAATTTGTTTGACTGGAGCTGCACAGTGGAGCTCTCTGTGTAGGAGTCTGTATGAGCAAACTGAAATCACAAGTCAGCACTGCAGCTTTGATTTCTTATTTTTCTCTGAATAAATAAGCACTGTGTTAGTGGATATACCAGCTGTTCCTCTCTTCCCCTGAGCCCCTGTCTGATCCCTCTCTCTGTTTTTTCGTTTTTCTCCTTCAGGTGAACGAGTTAAGTAACGTGCCTGTACCAGTTATGCTGATGCCAGATGACTTTAAAGCCTACAGCAAGATCAAAGTGGACAACCACCTATTTAACAAGTAGGTACATCACACTGTCAGTGCTGGCTATGAAGAGCACAGTCAGAGTGCAAACAAAAGGGTCCACCAACCCGAGTGTAAAATTCCAGCAGAATCTCTAAAATCACTCAGACTTCAATTTTTTCTCCAGACAGCTTGTCAAAAGTGGGCGTATTTCATTTCTGTGTGTTCAGAATTGACACATGAAGCTTGTAGTCTCTTTACAGTCATTGAACCTTATTTTCTGTCTTGTTTGCTGTTTTTAGAGTCTCTGTGAGCATCCATACAGACATTACTGTAGTGTTGGGGTTCAGCAAGGTGGAACTTCAATCAATCTTTAATTATGATTTCTTGGACACAAGTCACCACATGATAATCACGATGAATCGACTATTTCCACAACACATTTGTAATTAGCGGTCATGTTTAGCTCTCACAAAATGCACAGCACATATATTATTTTTTATCAATAATACAAGCAGTAGACAGCTTCACTCTATGGATGTATGTATGGATGATCAATAAAAAAGTCTAGAATTTCTGTTTGTAGAAAATCCCTAAGTGTTTAATGTGTCTACAAGTGTGGTTTGGTATGAGTGCTTGACAGTAGTTGATGGCTTTGAAGCTGCGTTCACACTGAACTTGACTTTGTGACCATAATTGCGTCGCCCACTAGAGTCGTGTTGTGTGTCCATAAATACCTCATTTGGGTCACCGTCACTCAGTGACATAACGTCCCCTAGGGTTTCACCACGATCATATCATATGTCATGTAATAGGAAAATGTCACCTAATATATCCTAACTGTATACTTTCACTCACCTACCAACCACAAAACACTGCAGCTGACGACCCTGCAGCAGCATCGCCTGTGGGTTCTCTACTGTCCTGTCCAGGCGGACCTAATGTGCTCCCTAACTAATGTTTCCCACACGGACTTGGATACTCTGTAAACCAGAATGAAAACTGTCTGTCACACAACGCTGATTGGCTGTTACCCCACAACCACGCTTGACATCAGCTAAGAACAGGAAACTGAGGCTAAAAAGCTGAAAACATCAGCTTCAGCTTCAGCCCCATCACGACGTGGTCGCCTTGATTGCGGGCGTTGCGTCGGGGAAGGGTTAGCCCCGCCCCATTGCGGCTGTACCTTGACTTTACATGGAGAGTGGTCACCGAGGTCGCATAGTCTTTGGTGTGTAGGCAGCTTAAGTCAGATGCCTTAGCCAACATGTTTAAATCATGGAATTTTGTGAGGTGTAGGTCTGAAGAGTGTTAAAAACTGCAAAATTCAGACTTTTGTTCACAACCAAAAAATAATGAAGATTCCACCAGGTTCTGGAAAAATTCCTCAGAGATATTGTACCATATTGACTAGGTAACTTCACACTGTTGATGCAGATTTGATGGCTGAACATCCATGATGTGAATCACCCATTCCAACGCATCCCAAAGGGGCTCTATCACATTGTGATATGGACCCTATTAGGGCTGTAAGGTCCAATTCGACTGGTCAAATAATTGGTCGATGCGTGCTCAATCAACCAAATGTGTCAATTAATTTTTTTCCCCTACAGTTCATTTCATCAGGAGAAACGCATCATGTGAAATGGGGGTATTTTCTGAGCACCCCCATTTCACAGGTAACAGCCTGTCTCAAAACACCATTTTAATGTATTTATCGTTTATTTCAATATTTTTATTTAAGAACATTTCAATATTCTAATCTAATAATCGTTTATTCGTTTTATAACTGCATACGCACCTGCCCACTGCAGCGTGGGCAGCGGGCAGGTGCGCTGGTCCGCGCTGGATTTTATGCCTCATATTAACACCCAAATGCAAAAACGACATCACAGAAGGAATTGACAATTTTATTTCTGAGGGTATGAGGCCCATTGGTGTCGTGGAAGGCCAAGAAAAACATTGGAACCTGGATATTCAGTGTCAGCGTGCCAGACAATTACGCATGCACTAACGGCAAAATACGAGGCACTCAAAAAGAGAGAGTTTCCAAGTTTATAGATAAAGATAACAGATGTGTACGTCTCTTCAAATGGAGTCCTATATGACAGTGACTGCCCATTTCATTGATGAAGACTGGAAAGCAAAGAGTCTTGTGTTGAGAGAAAAATAGAAGAGGCGCACACAGGGGAAAAACATCGCTGCGCCATTATATGAAGTTGCCGATGCCTTCAAAGTTCCAGGAAAAAAAAGTTTCTGTTGTAGTGAACAACGTGGTTAATATGAAACTCTGTGTGGAAACACTAAAAGAGTCCCATGAATATCCAGGTTCGAATGTTTTCTTGGATATTCAGTGCCAGCGCGCCAGACAATTACGCATGCACTAACGGCAAAATACGAGGGAGTAAAAAAGAGAATGCTTCTGAGTTAATAGAAAAAGATAACAGATGTGTGCGTCTCTTCGAATGGAGTTCTTTATGAAAGTGACTACCCATTTCATTGATGAAGACTGGAAAACAAAGAGTCTTGTGTTGACAGAAAAAAAGGCGCACACAGCGGATAAACACAGCGGGCGGGCGGTTTTTGGTCGACAATTGCTGTGTTTTGGTTGACCAACAATTTCTTTGGTTGATTACAGCCCTAGACCCTATGGTGGCCACTGGAGTACAATAACATCATTGTGGTGTTCAAGATTCCAGATTGGAATATGTGAGCTTTTGACAAAGTGTGTTATCCTGAGAGTGCCTGTCAGAAGATGGGCATAAAAAGAAAGGACATGGCCAGCAACAATACTCAGGTAGATTTTGGCATTTCCGATGATGCTTAGTTTGTACCAAGGGGCCCAACATGTGCCAAGAAAACTTCCCACACCATTACAACTCTAGCAGTAGCCTGAATCATTGCAACAAGGCAGGATTGATCCAGGCATTCACTTTGTTTGTACCAGATTCTGACCTTACCATCTAAATATTCCAGCAAGTGTCAAGACTCATCAAACCAGGCAATAGATTTCCAGTTTTCTGTAGTCTGTTTTGGTGAGCCAGTACAAACTTTAGCCCCAGTTTCCTGTTCTTAGCTGACAGTAGTGGTAGGTAGGGATGGGTACCTTTCACATTTGAACCGATACCATTCTGATGCACAGTACCTGGGAATCGGTATTGGTACTCAACGGTACCAATTTTCGGTACCATCCCTAGTGGTAGGCAGTGTAGTCTTCTGCTGCCTGGACCTTGACTTGACGTGTTGTGTTCTCAGAGATTTCCTTCTGCAAACTTTGACTATAACCTGTGGATATTCGAGTTGTTGTTGCTTTTTCATCATCTCAAATCACTGGTAATTCTCCTCTGACCACCAGCATCAAGCGAGGCATTTTGGTCCTGAGAACTGCAGCTCATTGCATATTTCCTCTTTCCTGGACCATTCTCTGTAAACCAGTAGTTGTGCATGAAAACCAATGTTTCAGTGCATAAAGATAACAGTTTAAAATGCTGTGGTATGCACTGTCATGCCCTCAAGTGCTGCCATCACATACTGCACACAAGATGAAAGTTTTCTTCATTTATTTTGTAGCCTGTAGCAAAGCGGGTACTTCACAGCTTAAATTTTGTGTGGAAAGAAAGAATAGACAAAGCTGGCAGCAGCTGGTGCCACTTGTTAACGGCTTTTCCCCCCTATTAGGTCATCATCTTCATTCAAATGAAAGCTGGTATACCATGAAAAAATGAAGCTTGAGTTTTGCTGATTTGTTTGAAAAGCTCTCAGTTGAAAGCAGAGGTTAGGAGTGAGACTCTCTCAGGCTGCTGGGTTGTATTTCACACAAGTCCCTGCAGGCTGAGAGCTCAGCTACTAAATATTGTCAGCAGGAGTCAGATGCCACACAATAAAAGGAGTTTGTACTATAAGAGCAAAACATTTGCACATAAAAGTACATTGTAGACTTAGCTGATTTTTTCCCTCTGTGCTCCTGTTTGTTTTGCTGACTGCACGACTCTGTCTCTCTCCTGTCAGAGAAAACCTGCCTAGTCGCTTTAAGTTCAAAGAATACTGTCCCATGGTGTTCAGAAACCTGAGGGAGAGGTTCTGCATTGATGATCAGGACTACCAGGTGAGGGATCACGTCTGCGTGGGACAGTCCAACACATTTGATGAATGAAATGACAATAGCTGTAAGACCAACTTTGTTCTTTGTTTGTGGAACTCTCTGACAAACCACTGAGTGTCATGGGAACCTGTCCAGCTACGACCACCGCTTAGTATCACCAGGTAGGAAACCTGAGATCACTGTGCACAAACCATAGATGACTCATCATCATTAACAACATGCACAAAGAGCTGGTAGAAATGTCTGACTCAGCACTTCAATATGAACAATGTTGTCATATGCTGGGTAAGATTGATGGTGTCCAACAGTCCAGGTGAAAGTAGTATCACATAACTTTTCAGAAAGGATCCCTGACAGGAAAAGTAAGATTCTTTTTATCTGCTTGAACGGAAAAGCCTAAATGTTTCTTCAGATGTACCAGACTCTAATCTGAAGTAAAAGTTTTACTTTAATCTGTTTATGGTTTTATTTATGTTGAACCTTTAAGTAAGAGAGTTTTCACTCCAGGCCAGGTTGTCCCGCACACTGCCCTCAGCCACAGCAGGCCTGATCACAACTACAGCATCACATCATAGTGCAGCACAAGCACAATGGAGAACAACGCAGAGAGCACGACTGCAGCTTTACTGACTTCACCCCTGCTTGTGTATGAGACAGCATACTGTGCCAAAGTCCACTATGTCCAACCTTTACGAGGCAAAGGCAGTGTGCCATGCTTGAGCCCATTACAGTGCTCTAGCTGCACTATGGGGGTCGAACTTGACCATTTTAGAGGCTGCCTGTGGTGAGCGGGCCTTAAGTAAGTCATTTGGCCACACTGCACAATTGATAGGTGCCATGGCTTAAAATTAGTGGCTGACAGTGGTTTGTCTAATCAGATTCATTGCTGCTTCACTTGTCGGTGTTGTGGTTTGTGTGTCAGAAATTGTAAATATACCATGTGTTTTTTTTTCTTAAGCAACAGACTAAGCTCCTGTATCATCTTATGATATTCATACCTTTATTTTAATCAGTCAATCAATCTTCATATGTAATAGCACCAGTATGATCTCAAGGCACTTTTCGATAGAGCAGGCTGAAGCTGTACTTTTCCGTTTATATACACGTATGCATGTAAAAATTATCTATCTCTCTCTCTCTCTCCCTCCCTATATATATATATATATATATATATATATATATATATGTGTGTGTGTGTGTGTATATATCTATATATATATATATATATATATATATATATATGTGTGGGTGTATATATATATATATATATATATTTGTATACATACACATACATGCATCCAGGGATGTATCAAAGGGACTAAAATCATGTTAGTCCCTGCTAAATGAAGACACACTCAGTCTGTATGTATATAGCTCCAAGTTGTTGAAAATAAATGTATTGAATGTAAACCCTGTAAGATGTGGCCTCACCATCTTAATATTTCTCCCCTAAAATCCTGTGATGCAGTTAAAAGATCAATAAATGTTGTAGAGGCAGCTCGGAGGATGTGTGTGGGCAGCCACACTGCTCCACCTATCACAGAAGTCGTTGTGACATCTGGGAGTGCAGTTTGTTTGGAAGATAATAACATCACGTTTCGCATATGAAGCTCGTTTTATGTCTATATTGGATGATAATGTCATTATAGATGTCATTATAGTCAGCTGTCAGAAACACAAAGGCTGCATGGACTGTGGGGTGCGTCTGCTGCAGAGGGCAGGAAGGGTGAGTGGGTGTGCCGTATCACTCCCACGCACATGACATTTTTAAGGCTTTTTAAATGTGTTTTGAGGTGGATGCACCTCTGCCAAACCTCTGGTGTTGAGTGGTATTGTGAGGACTGTATGAGTCTGACTATGCTGTGTTTCCTCTATCATTTATTTGGATGGTGGCCCACCTTGCACCACCCAGAGAGAAAGGAATAAGAGGATTTTCTGTTGGAAATAAAGTCATATATCTCCACATGTTGTGGACATGTGTGGTACTAGTTTGTGTACTGCTGCATTGCTTAGTTCATAGTGTTATTGTGTTACTTTTCTGATTCAAATGGTTAGTTTTGATCCTACAAAATATTTATTTAACACAAATTAGATAATGAGGCAAAAACATAGTCCACTTCAAGGTATAATGGCTTATCTTGTTAATGGAGTCTAGTGGCTTTTTATGCGGTGATGAAACTTGTTATTTTTGGTTTTGAAAAAAGACTTAAAAAAAAATAAAGTCTGTTTCTGTAGGGATCCCGACCGTTTTGGTCTAACTGTTTGAATGGGCCTCTCAATTGCAAACAAACAAATACTTTAGCGGACGGACTTTGCTCAGACACATTTATCCTGCAGGATTGAATGGTAAAAAATAACAGCCCTTTTGAGGCAGGAGCATAAGTGATTCCCTGAAACATTTTCAATGTTTATTTTACTTTTGTATTTAGAAAAGGACCAATGTTTACAACTAATTAATCTTCTTGCCCTATTCAGAAAGAATTACACATAACACATTATGTCACAAAGTGGACAAACCACGACGGTGCCATGCATGAATTATTTTTGCTTTCACACCAACAAATATTTGTTAAACTGCAGCAGCTCTGTTCATAAAATAAGAATAAAACACAGCTAAAACATCCCTCAGCAAATGCTTTATGGGATCTTGTTAATTTATTAATGCTGTCAAAGGCACATCAGGGAGTAGTGATCCGTGTTGTTACTGTGACAGCAGAAAGAAAATGTCATTGCATCAATCCATTAATTCCCTATTTGGGAATATTATATTTCCCTCTGGGAAAACTGCATGCACTTGCCCCTGGGGTAATTAAATGAGAAGGCTTGGCCATCTGCTCGAAAATAGTTTAAAAATATACAGTATGTTTAAGCCTTGCATGCCGTTTAAAAGCATATATGGAACATAGCATGTCTTGGTATGAGCTACATTAAGTTTTAATGTGACAGTTTTTTTTGTACCTCAGTGGCCTACGTCTCTTTATTATCATAACACAGAGAGCCCTATAGGCCTTCTATAATAGATGAAGTTAAGAATGCACAATTTATTTAAATAATAAAGTCTGCTGCATTGCATGTAATATGGATTATTGATGGAAAAATAACAGAATAAACAAAAACGTGCACTTCATTGACCATTGGGGCCTGAGGGTAATCTAAGCATTCAGTGTTTGGAAAGATAGAGTAAAGAAGAGAAATGAATGCATTAGTGTGAGAAAATTTAGAGAAACACAGCTCCATGATTACAATTTAATGTAACAGCATGTATGCAGCAGCAGTGTAGAAATGATGGTTGAGCAGAGCCGTGTTGTTCTCAGTTTTAATCAGTTTTCAGACTGTATATCTGATTCTTCACTCCCACACTTAATGCTCCACTCTCTGCTCTCCTCCCCTGATTGCCTCCAGTTTATTGTGGAGTGTCATGGCAACACGCTGCTCCCTCAGTTCCTGGGCATGTACAGGCTAACAGTGGACGGCGTGGAGACGTACATGGTGGTGACCCGGAATGTATTCAGCCATAGGCTCACGGTTCACCGCAAGTATGACCTGAAGGTAGGAAATGATGGTTTACCTCCTGTTTGACTTCTTCTTCAGCATTCAGAACTACACATAGGTTAACACTTTCAAGGAAAACAGATGCTATGTTTATCATTTTATACATTTTGGGTTATTATACCATAGATTCTTCAAGGGAATCATCTGTTTTATCAGGCCTCTACATATCTGATATGTAGTAATGGACTGTGGCAGTGGAACAACTTTTATTATGAACCAGATCATTTAAAATAGTAATTGTTTTGGGAAGTTTTTAATTTATATTTTTAACACTGACTTTTAAATAGTCAAAAGTAAATAGGGTCAACATTATTTTCTTCGCTGTAGAATTTAAATGACAGCCGTCGTACCTTATTCAGGTTAAATAATGAATCAAAGTGCTGACCAAGTTGCTTTAGAAGCTACTGACTAATCAAACTCAGATCTCAGACCGAAAGGCCTGATGTCTGAAATGATCAGTCAGGAAGTAACCAATTACATTTACATGTCATCACTGCTTATATCATAAATGTCTGCTTTTCATTAAATTAAAAAAAATGCTCACTACTGAATAATAAACATTGTTTTGTTCTTATTAGAAATTATTTATTTATACTTTTTTTTGGTTTGAAATGCAATAAACACCATTCACAAACATGGAAGGTGACCAATAGCACTGTTTTATGAAAAAAAATGGAACCATCAATGAATGGATATAATAAAATGAGGTGTTGGCCGGACATTGATGCTGTGCAAATGAGTTATTTGTTCTTGCACTTGTTCTTTTTAAAAGGTTTTGTTCTTTTTAACGTTTGAGACAGGAAGTGGTCTCTGTTTCCAATAAAAGGACATAAAGAAAGGTCCAGACTTTAAATAAGTGAAAGTTCCCAGATGATAATCAGCACTCCATGAAAATAGTATCTGAAAGTAGCTTTTGCACTTTAATGGTGCAACTTCAATTAAAAAGCCTGATCAAGGAATTATGGTTTCCTTGTTTTTTAAAAAGGTGCAAACCAATCTTCTTCTTGATTCCCAACCATCTCGTATTAAAAGCAACCTCAGTATTTGTGTAAGAATTAAAAGAATGGATTTTTTTCTCTGTTTATAGATTAGTAACTCTACTTCCATTGCAGTAAGTTTTAATCAAAGTAACTTCTTTCACGTCAGTATAATGTTCTTTTACCTCCTCCAGCCCTGGATGAATGACTGTGGGGAAAAACTGCCAACTTTTACGTTTGTTGGCTTTTCATCATCTGACATTCAGATGATTAATCTCAGATGAAGTTAGAGTGTCTTAACATTTCACACTACAAACAAGCATTCGCATTGAAATCAGCTTCACTTCATTGTTTCCTGTCTAAGTGTCCTGACAGCCCACAAGCGTTGCATTGAGGTGCATTGCAGTATAGCACAATGAACCACAGCAACCCATTTCTGTTTCCTGTCTGCCACGGGCATACGCACGGGTGAAGGTTTAGCAGGGCTTGACTTTGAGCAAGGGATGTCCTTAAGACATATTTTCTCTCTACTTTTCTTACCCGTTGAAACTTGTTAGCTCGTACAAAGTGAATATATTGGTAAATGGTAATATCTGTGTGCTTCTGTGATTGAAATTTGTGCTTTAACCAGCAGAGAAAACTATCTTCTGCTTTAAAGTAGGGTTTGAAATTGATTAGATTTCATTGGCACCAGCTCCATTATTGATTCTGCTTTTCAATTGTCTTACTGTTTCCTGTGGGTTTTCTGTGTGAACTAAAGAAGGCCTTCATAGGTTTCAGTGGCAGCAATGTCAAACACATGTCACTCAATGGCATGCTTCATAGATGAATGCCTCTGCAAATTGCTGTTTTTTCCACCCGTCCAGTCAGCATATTTTTGTTGAAACTAGGCCACAATTTTGACCACTTCCCTTTCCTGTCTGCCATGAACTCATTTTTCGACATCCGTGTTCTCATTTCTGCTGAGTGCCTCTGATGAGAGAGGGCATTTGATTTTCAGGGGATGGAAAGCATTGACAAAAGAATCTTAAAGCAAAAAGACTGGGATTCTCTGAGAGAGCTGTTACTGATTCTAAACTGTAATTGGTTTGTGATTACATTCCTTCTTATAAGTCACTTATTTTTCCCAACCTGAGTAAGTTTTCCGTGGTCCTCTTTGCCCCCAGTTCATATTTTTATTAAGTTTCCAAAATCACAAGTTTATTAACAAACCTCTCTGTCCTGGTTAGAAGAGGCTGTTTTGGATAAAATCCTCAAAAGCCACTGTATGTCTGACCAACCTTTTCAGTAAGTGGATGTGGATCCAGCTTTCCTGTGTTGTACTCTAATGTTTACTGTAACTCACAGACATGCTGCTCTTTCAACAAGAGTTAACAGCGGGCGTCTTGGCTTAGGTATTTTTTCATGTGGGGGAAGGTGACTTGTCCTCTGCAGACATCATTGTGGGAAAGCTTTCAAACAGTTTCAGCACACATTTTGTGAAATGTTAAGAAATAAGGAGAAGGAGAGGAGGAAATTTTTCTCATGTCAGGGGTTTTGTAGACAGGCTATGGATGCATATTTTCTTACAAAACCACAAAAATGCTTACTTTGCACAATTTATTACCTTTATTATAATAACCAAATTCACTAAATGCAGTCTGTTGAGATTTCGATTCCTGCTCTGAATTAATGACACGAAGGTCGATTCACTGGTGACAGCATGTATTCTGTCTAACACTAAATAATTCAGAGTCTGTGTTGCATATTTCTATAGCAGTAGTGAAAACTGTGCTCTGCTTCTTCTTCTCTCTCCTAAAATAATCATTCATAGCGCAAACCTCCTCCTCTCCTGCCAAGTATTCTCTTGAGAAAACAGGCGTACCTATCCAATATTGACAGTTTGAAAAGAAACTGTCTGAGCAACAGTGGGTAATGTGCTAACTGTGCTTTTCATGCCTCTCGAGCTGCTTTCATTGATTCTATTTTTAATCGCATTTTCTTTCTATTTTTTTTAAGGGTTCTACAGTCTCTAGGGAAGCCAGCGACAAGGAGAAGGTGGGTTTTATTTTTGAGTGTGTCGTCTGTTGATATGACGGGACAAAAATAAGTGCCCCCAGATCACCTCAGAGGCAAACTTGTCAAGCGACGGCTAAATTAAGTAGTGATGAGAAAGCAGATGTTCTTTACTGGTGGCTTTATACATTAACATCATACTTTGAGTGTGTTTACATGCACTGCTGGAGAATTTTGAAATGTTTTTAAGATGTACTGGGTGACTTGATGCAAAGGTTGTTTGCCAATCTTAATGACATATACGTATGTCTAGTGATAGAGTCATGTGAATTTGATTGATTCTATGAATTTATCTTCTTAACTGTTTTGCATATGATTTTTTTTTGTATTTCATCTTTCCTAATTTTGAAAGTTTATTTAAGTTTGATACTGATTTGCCTCTTCTCTTTTTAGGCTAAAGAACTCCCAACTTTTAAAGACAACGACTTCTTGAATGAAGGCCAGAAGTTGCAGATCGGAGACGACAACAAAAAGTACTTTTTGGAGAAGCTAAAACGGGACGTAGAGGTTAGAGATAACACCTTCTGTTATTTAACATGTCTGCAGTTATGTGAATGAACAAAATTAACTAATAGAGACTTGCTTAGTGCTACAGGAGTACTTTTCAAATCAGGATAGCAGTCTTTCCCCTAGCCTTTTTTTGAGGGGGGCTGGGAGATGGGGTGGGGTGGGGGTGTTGAATGAGGCTGATCTGTTGTTCGGGTTAGTTCTTGTTTATTCGTTCATCTATCTATCAATATTAATCATTTTCACTTATTCGTCTATTTATCTATCTTTCTATATTATTAATTTTGTCTATCTATCTAGTGGTGTAGTCTGGTTTATTGTAGTGGGTAAACTCTGACATACTCTGTTGGATGTTTGTCTGTTTAGGGCCGCCATGCACTTAAGACATTTTTGCCACATTTTTACTGATTTCCATTTCCATTTCGTTTACATTTTATTTGTACCTGATTTATACACCGTCCACTGAAAACAGCTCCGAGACCCACTTATGGGCCTCCATCCACAGGTTGAGAACTGCTGCACTAGTAGATTGTATTTGGAGCTTGATCCTTCAAAGTTTGTTCTTACAGTATATCATTGAGAATAAGTGATCCAGGATACCTCAGGATGAATTTATCATTTAGAGAACAGTGAGTGAGTGAAAACAGCAGCTCAGAGCTGGACTGCTGAAGAATATTGAGGTTTTTTTGACTAATCAAAAAGCTGACTTCAAAATCAAATCAAATCAAAATCCACATGCCACCTACCAAGTAGGGCTCAGTTGGCTGTGGAAATGCAAATAGGATCAGGCTTTACCGATCCGACCTGAGCCAATCTCTCTTTAAAGCTGGTAGGACTGTCAAAGCTTGGAAACTACTGTGCATCCTCACAGTGTCAAATGAGACAGAGCTGCTGACCCTATGTGGCCGTCGCTCACATTGAGGAGATTAATTTTGTTCCAAAGATGGTTGCAAGCAGCAAGATAACAGACTTTTTAAGCAGAGGAGCATTTGAGAAGTCATACAGTATTCCATAGCCGACAACAGAAGGCTTTTCTCTTCCACATCAAAATCCACAGCTCGTGGTGATACACTGACCATTCAGAGGTCAGCGGTGTCTCCACATCACGTAAACTCTTGGCTCTGCTCACATAAAACGCTGCTGAAGGGGATACGAAAAACTGTGCCAGGAATTAGATACAAGACCTGATGATAGCCCAAACAGCAGAGTAAAGTCAGGCCAAGTCGAGGAGATCCTACAAAGTAAAACAGCTCCAGTCTGTCCGTTTTTAAAGAAGAAAGTGTCACTTTAAAATGAGGTTTCTTAAAAACATCAAATAACCAAAACCATCAACTCTCTCACTCATTTGATACAGAACACTGACGCTTTAGAAGTTTGAGTAGTTGTCAGGAATAATATTTTTTGGAAACAGTTTTGAAACATTTTAAGAGAAATAATATTTTCCCTCCAGAAAACTGTGTGAAGAGTATTTACTGGTTTAATTTCTGTTGATATTCACACAGAATTTTTTTTGGATGAAATAGTCCTGTTTGCTGTTGAACTGTTAAGTCTGCTCTTTTTTCAGCATGCTGTCATAATGTGTCACTAAACATGTTCTCTGGCTCTGGCCTACCTGAGTGTACACTAGTAGTTTTTTGTGAGGCTTTTTTTATGTATAAATTATCCAAATGTTCGTACACTTAATTTTCACAGTTTTTGATGGGTCAATGAAATGTTTTTGTCTTTTTGCATAAATTGCAGTTTGAACGTTAAGTCCACTACTTCACCCAAACAAGAAGAAACTGAGCAGCCTCACAGCTGCATACTGTATCTGTTTATCGTAATACGAATACTGATCTATTGAAATAAGAATAATTAATGTTTTTTCATCGCACTTTTGAAACTTAAATTTTTAAAGTGCTTTACAATGACAACAATACAAAAAATTTAAATATGAAGACCAGTTTAAAGAACTTCAGTAAAAGACATGCAGTTTTAAAGGTGCTCTTAAAACTAAAACTGATTTGAAATCTTTTTCTTTATAAAAACAATATAAAATACAATAATCACTGGTGGTCGGCAGCTAAAGCAAAGCCAGGTTAGAAGATGAACACATTTACATTTCCTGTAAACACTTCACTGTTTTATTTTTAATCATCTAATCAAGATCAACTTTGCAAATAATGGTTTGCTAGTCCCATGAAAAAGGATAGAGAAATCTATCTAGTTGTCTTCCATGCAGAAATGTAGCAGGACTCATTTTAATCTCAGCTTCTTTGCCAGGACGTTTGAATGAGGAAGGAAGTTGTGGGTCTGATGGTTTGGATGTGCGTTGCGTGTCTGTTTCAGTTCCTGGCTACTCTGAAGATCATGGACTACAGCCTCTTGGTGGGCATCCATGATGTAGACCGGGCGGAGCAGGAGGAGATGGACGTGGAGGGCACAGGAGAGGAGGAGGAGTATGAGAACGATGGGATGGGGGGAGGTGTGCTCACGGGCTCCTTCGGCACGCCTCCTGACAGCCCTGGAAACCCTCTCAACTGTGGAGGATTCTTCGGCCCCGGGGAGTTCGACCCCTCTGTGGACGTTTACGCAATCAAGAGCCATGACAGTGAGGGTGGTCTTTGATTTCTTCTGACTGGATTCAGCTGTAGCTTCAGATTAAGTCGTTTTGAGCGATTGATGATCCAGTTTTCATGGTCGAGGAGAGAGAGCTGGGTTGAGACTGTGTTGAGTTTTCAAGATTTACTGATACATGTTGATAGGAGATAAAGGCTAAGACTATATTGTTTATACCAGTATAATTTATAGTCATGGTTTGCAAAGAAAAATAGACTCTAAGTAAAAAGACAGTTTACTTTTCGAACCACCAACAGTAACATAGTTGCCTACAAGGTCGTCTGTTTAAAGTATTTCATATATAGAAAGCATAATAATCAATATAAAAATCAAACCAGATCAAATGCCAGAGAAAAGATATTGAAATCCAAAGCACTCAATGTTTTGTTTTAAAAAATGTATTGCAAACTGCAGACAAACTCCACACACACTAACTGGCCGCTGCATTAGGTATACCTTGCCAATACCATGGCGCAAGCATCAGTGATGTATCTAATCCTGAGGTTGCACGAATACTCAGGCCTAGTGCACTGTGCTCATTAAAGGGATGGACATAGGAAGCAGCAGTACTTGGGTAGGCCGTGGCCCACCATGACACCACCAACACCAGCCTTAGCTGTTGAAGGAGGGCAGGGTGGACCACACCTTCATAACATTTATCCCAAACTTATGCCATCCTTTGATTGTCTCACCAGAAATTGGGATTCATCAGAACATGCATCATTCTCAATCCTCTGTTGTCTAACTTTCAATCAATCAATCAAACTTTGTATAGCACTTTTAGATATAAGATTTTGTACCATTAACTGTTTTCCATAATAAATAAAATAACGATAGATCAGGTAAGAATTGTAGCCTCACTGTCCTGTTCATATCTGACAGGAGTGGAACCCGAGGTGGTCTTCTGCTGCTGTAGACCATCCACTTCAAGATTTGATGTGTTGTATTTTCAGAAATGATCCTTTGCATGTCTTGGTCCTCATGTGTGGTTATTTAAATTACTGTGGCCGTTGTCCTCTGGCCTCTGGATATTTTCTTTTTGCAGACCATTCTCTGTCAGCCCTAGAAATAGATATCTTTGAAAATATCAATAGATTATCCATTTCTGAAATGATAAGATCATCCCGCTCAAGCATATATAACCAAGCCAAGTCACTTTCATCTGCTTTTATCCACTTTCTGTTGCTTGGTTTGAAATTCTGTGGGTTGTCTAGACCATGTCTATCAGCCTACAAGCATTGAATTGATGCCGTGTGATTGGCAGATTAGCTTGGTAACAAGCAATTGAATGGGTGTACCTTATGAAGTGGCCAGTTAGGGTATGTTGCTAACAGTAAGAAAAGTGGGTGGAACTGTGAGGAATGAGGGAGGTCATTGCTCTACGCCACTTTCACCCTTTTTTTCAAAAGTATTTGTGCAGTTTAGAGAGTTTTCTAAAATATGACTGAGGATCAGTGAGTTTCTGTATTTTTTGATTATAGTAATTATTAGAATGATGGACATTTATTAACGAAACTTTTAGTTTTTAAGAGTATAAAAATGTTTACAGTCTGACATTACTGAAGTGTTTCCTGCATGTATTTATAATATAGAACTTAGAGACCAAGACCTATCAGAAAGCAGCACTGGATTTTTTGTTGTTGCTGGTTAACATATTAAAGTTAAACTCTGTATAGCTTATTGAGCTTTGAAAAAGTGGTTTAAAGAGGAAGAGGTCAGACCTTCACCCAGAACACAATAAAAATAGAAATGTTTGTAAAGCTGAGCCACAGCAGACTGGTCTCAAATAAAGTTTTTAGGTGATGATTGACCCTTGGGATGTGTTTCTTTCTTTGTAGGTGCTGTGAAGAAGGAGGTGTACTTCATGGCTATCATCGACATCCTCACGCACTATGACGCTAAGAAAAAAGCTGCGCATGCTGCCAAAACTGTGAAACACGGGGTAAGTGTGAAGACTGACTCTCTAAAACAAAAGAGGAATACACAATAAGTAGGATGTGTCAACAGGAAGTTAGCGTTATATTCCAGTGTTTTATGTCAGTGTAGTTAGACGTATTTCCCTCTACTGTTCTCTTATTTTTTGAGGCCTGTGTTCTTCGTGTTTCTATAGGCAGTGTGCACTTAACTCTTCCTGTCTAAGCTGAAGTTGTATTGAATGGAAACAGTATAGATACTGGAAGTAGTTGACAACACTGCCGCCTGGTGGTGGAGGATAAAAACAACAAATACTGAACTGGAGTTTTTGATAATGGTTAAAACTAACGATACACGTAATATGCATAATTTTTGCATTGTCAGAAATAGTTTAAAAATAAGATCAAATAGAAGTGTATCTATCAGCTAATGTTTTTTTTCTGGCAGTTACATCCTATATATCTTCACTAGTTTGTAACATATTGGCAGAATGTACCCGTGCCATAATACTTGACAAGGCTTGAGTTTTACATGGTATAAACACATGTACCCTAGAAGAAGGTTTTTCCTCAGTGTTTATTACTGAAGACTTGAAAAATACCTGGTTTAGATTTGGAGTTATTCCATTTCTATGTATTTCAGATAAGAAGAGATTTGTTTGCCGTAATGTGTTCACATAGTCAGGACTGTCCATGGAAACCACCCTACAGCCTTTAAGTCAATAAATTTGATTAAGTCTATGGTCAGTATTTTTTTAATCAGTGCTCTACAGTCATCCCTATCTGGCAGCAGGTTGTCACAGTCCTGTTTGTGGCTCTCAAAAAGCAGATGCTCATCAGTTATTATTTAATTCTCTTTTTTGCATAAGGTACATTAAATCTTAAGAAATCCCTATTAATGTTTAGATTTTAAAAAGAACACAGAACTTATTTTTAAACCAGATACTGTTTGTCTAGTTTGCTGTTTCCTAAACACATGGACTAGTACAGTCAGTGTTACAGTTAGTCCTTGAACAGAGAAGACTGTTTGGTAAAACTGGTTGGAGAACATCTGCATGAGATAGTTGGAAAAAAAACATCTAGTTCTGTACATCCTGCTACAGCATCACAAGACAAAAAATGATCATGCTAATGTTTAAAGAAGGCCCTGTTAATATTTAAAGATTCTTTGTAGTTAAATAGAATGTTTAATCCATAATTATTTTTCACTTTTACATCCTTATTGTTCATTGTAATTAAAAAGTATCCCATTGTATACTTAATATCCTTCTTAGTTTGTTTTTGAAGGATGTTGGCATTCAGATTGTTGCATTCCCATCTCCGTAACACCACCAACCTCACCGCTTTTAGATTTACAGTGCGGCTCATTACTTACTTTCAGTTGTTGCTTCCTGAAATATGTTCCCTTATGTTCATTCTTGCACTGAGAGGCTACAGGGTCATATTTTTTGTTTATTTAATCTTCCATTCATCCATTAATTTAACCCAATGAAGCATCGCTCAGCCGACAGAGAATGATTTACAGCACAAACCCAAATCCGCAAAAAACTGGGACACTGTAAAATGTTTAAAGAAACAGAATACAGCTATTAGCAAGACCCTCCAATGAACAAACTGGAAAAAATCCACATCTAATACTATACATCAACGATTGTCATCTTTGTCTCTATACAATCATGGGTTGTGTTAATGTTCCATTTCCCTCTGCTCGCTGCTGTTTAGGACAGTCGAACGTGACACTTCACTAATTACAGCTTTTAATCCACAATGCATGATGGGATATTATGCTAAATTGAATGGCCATTTGGCTGTCCACGACTTTTCACAATGCATTGTGGGATACAGTGAGTGCATTACATAATGCTCGCTCGGATTTCAGACACCACAATAAAGTGCACTATAGGGAGTGAGTGTGGACAGGGTGTTATCAGAAGAGGAGGTGACAAAACATGATCCTGTCCCAACTATAGAGCATTTTGAAGACATGTAATTCTAAAAGTGTACCTTTCCAAATAAAGTCTATCAGCTTGAATGGTAAATGTCATATTTTACATGATGATTATTGAGTTAATGATTTGATTTGATAGAGTATCCTGGATTATTCCATATCACTGCACCAGGCCACATTTAGATTAACGAATACAAGCAGATAAATATGAACTCCTTTTATTAAGTAGTAATGACTTTTCAACAGGATCAGCTGAAAAGATCAAAATGTCTTTTATTGTAAACAATTACATTTCATAGGTATCATCTTGCAGGGCGGCACATTGGTGCAGCAGGTAGTACACGTGCATCACATCAAGAGGTACCCGGTAGTGGTGGGTGGATTGATCCAAAATTATCGATAGATCAATCCAATGTTGGTATTGATATCGATTGATACTAGTGCAGTGGTATCGATACTTCAGTTCCTGTCCTATCTGTGCTGCTGCGGAGGCGACCTGTCCGTCTGTTTCTGTGTAAGTGTCGCTGCTTTCGACTGCTGCTACTTCACAGCACGAGCACGGCCAAGCAGGCTCCTCCTACTCCCTCTTGTGCTTTAATGTCACGTGACAGGTAAAAAGTAAGAAGTGCTGCTAGCAATACTTAAGAAAAAAAGTGCACTGAAGGGCGGTAATTTTGCCTTATTTTTTATTCTTTTCTTATTTTTCATTTTTTATAGTTTTTTATTATGTTAATGAAGTATTTTACTTATAAACTATCCTGGTTGGATAACTATTAACTAATAGTTAATTAATTAAAAATCCAAATGAAAGGATGGAGCAGCATGAAAGGAGTGCCGTAAGTATCGGTGTCGATATTGGTATCGGCAATGCTGACTGGTATCAGATCGGTATCGGATCGATACCGAATCTTGCGCTATTGCACACCACTAGTACCCAGTACGATCCCCAGGTCAGACGGGGGCCTTTCCGTGTGAAGTTTGCATGTTCTTTCCGTGCATGCATGGGTTCCCCCAGGCACTCCGGCTTCCTCCCACAGACCAAAAACATGCTTGTTAGGTTAACTGGTGACTCTAAATTGTCCTTAGGTGTGAGTGTGGGCGTAAGTAGTTATCTGTCTCTCTATGTGGCCCAGCGATCGGCTTGCGACTGGTTCAGGGTGTACCTCGCCTCTCACCCAATGACAGCTGGGAACAGGGTCCAGCCCTGAAAGGAATAAAGGGGTATAGAAAATGAATGAATGAAGGTATCATCTTTCTTTGCTTTTTTTTCATCCTCGGAAACAAAACTGACACCACAGTGTATCAGCAGCCTCTGATCTACGTCCACTTTACGATGCATCGATAAAAGAATATTTTTCACACCCCTACATTGTGCTGGAGTCAGTAGACCATATGTTACAAATCTGCTCCCTCTTTTTATGAGCATCTTTCACAGTGCTGTTCTCTTTTGGAATCTGGGTTTACATCATTTTTCATTACTTTTTGTGATGATGAAATTTTCTGTAAAATTTTTTTTTTTTTTTTAACAAGAAATTTAATCCTCACAACAACCATTAAAACCACTCTACACCAGCTAAGCTTAAATCTTAACATTCTTCCTTTCCAGCTGCCCCTGGAGGAGGATCAATCTTCACAGAACATTTCCACTTCTGCTCCTTCATCTTTTTAATTTCCCTCTCTCTCTCGTTTCTCAGGCGGGAGCCGAGATCTCGACGGTGAACCCGGAGCAGTACTCCAAACGATTCTACGAGTTCATGTCCAACATCCTCTCATAGACTCATCCTCCTCTCCCCCAGTCCGGCCTCCTCCGTCATAGATCTGTCAAATGCCACGCACTTATTTCTCCTTCCCCTGTGGGTCTAACTCCCTCATCCCCTGCCTCTCCATTCCCCTTTTAAAAAAATAAAACAACAAAAAAACTTTAATGTATCCTGTCAGTGTGGGCACCAGCCTGTCGTAAAGGATGCTCCGAGCCTGTTACACTTCTCCACACAAACCTCCCCGGCTCCACCATCCACCGCAAGGAAAACTCATGAAGCCTGCCCTCCCCCGCCCCTCACTCAATTTGGGTCAACGTCCTCGATAATCTCCCTGTTCTTTTTATTTTAGACATTTTCTGCCTCGCCATCCGCCTCTACCACCTTGTTACTCCTCACGCCAGCACGGAAACTGTCTCACTAATGCCTTGAACGAGTGTCAGCTTCTGCAGTTACAGTTCGTTAGTAGAGTCTCTTTGGTTTCTGTTCACGTCGATGTTGTTCTTATGATTTCTATTAGACACAAACACACGCACACACACTCACACACAGATGTAAACAACTCACACAGATGCTGAATGGTCAGATTGCATGACAAACTCTTCGACAGTCGCCACCAGGCTTCTCTCTTCTCACTGCACCAACGTAAAAAAAAACACAAACTACTGCTGTTGAATTGGAAGAACAGGGGATAACACATTAATATATTAATGGTGTATTAAGTAAATGAATGCAATATCAAAAATGCATGGCTGATGTGTACATGAGACTCCACCAGTAAGTTGAAACATCAAACCACTGAACTTAGCATCTGAGTGTTATGACTAAAACCACAAAAACAGGAAAAAAAAACTTGGTGTTTGAATGTTACGTTGCCATATTGTTTTTGAATATTTTTGAAATTTAACCGTGAGCTTGGTGGAGGTTGGTCTAAGAAAAAAAAATTCACATAAAAAGGGGAATTCTGCAGCAAATACTTGTTTTATTACCATAAGGATCATTTTTATATCTTGTTTACATTAATGTAGCAATTTTGTGTTTGTATACAGTATTGTTTTGTTACCAACAGACATTAGAAAAAAAGGTTACTTGAAAATGATTCATTGCATATTAAAGGGAGTTTTATCTTGTTTTTGTTGTTTGACTCTGATTATTAAAAGAATGCAGATAAAGTGATGAAAAGTGATAAGACTGCAGTGATATCAGTGCCACCATCGATTCTGCCTCTTTCTTATTCCTCTTAATTCTGTTTGTCTGTGTGGGAAAAAAGTCTGTTTTCTGTGCCAGTATTTGTACTTGTTACTATTATATCTGTTTACTGATTGATAAAAACCTACTCAACCCAAGCTTAAAATAATGCAAAAACAATTGACCGATAAATAATATATGAAAAGGATTTCCCTGAGCCACACAAGACACTCGGCTCTCTGTACAGAGAACGACAGCTGGGGATGGGATATCCAGACA
Organism: Scarus forsteni; assembly: GCA_036419115.1. Classification (NCBI taxonomy): domain Eukaryota; kingdom Metazoa; phylum Chordata; class Actinopteri; order Labriformes; family Labridae; genus Scarus; species Scarus forsteni. The sequence goes on from JAZDUH010000471.1 coordinate 3,483,974, forward strand.
CACACTTGCAGACATCAACATACACACACACATACCTATGCCCACACACATTCATACTCGCTGTAAAGAGAAGAGAGAAAGAGAGACATGGCTGTGCACCGAGGACTGAGGTAAGGAGTAAGCTATCTTTGGGGGCCATCAACACAGAGGAGGGCTCCTGGCCCACAAGGAGCGCAACCAGGGACTTCCCCGCCCCGTACAGACACAAGGCCCCACACCACAGTGCAGGGACCTACGGCCATGCAGGCGGAGCCGTCCCCCGGCAGCGGCCCCAGAAGTGGACCAGGAGCAGCTCCCAGTGTGGAGAGCCCCCATGAGGAAACACTGGAGCTAAAAACCATCACACTAAAACAATAATAAAGATGTAAGAAGAGAGATAAAATAACATAAAATGGATACGTGAAATAACGTAAAAAAAATAAGAATTAAATATGATAAGTTTGACTAAAAGAATAAATAAGATATACAGTAATACAATAAAACAATAAATAATAAAGGAATAAATAACTCGATTAAATCAATTATAAATGATAAAGGCTAAAATCTTTTGGCTGTTCTGTTTGTGAGGACTGGAGCCTTAACCTGTAATCCAGCATTATAATCAAGATGTGCTTCAGATCAGCTTCATAGTTTTCAGTTGCTGTATATGACCTCACAACCCAAAAATTGCACCCTGAGGGTCAGTTTACCAAAGATAACTTTTTTTTGAAGTTACACTTAAAACTTACATAAAATCTTTAACCATCAGTCAGTGAATGGGAAGGTGTGAGCTGTGGAGTAAAAGCACTTTGAGTCTTCAGAATGACTAAAAAAAAGTGCTTGGATAAGGTCAATTCCATGTAGTTGTACAACACATCTAATCCATAAATGCACTAAAGCACTTGGCAGATTTCCGTGCATATATTTGTTTGATTCATCAAGTGTCGGATGCTGATCCCTCTCTGTCTTCAGAAACAATCACAGTAACAGAAGCATCATGACATGGCCAGTGTCAGGGTAAACCTTATTCATATGATCTTTCCGTCAGAGTCCAGTTTCAGGGAATGTTTAGGCAACAGGCACCATTTTAAAAGCAATAATTGAGCACTAAGTTGTTTAAAAATGATACACAACTGAAGTTATGGTATACAGATGTTCAAAAAACGGTTTAGGAAATGATTCTAAGGTGAAAATCAAGCACTTCAAAAACTTAAAGCACCCCATGCCTGGAAAATTAAAAACAAACACGAGAAAGCACTCAGAGAGCGCAAACCTCCCCCATGGTAGCTAAACATAGCTGTTCCATCTATAAGACATAGTTCCATGATAAAGTTAGCATCATAATATGATTCACTGACACTGAAAACCCACACCTAGCAATCAGATTCATGCTTATTTCGTTATTAGACAGTTATTGAGCATGAACAGTTGTTCGCTGAAGGTGCTTATCTGGATTACCACTAAAATCTGATCTTTTTTAAACTGGACCTTTACTAACACCTCCTGAAAATTTCAGCAAAGTCTGTCCTGTTGTTTTTGCTTAATCTTGCTAACAAACAAACAATCATACACTGGCAAAAACATTAGATTGGCAGGTGTACTCCCAACATGATAACTTTAAAAAGGCATCACGCTTGACTCATGACAATTTTGTGTTTTGGACTAATTGTCCACAAGAGGATGACAAAATACAGGAAAAAGCGACAAAATGTTTCACCCGTATGTAGATTTAATTATAATATAATTCTGTCAATATGGGATTATTTATCCAACACATGGTTAAAATGATGTCAGATTTCTGAAGTTAATTTGGTTACTGTGTCATTTATAGAGGAACTATTTTTTTTCTTATGACAAATCTTTGGTCATTCTACAGTAAGTTGTTTTTCAAATTTTCAGTATATTATAAGTTTATTTGTATTTAGATGTAGTTCAAAAGCCATTATAGAAAATGATATAGTTCTTGTTCATAAACACACTGCTTGTGCTTCTACATGCAATAAACTAAATATTGATAATTCAAGTACCTTCAAGCACCCTGTCCCAAATTCAAGCACTCTCTAAACTGTGAAAATGCAACAGAATATATAAATCAAGTACTTTTCAAGGATTTTGGGGGTAAGGATACTTTCGATTGTAATTTTGAAATGTGCCACTAATAAGTTTGTCCCGTAAAGGTGCTTAAGATCAATCTCATACAACAGTGGAGTGACTACATATTGATTTTGGAACTTATCCTAACTTTGACTCATGATATAGTTGTTTAATTACTGGGACCAAATAGAGGTAATTTCATTCAAAGGAGACTCCAAATACTCTGAAAAGATTTCTCTGCCGGATTAAGTCACTTCATCTTTATTTCCTGACTTTTTGCAGGCGGAATAGTTTGACGTTACTTTGTGGACAAAAAATCTGACTTGTATTTGGCAGCAAGAACTCCTGTTCTTTATTACTGAGATGCTTTTTTTTTAATAAGTACAGAATTACAATTTCTTAAACATAAGTAGTGTTACTCTTAACTGACCAAAGGGAAGCTCATTTACTGAGTCACAGCTGTCAGGGCTGGGCTCAGACCTGTTACCTTTTGACTGCCAATCAGGCACATGATCAGACTGTGCCGCCACACCCATTTTGTCTGTCCATGGAGGATGAAGAGAGAACTGTTGCTTGTCAAACGTTGTGTTAAATCTAATGCAGATAGTTTATCTTAACCCGTTAACTACCACCCAACTGTTAGGCAGAGGTCATTAATAAACTCAGGGACAGCTGTTTTTAAAAAAAAAAAATAGAATAAATCAAATAATTGAAATGATTCTGTCAACATTTCAGAGAACAGAGAAAACTACAAATAAGCCAAAGACCAGTTTTTTTCTTAGTGTGTTATTTAACGGTTTTAACAGTTAATATTGATAATGTGATGATAAAAAATGCACAAATATTTTGGCCAAAATCCACCAGAAAAGGAAAATACGTTTGTAAATAAAGTAGCAATAAAAAAAAGGTGAAAAAAAATGTTACTGTGGTTGACATACAAAAATGTTTTTGATGAATAACAGATTTGACATCATATCAGGAAGTGGCTCAGTATTTAAAATAATTACTTTTAGCTTTTTGAACCTTTAACTTCCACACAAAGAGAATACCAATTATTTTGGTTTGTTTGCAGTTTTTTCTGTATCCGAAGAAAAACAATGAGTTTTTTTTTTTTTTTTAAACATTAGATATTCCTGAATTTATCAACCTCTGCCATACAGTTGAGCTGGGGGTTAAAGGGTCAACAATGAAAGGAAATGTAGCTAAAAGCCGTCTACGTTTGATTCCAAGTAATAAGTGAAGTCATTCTAACACTTTTAAAAGAAGGAATATGTAAAAATCAACATAAACCATTTTGAGGAACTTTCCCATTTCTGTTGTCTCCTAGTCTGAAAAATTGTTAAGACACAAAAAAGAGATAACTAGCTTAATTAAATCTTCGATAATAAAATCTCTTAGAAATGTCTTTAAACTTTATTGATAAGAGAACATGAGACTAAAATATTAGGGGTGGGCTGTCAAAATCCCATCATGCCACATCCACCATTCGCTCTCACAGTCACTCACTGATGGTTAAAGTTTGTATGCCAGTTCTCCATCAGTATTGACACGTTCACACCTTTTCATGCCCGTTTGATGAGTGGAAGCAACTTGGGGTTAAGGATCTGTCCCAATTGTACCCATTACTCCTTGGTTTTGTACGTTCATGTCTAGTGTTTTGTTTTGTCTATTTGTGTACAGCACTTTGTTTCAACTGTGGTTGTTTTTAAAGTACTTTATAAATAAAGATGAGTTGAGTTGAGTTGAGTAGTGAAGGGGTCTCCCAGTTCTCTGTAGGGCTAAGGGGAAGGGAAAAGAAATGACGACAGACCAGGACCTCACTTGAAACAAAGAGTTAAGAGAATTTCCCATAATACACTGCACCCCCTGACAAGAAGGCAAAGCGGAGACCGAAGGAAGCTCTGAATTATACGTAATTATTAAATCATGTTTTTAGTTGTTGGCTGCACTTTAAAATGTCTCATAAGAAGCTAGCTTTCACAGCCGTGGCTACAGTTATTGTCGCATCTGCTTAAGCCAAAGCTAGCGAGCGGCTCTGGGTGATGACATAGCGGGAATAGGATGGCGTCTAATTTCTCAGCTGTGTGTTTCACCCCTTCCTCTTGGCTCTCAAAACAGAGGGCTAGTGGGAAGGGGTGAGATTAAGGGAAAGGGCTAAGGGGTAGAACTGGGATTCCCTCTGGGCTCGAACCTGAATCCTCCCAATTTCTGACCAATTGCACTTCGACACAGTGCCACAGACATCCAGATATATAGGGTTGACACAATACGATACTGATCGACAGATTCTGTAAAATAACAGTACCAGTGGAGGTCATAACCCGTGTTTGTTTATTGAATAAGAAAAAAGAAGACGGTACAAGCATTGTGTAATATTTTATACAAAACATTTGTGTTGGTGAGGTGTGTCAAACTGAAGCTCTAGTCCATCCTGGCCTTCAGGGTTCGTGTGGTGATCTTGTCTTTCTCACTGGCAGAAAAAAGAGAGAAGACGACTTTCAGTAACTGTAAACACATTTACTCTGTGCGTCTGTATGTTTCAGCTCTTTACTCACATGACGTGTACGACCACTCCCATACCAGACACCGCATCTCTATCGACCGCGTTCAGCATCGCCTGAGAGATGGTCTCGAACAGATCCTCTGGCTCCTGCACACATTTATCAAACAAAAGTCAAGAATCTCTACGTGACTGGTGCCTGTGAAGTGAAAGACCCCACATTCAGCATCCAGTATCAGAGGGTCGCACCTGAAAACAAAATCTGCACAGTGTTTCATCATAGCCTCAAACAATCACAAACATTTCTGTAAGTTAGATTTTTTTGTGAAATGACTTCACACACTTGCACAGTGAGCAAAGATTCATGAACTGAGTTTGACTTTTTTGTCTTGACTCGATCATCTGCACAAGCCTGCAGCCAGCCCCCAAAACCCCCATGAGCTGTGACGAGTGTTACATAGCTGCAGATTTCCAGCTGCTAGGGTATATTTTCTGTGCTAGCAAAAGACTTTGTATATGTTAGTAATGTTGAGAGTGTGACATGAAACAACAGTACAGAAAAACTTTTTGATAAATCAAGGCAAAAGCCGATGCTGATGTTTAAGATAATTTGGCTCACTTTCTACACGGATGTCAATACACTTATTAATTTCTCCTTTTTATCTCAATTTGACCACCAGACCAGACCAAAGTCTGTCCAACACGTCACTTCCGCCAAAGAAAGCACACCTTTCAAAACTAGAATATAGCCATGTTAGGTACCAGGGTTAGCTGGTATGGCAATCCACATAAACATCTGCTTATAACATCTGTTCAGGGATCAACCATCTCAATGCCTGATGTTAGCGTAGGGGGCCAATAATGATTGATACAGGCAAAACTGATGTAACAAATGTGTCAATCTGTTCTTAAAGAGCCCATCAAATACTTTTTTGAGTTTTGTACGCGTTTTAGTTTGTGTTACGTCTCCTTATGTGACAGAGTACTTCTATGCACAAGACAAAATTATGACGTCAAGCCCACTGACTTAGCGTGACTGCAGAGCGTAGAGGTTAGACTAAATGTAGAGAAGCTGATTTTGGGTTTTGGGGATTGAAAACAGGTTCCAGTTTGGAAATGGTTCCAAAGTTCCAAGAGTCCAGGACTGGATAAGGGACGCAGGTTTCAGTTCTTCTTTTCAGTTCCTAACAGCCACTTAAATATGTACTCATGGTGAAACTTCAGGAAGAATACTGCCGTCCATAACAGTTTTATATATCTTTAAATAGCTTTGTACTATTTTTGACATAGTGCACAGACAAAAGTTTAGAGAAGAGTATCAAGGTAGACAGCAGCATAAAGTCTGGCTTAAACTACTCTGAAAAGATAAAAACAGCTCCTGTAGTGAAGACATATTGTTAGGGCAAGGCAGCATGAATGATATGAGGAAGCAATTCCTTCAACACAGCGTAAATGCAAGGAAACACTCCGAGCTCAGTGTGCCATGATCTCCCATCCACTAAATCATAGAACCCCAGCTCCAGGTAGCGGTAGAAGCTGTGACGGCATCTTGTAACACACAGGAAAACAAAACTGAGCTCATGTTTACATTACGTTCAGGGTAAATGAATCATATCAACAAATATTACAAATATATTAATGAAATGTGGGTCAAGAGAACATCCCATTCACCCGTGTTTACTCTAAAGAGACCCTGCACACATCGCTGTAGTGATGAATAAGCGAGGAGAGGGAAGAGATGTCACAATACAGAGAGATATACAGCTTATTGCAAAGGGGTTCAAACCTCTTCGACACTGACGACAGTGTTTGCAGGACATGTGATTACTTCTAAATATCTAGAGTTAAATTAATAGATCAAAATTTGTTTTTTATGTTCCCAATCCATCATCGTGTTCAATATGAATAAGCTGGAAGGATAAACAACAGAGATACAATGATAAACAACATTTTTTTATAGTCTTTTGGTTGTTTTTTATTGTAACTAATTTGGTGAATAGATTAGTTGCAGTCTAATGTATAAGAGTAATACTTCTTTTGTTTATTTAGAGGGTGAAAAGAAAAATCTGTGTCACAGTTGACAGTTTATTTTTTAGGATCTTAATTAGGTCAACAGTAGGCAGATTTTATTGTAGAAATATTTATTAAAATTTCAATCTAGTTGACATGAAATTGGAATAAAGAACCAGAATGGATAAGCAGAGCAGAAATCATGACTGGCATTAACAAAATCTAAACAGTATCCGACCTTTGCCGAGCAGCCCTGAACTGACCATATACCACCAAGTACACCGGTTAACCAATCAGATCGGACTAGGCCTGTGTGTGGATGAGGCCTTAAAGGGGCAGAAGCTCTAACGGACCCATTTAGATGGGCCAGGAAGACAGCTGGGTTAGGGGTACTCAGTTTTAAAATTAGATGGGTTTGTTAACATACTCTAAAAGTAATTAAATAAATAAAGACAAAATATGGGCTCTTTAAAACTCCTCACCCCTTATTCTTACAAACACAGCACAGGGAATGTGGGACTTAGCAGTCAGTGTAATAACAAATGCGTACATGGTCTTAACACTCCACATGTTCAAGGTAAGGGGGATACACTGCAGATGTAAAGTTCTGTGTTTCTTTATCAACTAACTTCTGTGTAGGAATTAGACCACACATCACTTACCATGTCTGGTTCCCACAATGATTCACACATGCCGTACATCTGCTCTGAGCAGGTGCCGCTCACTACAAAGTCTTCTGTGACCATGGGACAGCCAATCAAATCCAAGGAGCAGATGAAGGGCTCAAAGGTCTTGGGATCTAGTCCTGCGATCACAGGCTCGATGTAGTATGGGCCAAACCTACAGAGAGGATCACACACAAAAGATGTCATCATTCACACTTATGGGAGTATCACCCTTAATTTTTCCATTTTAACATCACTCTTGGTCAACAGGGAATCAGTCCACATTGGTATGAGTTCAAGCTAAGCAGGGTACACACTGCATGACAATCAGCCTCACTTTTGGCTTGGATCCTTACTTCAGGCCAAAATCTGCTAAGACTCGATTATCGGTTGGTCCATAACATTATCATACCTGATCATCATGTGGTCGAAGGTTTGTAAATGGTCATTTTATACTTTTGGAAGAGGATCAGTCACCCTGACATGATATCTTAAATGTTAACATGTTAAACATATTTACAACCTGAATTCCTCGTGTGGGGAGTGGAGCAAGGACAGCCAATCATGTGCTCTGTTTCATATATGGACCACAAAAGGCTAAACAACAAGGAAGCTGTTTGAAGCACGATGCATCCGTAGCATCAATAGTAAAGGCGAAGCATAAACATAGTCAGAAACACGTCAGAAATGGAGAACTTAACTTGTTGATATGTGGCAATATGCAAGTGCCTGTAAACTGTATGTAACATGCTGACATGGAGAGGACCTAGATTTAAATTATTACCACTAAGGATGTCATAGGAAGCTTATTGCTTTCACATTTAACCTGCAGTTCCTCCTGATGTTGTCCGCCATGTTTGTTTTCACTACAGTCACATCTAATCACAGAAAATTACAAGCAGTTAGACTAGAGGCCCTGGTTGTTGGAAAATCTGTTGGTGTGAGGAGTCCTCTTTCTTTCTGGCACTCCACACACTACAAGAGGAAAACTAATTGATCTGTCATTATTTGTTTTCGCGAGTACCCTCTCTCTCACTGCTTCAAAATATTTTGCGATTTTAAAAATATTTACTTGTGCCAGGCTGTCAGCTGAATGTACTCACCGCCTTTCATAGAGCAGGTTGGACACCATGCTCATGAAGGTCTTTGGCTTGATCTGACGGCCCTCCTTCAGCTCGTACAGGTTCAGTCTGAATTTAAGCCTCTGAGCTCTGCATGAAGTGTAGATATATTTGGGGGAAAAAAAGAGAAAGAGAAACACAATAAACATATTAAAGTGTTTTTGCATTCAGTGCAGGAAATAACTTTGTACCTATACCTGAAATATGGAAGTGGTAAGGACACAATGAAGACATGGATCATGCTCTGATGAGGGATTATGTTGCCACTGAGATAAAGAAATACTTCGAGATTAAAAACACTCACACTGTCTGAACATCAGTGGCAAGTCCAGCCAGGCCGATGAAGAGTCTCTCGCCCATGGGGAAGATCTTCTGGAAATCTGTGGTGACCATCTGAGCCTGAATGCCAAATCTTCGGTCTGCTGCTATTGCTACACAGTTCTTCCCCCGCATGGCCATGACGGCCCCTCCGTTATAGGACATAATAGACTGGAGGTTGAGAGACAGAAGGGATAGGTCAGTGAACATGACAAAACTAACGAATGGATCAACTGAATAAATGTATCTCAGTTGTTTTGAGGGGCAAATTGTTATGATGTTTACAAAAAGCAAAATCTAAGTAAATCTTAATGATCCACTGGAGATGCTGATAAGAATTCCATTTAACACCAATATATTGCATAATATCTTATTTCTTGAAGGAGGATATAAGAAGCAAAGGAGTTAAATGGACTTTAACCACGTTAAAACTGGGCTATTTTAATTAGGTGGAGGCCTGGATTTGACAAACAAATTTGTATCTACAACAATGAGTTTGGAGATTCTACCATACAGAGTATCTTAAAATATCAACATTGAGCATCCTAAAGACTAACTAGTATAATAAAATAGATTTCAAGACATATAGTTCATTATCAACAGTTTGTCTTATTATTATGTGGTGTTCATTTGAGATTAAAAAATAAATTAGAAATGAAAATGATATCTATCTTGCACTGTCAACGGTGTTGGTGTCTTGGTATTGGTGCCAATACGAAGCCAGGTTTTTAACATGTATTTATAAACATCAGCAAATCCAGAATTAAATCGGTTTCTGTATTTTAACATCAAATGGTGGTATGGGTGGCCAAGTTTACATATTCAATAAACGAAAAAAAGTGCTGCCTGAAAACTGTGAACACCTGAGCTGTCAGAAGGAAGAGAAGGATCATCGGCTACATTTGTTGTACATTATGACCTTTAATGATTCTGCTTAACACGTTTATCTATTATTGGTATACAAGAGCTCTCAAATGTTTGACCCTGTTTTTGGTTTAATAAGCTATGTCATTGTATTGTTGTAAATGGTCAATACATGTAAGCGGTACAGGGAGAAGCTAATGTGCAGCTAGGTGAATTAAGTGTTTTGGTTTAACACGTTTCAAATTGATACATTTTTCTTCTTCTGTGTTTCTAACTTGAGAACAGCCTTAGTAGTCAAACCATCTATGAAAATATTGATAATCAGGCGCTTTACAATGTTTATTTTAACTTTCGCTGGCATGCTAATCTGTGAGCTACCAACGTTAGCTTAGCGAAGCTTTGTCTTTAGGAGCCTTTAAATACATTAAAACACATCACATCCAACATACATTAATATGCGATTTAAAGTATGAATTTAAGTCATTCTTACCATTCTGGCGGCGCTGCTGTAAACGACTAAATATAAGAACCTGCAGTAAACACTTAGTGTTAGCAACCCAGGATGACTCCCTGCTTCCCACAGTGACTATACGATTTAGAAACACAAAGATCAAACTACCATGATGTTACTACGTCATCGAGTTCGGTAACGTGATTGGCCAAAGGGATGACGCTCAGCGCCGAATCCTTCTGCGATTAGAGGATACGTACGGCGCTGGTGTTGTACGTAGAGTTTGGTTGAGGCGAGTTAAAGTGAAATCAAAACCTGGCGCTGCTTTACTGGACCGACATGCGGAGTCCAGCGGAGACCGACAAGCAGGATGAACCCAATCAAATAACCATGGTCTGGCTTCTCTCTAAACGTAAATGAAATTTAGCTCAGACAATGGTTTTAATTTGATTTAAAATAAAAAATCATATACAGAAGATATTATACCTGGACAATCACAAATGAAACAAAATCAAATAAGATGACAAAAACAAAAAAAAGACCGCCTAACAAAGACATAATGTCAGGTATATAAAAATACAAATATGTATTGTCACAACACTTAATTGTCGAATAGGAGTGGGGAAAATTCCACAATAAACAATACCAGAAATATCACAGTTTCCCACAATCGGATCAATTAAGTGCATCAATCGATCCACAATATGGCAGATATTCCAATATTTTTCCAAAAAATGTTGAATGATCAACATCCATCCTTATTTTTAAGTAAACCTGAATAAATTCGAAGACAACACAAACGTGCCCATGTATTTGGTCTTTACAAAAGTGTATATTTTTCAGGAAACATACTTTAAAAAATTATTCCTCGTAAAAGAAAATAAAAATATCATCCATCATACATTTGTCCTGATATTGTGAACGGATTAAAAACCATAGAGCATCACAGTGTATCACTTTATGATTATCACAAAACAAACATTTTTTTATAGAACAAATCTTATTGCAATAAACATTATTTTACATATAAGGTAGATGGACAGATAGATCTACTTTATTTATCCCCTTACGCGGGGGTCCAGCAGAGTAGTGCTTATAAAAAGTCCAGGAGCCTTATTTATAAAGCCTGCTTAAGCACTTAAGGAAGCGTACGTCACTTGTAAGTAATGTTTGGATTTATAGAAAAACACCTAGTCGGGGGAATGTGCAGCTCTGAGCCTGTCGTACACACAAAACCTGGACAAACTGGAGGCTGCGACCCAGAGGGATGGAAAGTAGGCCAGCCACGAGCAATTGATTAATTTTGGCGAAATAATCCAATATTCACATTTCACAACACATATCATGTAGGAGGGATATATTTGCAGAAACGAAGAAAGAGGAAAATTGATGTCCCAGGGAGTCTGTGAAGGAACGCACGAACACTCAAATAAAGCGGACAGTAACCGTGTTTCCAAAATGTGCCATATAAATTAAGTTTGATAGTAATAATAATTATTAAAATGTCATGATTATTGCACTAAACTGCTGATCAACCAGGCTGTCACACCTGTACTTGTTCAGGAAATTAAGTAATGGTTAAATATAACAAGGCTTAGTACTCACGATGTGTAAAGATGCACAATGGCTTATCTGGCACTGCTGGAGGACGTGGCGCACGGGAGACTCCAAAATCCGCGTCTGTGTCCGCCTCCGCCTCCATCACCACACCGCTCAGGAGGGACCCCTCCTATCATCCCTGCCAGCTCTTCATCTGAGGGGTGAGCTCCGGTGCGCTCTTTCCCACCTGTCGCACAGACACTTTGGAGAGCGTCACACCCTTTCGCCTCCACTTTTAGGTTGGACCAATTCATTTTTACTTCAGACACAGTCCGACCCTCTGAGGCAGCCTTATTTACAGAATCTGCCACATACTTGAGCACCCTTACCTTTCTGGCATTAGTGATGCCTGAACTGAGCCCACCCATCTCGACCTCACATTCAGTAAAATTTACTGTATTTGCTTGTTTTCCCTCTCGGTCCAACGTGAAATATAATTGAATATTCACCAAGGGCGTTCACCTGACCTTTTACAGGCACCATATGGGCGGGAAAAAGCTATCCGTCCCGTGCAACATTTTTAAGTTGATAATTTATTACTGGGAACAGGCGTAGGAAGCGCGAGCGCATTCGTTTAGAAGTCTCAAAGTTTTTCTGCGCATGCATTCCTATTTCGGCGTATGCCACCCGTAGTGATCATTCCCACGCGCAGTTTTATGAATGATGCCCCTGGCCATGAGCCCCTATCTTCGTTCGGGGTGTTGTTCAGTCTGATGTCTGTGGTAACAAAGGACCTCTGAAGCTCTCAGTCCTGCTGCTGCTTCTGTTCCTCCAGGATGTTGTGGATGGGATGGTTACTGCTGTCCAGGGTGGCCTGCACTGTGCTGATTTTCTCAGCATGTGAACACTTTCCCAGCCTTTTCACCACTTTAATGCATTTATTTTTTTTACCACTTATCCTGCATGAGGTTGCGTGGTGGCCAGAGCCTATCTTAGCTGTCATTAGGCAAGCAGGGGCACACCCCGGACTTGCTGCCGACCAATCACAGGGCTGACACGTCATAAAAGACAACTATTAAATATACAATTACACCTGAGGACAAACTAACAGGCATGTTTTTGGTCTAAGAAACAAAGCTTGAATACCCCTAGTAAATCCTCGCTAGCAGGGAAACCACTTACAATCTCCACACAGGAAGGCCCTAACCAACAGAGGGGCGATCTAACAACCTGTGAGGAGGCAGCACTACCTGGTGCACCACTTTCATGCAGGTAGATGAAACATACTTTAGCAGTCAGCTAAATCTTTTAAAGCTGAATTGTGTAATACCTTTCATTGAAGCAATTTATTACACAGAAAGACAGATATCACAATGCTATATTTTCCTCGTTTGTTTAAACTTGTGAATTGATATATATGTGTATATATATATATATATATATATATATATATATATATATATATATATATAGATATATATATATATATGTGTGTTAGGGCTGTAACTTTAGTGCATTAATTAGATCAATTAATTACACCTCAAATTAATGCGTTATAAAAATTAATCGCAAGATTAATCATAGCACACAAACATTTTAATATTGGCCAGCTGGAGGACCCGTACATGGCAGTGGCACGTCACTTCACACGTGTCTCTAGTCAAACCAAACAAAGCACAGGTGACAACAGGAACGGCCTATTTAAGACTTAGTCTTATTTTATTTTTGAATTTATTTATCTATATTTGTACTACATTCTTTAATAATGCATCAGGCCTAATTGGTTTGCTGGATGTCCTCCACCTTTTTCTTATTTTGAATTTGATTTATGAAACACACTTAAAGTGTAATTTGAGTTGCCTGATTGAGCTTAGAATTTTCTGGACAAGTTGCCCTGACTTTGGTTTTATTCTGTCATCAATAAAAATGTGGATTTACAAATCTTCACTTCTTAGTGTATTCATTTGATTAGTCATGCACTACAATTTTATAATATCCTAGAATTCAAATTCTTTATTTGGGTACTTTAAGCAGAAATGAGATTAAAATGCGATTAATTAATTATAAATCCAGTAATTAATTTGATTGATTTTTGTAATCGACTGACAGCACTAATGTATATATATATATATATATATATATATATATATATATATATATATATATATATATATATTAATTCACAAGGCTAAACAAATGAGGAAAATATAGCATTGTGATATGTCTTTAAACATAATAAACAATAAATCAACAATAACGCTTGTGATACATCAGAGTTCTTCATTTGTTGTACCTTGTAACATCTTTTACAGTTCATTAATATTAATTCTATACTGTGACATAATTTCTAATAATAAATACATAAAATTTTGGGATTAAAATATGAAAAGCTTCCCAATAAGCAAAGCAGAGAAATGTGTGCGTGTGAGGGTGGTAAAGGTGAGTATTATTTGGATGAATATAGATTATGATGAATATCTCAAGTGACAATAGAATAAATCACACATAATGGAGTTCTGGGTCTATTGATCTTTAGTAGAAACTTATTGCATGATAAGTGAGAAATCTATAGTATCTTACAAACATCTGAGGTAAAATTTATATTGTTAAAAAAAACTTTGTACTGTACATTGTTTGGACCATATTAACACAAGAGGTCATAACAGGCTTTATACAGAAGTTAAAATAAAAACCACCAGGTAGTAATGTGGCCATGCAAATTCCCACCATCACTATCAATCCTCAGTTCATTGTAGCACAGTCGAACAACCACTACAGTCACTCTAATTACATTTATCTGTACACTGAACGTTTGTGTCTTCATCTTTTCATGAAGTTGTCCAGAGAGGCCGGCGTCCTCTGTATGGAGTGGATGTTCCTCTTCACTCTGTCCTCCAACGAAGAGCTGGCCGCGCTCTCGAGCTTCATGTTACTGCAGGAGGAGGTGAGTGTTAATATGGTAATTAAGTTGATTAATAAAAAGAAGGCACCAACAAAAAGAAAATGCAAGCACTATCCAGTAAAGTGAAACCCTCATCCTTCCAACTCTTGTGTGATGAACTCACTGAATGAAGCCAGCGTGACGATCGTGTTTGGCGTTTTGCTCCCGCTGTTTCTCCTGCTCATCTTGCCTCTTGTACCTCTTCACGTTGTTCTCTCGGTCCTCCTCCCTCTGCTTGGCCTGGTCCATCATCTCCTTCCTCTTACGCTCCAATTCATCTGCAGAGAGCTTCCTGCAAAAAAAACAGAAAAAGAAGAAAATTCGTAAAACCTGGGTAGGTGGGAGTTGAGGCAGAGTGAAATAAATGCTTGACCATAATATTAAGTGAGGACTTTAATAGTCAGTGGTCACACATTAGTCACTAACAGAGCTTTATGTGCTATAGTGACTGCTGAGTGTTCAGAGCTGTGGTGTTTTCAGCAGCTTTAGGATCATTTTTGACTAACAACAAGCACCATGTTGGTGTGAACACACAATGAAGTTGTTAAAATGGAGAATCAAGTTAACTGACATATCCCAGCACATTACCTGTTACTCTGCTCATAACGCACTTACTTTATAGGCTGCTTTTATTTCCAGGCATCAGTGCTGGTCGACAGGGAACACATTCATTACAAAACTGTGCAGTTATTTTTTTTTACTTCTTATATTAACACATAAAGTAATTTGCACTTGATGGATGTGGAGCCATTGGGTTGTTTTTTTTGCCTCAATCCACTTTTGGAGGTGGAGGCATACTGAAGATGAGACTTTGCATCTCTGTGTCAGAAATTACTCTTCCTCTACACTGTGGCTAGAAGGTTGAGCTACAGTATATACAGTATATTGATTCTGCTGTATTGCACTCCCACTTGATATGAATCATTACCAAGAAATTGAGTTTAAACCTATAAATGCAAGCAACTGAAAGAAATACTCTTATCTGGAATAATGTCAGGATGTGGATTAAAGCCATTACTCATAAGGTCCTGTATCACAACCTGGAGGTCTGGAATCTCTTACTTGGACACGTGATGTTTCTGTCTTTGGTATCCCTGTCTCTGTGGGCTGGATGGTCTGGGTTCAACCCTCCTGTCTCCTCTCTGTGAGTGTGAGGAGTAGGAGTGACTGTTGTTCCGGTGAGGTGATCTGGAGCGGCTTCTCTCACGGCGTCCTGAGTGATTTGAGGAGGATGAGGACTGATGGTGTCTACCAGCAGGGAGCTGAGAGGACAGATTTGGCAGATAAGACTTTTGGTTCATCGTTTGAATAAAACATACGTGTTAAACTAAAGCTACGATTGGCTGGCTGTACCCTGCCTCTTGCCCAAAGTCAGCTGGGACAGGCTACAGCAGCCCTGCGACCTCAACAGGGATGTATGGATTGATGTTACACTAAAGGCATCTTTGGACCTATTTCATCTAATTTGTTTCAAAAAAGATCATTTGAGTCCATTTTCCATTTTTGGATTGGAAAAAAAGGTGGGTCTTCATGGGTGGGTCATTTTTAATTTGTATTATTTTTCTAAAATTGTCAAACAAAAACATAAACAACCCTTCATTTGACCCAGTTGCAGGACACATTGCTCTTTTTTGGATTAAACCAGTTACTCCATCCACTCTTACATTTCCTTGCCCCCCTTTAAAAACACCTTTGACTAAACTCTGGACTAACACCTGGAACAAATCCACTTCAGCAGCACATTATTTCTCAGCAGCACCGTTTTAAAGCTCTATAGTTTGTCTACAGAGATAAAAAAAAAAAAAATTAAATCACAGATGGCCAGAGCAGGCAAAAAACATGTAGTTATCTATCCATTTTCATAAATGCAAAGTGTCACTGCAGTAGCCACTGTCAGACAGAAGTTAACTAGCTTTTAATATACTGGATAATTTCCAAGAAATTCTGACCAATGCAAGTTTTTTGTTGCACATCGCATGATTTAGTCCACTGATAAATGAGCTCATGAGAACACAGATCAAACGTGAGAAAATCAGACATCAATAAAACAAACTAAACAATGATTAGGACCAAAAACTGCATGTTTGAAACTGCCCTAAAGAGCTGATTAGCTGATCTTACCTGAAGGCCGTAACCTGGGAGATGATGGGAACGTGACTTGGTGTCTGCAGAGGAGTCACTCCTTGAGTGTGACCTAATAAAAGTTTAGTTACATAATGTGAAAACATTCTATCATTATTATCTTATAGAACACTATATACTATATAGACCACTTTATTTACATTTTTCCCAGTGACTTTGTAAAATCTCATCATACCTGTGCTTTTTCTCATCCTCTTCCTCTGAGCTTGAACTTGAGCTCCTCCTCTTGTGCTTCTTCTCTTTCCTCTTCTCTTTCTTCTCCTTTTTGTCCTTCTTCCTTTTCTTTTTCTTGTCTTTCTTGTCAAGGTTCTGGCGCAGCTGTGACAAAATCAAACAGTTAAAGGGAAGACTTTGAAATATAAGGTTCCACAGGAAGGCTAACAATATTTTAAGAAAGTAACATTGTGACTTTGTAAATGCTGCTTCAGGCTATAAGGAAGATGCCAGAGAGACTCTAAATAAATGCAGTGAATTTCTTTGAATTTCAACACAGGCAACTAAAATGTGCTGGGTGACTGATAGAGTTAAGGAACTCAAATGACATGCACGCCTCCTTCCTTTATGTTGTAGCATGTGCTCTGCGCCTACCCCCAAAACAGCTCTCTTTTTACATAAAACTTAGAGATTATGAGACTGTTACAATGAACCAAAAACATACAAACAAATAATAAAAATGAACAGTAATATACCATTTCTTTGATTTTCTTCATCTTTACAGGATTTGTCAGGACTTCCCTTTTCTTCTCCTCCTCACGTTTCCTGCAGACAAAAAAACTGAATTCAACCAGCCGTACCTTTAAAACATTTACAATTCAAGTAACAATGTTAACACTGTTTTGCTGACCTGATTTCAAAGAGGGGGTCTTCCCTGATCTTGGCTGCCAGGTCGAGGTTTGAAGCAGGTGTTGCAGGGTTAAAGATGGACCCAGGCAGGAGGCCAGTCTCAGCGGATGGACCACTCTCAGGTTCCTCATACTGATCGGTGATCTGCTTGTCAATGGGACGTCCCAGCAGGTACTCATCTCTGGAAACCTGTCCAGAAGGGCCCTGGTACATCCAATCGAGGCGATCATCTTTCTTTCTGAAAGAAGGAAGACAATCAACACGACTTAGACACTCTGTATTCATCCTTATAAACAACTTTTCCGCTAACATCAGACACTTACTTGATAGCTCCAGTTTCCTCTGCATATCTCGTCATTTCTTCTCTGGTCCTCTCCTCTTTAAGCTCCTTCTGAAGCTCCTCAATCTTCTTTCTTTCAGCTTCATATTTCTGTTCAGCTTTCCATACACGCTCAATATTTTTCATAGTCTGGGGATGCCAGCTCTTTTTCAGATTCTGACAAAGACAAAATTGGAGATCTTTACAAGCAGTCCTATATTTCCTCCACTTTTATGTACAATAATCATCATCCCCCTGACAGTAACTATTCACCTCTGTAGACAGAGCCAATGTTTCTAATGCCAATACAAGGATTCATTCAGATTTGATTAAATCTTGACGACCAAACAGTTTTCTTTTTAAAACAAATACATTTAAATGGTGCCCTGATTTTTATGTTTTCATATCAAAACTCTGGCCATTTGATAGTGAACAGACATAACACATACTATCAGGAACAAAGATTAAACAATTACAATCCTTTCATTTCTAGACAGCAATTTCTGTGAAGCTTTTTTCTTTCACTGAATGAAAACAGTAACACACAATTGTGATATATGGACACGGAGCCTTTATGTCTGTGCATTAATAAAAAAAGACAGAAGAACAAGTCAGTGGTTGAAATAAATGGACCAAAGGAAACAGTCAGAGATCTCATCAGGAGAAAAAGTTTTTAACAGTGTCTTTAATTTACATATTTTCCTGGGAGTTTTCCTTAAATGATTGTTAGCTAAGTCATAAAAATGAATAACATTGGTGTGCCATTAATGGGTCATTTGTTTGTCTAATGGTTGGCCAATGTTTTATTATTTACAATTTTAAACTTTTCATATTTTTATAACACGATCAGATTTTGCTAAATCACCCAGTTATTGAAATATATACTGACCACTCTGCTCAAAGGGAGAGATTTATTTTGTGGAAATTGAGTGTCCACAAGATAACACTGAATGAATTAAACAAATACTTAAATCAGTAAATTATAATAATATAAGCAGACGTGAAAAAGTCTTTGGTATTACTGGCAAGTTGTCACTGTCTCAAATATTATTGTCTTTAGCAAGAAGTTTGGAGGGGAAAGGACCCCCGCCCTGATGACTGCCCCTGTGGGCTTATTTGCACTGTGATGATATAAAACAAGAACAAACATAATATCGATAGACACGTTTGTCCGGAGCATCTGTTCAGCTTCAACAACAACAGACTCAGGATGGCATCAGATTGTCACGGTCACTGTTTCCATCAGTACACCTCTAAGGATAGTCGCTAGCTTCGGCTAACACTAACTTATAAAAATACTGAGGTAATCATAAAAACGTGGTTGAACTAAATAATAGAGCCTGCAGACCCTTTTCCTGTATTAACCTCTGTTAAGACAGCGGACAAAAATCACTCAGTTGGATTAAACCACGACAGAAGTTTATTTTACGATTAAATCACACTTACCAGATCGCCTCCCCCCATTTTGACGAGTGTGTCGTTTCAGTCCAACGAAATGAGAACGTCGTAAAATCTCTCCTCAAAACACCGACAGGTTTAACAACAACAACAACCAACGCACTGTGAGCTAGAAAATGGAGCCACGGAGGATTGTGGAGCACTGTTAAATGTACTTCCTGTTTACAGGGTTCACTTCCGGGTTAGAATTTCCGGTCAGTGAGTTCCGTGGAAAGTCTGTGTTACATATGTTGTAGCCAAAATAAAATGTTATCAATGTCTTATGATTATTACCACCGAATGAAATGGAGTATTTCAAGACAGATTATCTACTGAAGCGCCAGATGAGGACGTCTGCATGAAAACATCTGCATTGCTGACCCCCTCCGGCACAAAATAACCCCGCACAGTTTCAAAAATATCCCATCATGCTAAAACAGTTTGGATGACATTTTACATTTAGACTCTTAGTTTTGAGGAAATAACACCTCATGGGGGCGGTATTTGATAAGCAGTACTGTCAGAGTGCCCCAGGACTGAGCTGTCAGTTCAGTACCACTCTCTGCCCCTTCCCCTCCGTGGGTCATGAAATTGACCTGTTGAGAGTGACCTTTCTGGCCTTGTGTCAAGTTTTGAGCATTTTTCTGTGAAGATCTTTTAGCATTACAGAGACAATATGAATTATACCCTTTACAATAAAAAAAAAACAGTATGAAAAGTCTTTCCTTTGGCAATAATGCAAAAATGACTACATTTTTAATCCATATGGCCGGGGACCCTGTCATGGGCCTCTGTACTACCAAACCCCTCCCCCTTTATCTGCAGACACAAAAAAGTTAAACTGGTCTGTGTTTACCACTCTGGCATTTTAATCACTAAGATGTTCAACCATCCTATCTTGACAGCCAAACATGAGATATTCATAGGCTATCACACCAATATAGAGTCACAGTTTAACCTAACAAGTAGGCAATGTTTTGGCTGTGTGGAAGGAAACCAGAGCAGCAAGAAACCCATACATACACAGGGAAAACATAAAAAATCCACACAGAAAGGCTCCACCACACTGGGGGTGTGAACCACCAGCCTTCTTGCTGAAGGCATCAGTACTTACCTGCTGCTTAACCCACCATAACGGTAATGAACCATAGGATATTATGGGATCTGTAATAGAAGCTGATTAGTACAGAATAGGGGACAGTCAATTAGGCCTATGCCCTTAAAAAACAATTTTACATTTGAAGAGTTTCCATTCTTTATTCCACAGTTTTTACAGAAAGTCCCCCATGTCAAGAGAGAAATATTCAAGAAACACCTTAAAGTAAAGGGGGGTGTATGTAATATATGATATGTCTTTAAATATTTTGTAACCTGTCTGATTAATACAAGTCCTCATGCCAGAGTTTCCCTTACATGTATGACGTGTGCTCCAGGAGCCAATCACAATCAGAGGGAAAAAGAGAAAAGAAAATCAATGACAATAATAAAGATACCTTTTTCTTGAGAGAATGGTCTCTAAGTACAGGCTAAGTTGTTCTTTGGACAAAATAAAATAAAAGAAATAGCTAATCAAGTTGAATATTTAAAATGTTGGTGTCAGCTCTGCATAAAAACAAAAGGGTTGCTATTTCTTATATTTTGTACCATGATGCAAAGCACTTTGAGTTTAATACGTGCTGACTAAATAAAAATTATCCTTCCATTCATTACCTATGCTGCTCATCCCTTCCAGGGCACTCTGATCCAGTTTCCAGTCAATTACAGGGCCACATTGAGAGACAGACAACCATTTATGCCCACACTTACATCTAAGGGCAGTCATCAATCTGGAGTTGACACTTAATCTAATGAAAATGTTTTTGGTCTGAGGTTGAAGCTGGAGTGCCTGAAGAAAACCCAAGCATGCACAGAGAGAACATGCAAACTCCACATAGAAAGGCCCTGACTGAAACGGGGTTAAAATCAACTAACCTTCTTGTTGTGATGCTGGTGCACTACCTGCTGCACAACCATGGTGTCAGAAACAAATATTATTATAACTGTCATTATCATGACCATCAATAATAATAGTCATAGTAGCCACCACCCCAAATGGAGAGGACGTAAACAATCCATGTTCAAGAGCTTGTTCTTGATGTATACAGCTTGGGTTTGTATTCAATCCTTGACCTCTTTCTTGCTTTTCATCATTTACAATTCTTACAACTCTTTCCAGCCAGTATTTGTAAGACTGGATGTGTCCCAAATAGAGTGTGGAAAATTCCCTAAGCTCATAGTTATGTCTGACAGGTAGGTCGTTTTGCAGACATTTGTCTGTTAGTCTGGTGGCAAGATAACTCACAACGTACACAACAGATTTTGATGAAATTGGTGACTGAGAATGTTGGTCATGGCACAGGGTAAAGGTCTATAGATGTAGGTGGTAATACGAATCCAGATGTAGATTATGAAATTATTGGAACATATTAACATTGTACAATATAGCACTTTTTCCACATCAACTGACTGTGCCAGAAATGCCTATATGGAAGTTTGTGCTCTCTAAACACTTTTAGTTTTAATGTTGACAAACTCAGAGAAAGAAAAGCTTTTTGCCTTTCCAACTACCCTCCCCCTAAGATCTCTGGTAGACCCAAAGTTTGATTTCAATTGCTTTGAAATAAAATACCTAAAAAGTTATATCTGCATGAACAATGTCCAATTATTTTAAAATGATTATTAATGGTGAAATGAAACTGTAGAGAAGCATTAATTTTGCTTCTATTAGTGTATTTTACCTGGCTTCTGTATGTTTACCACATAAACTACTATCTGTAATTCTAATAAACATACTCTTATCTTTTTGAAAGATTATTTTATGCATTTATTGATAGGAGAGAGTATCTAGGCTTGTGAAAGGGGATGAGATAGAAAGTAGGGGAAGACACTCTGCTGGCCACAGGCTGGACTTGAACCCAGTCCAGCAGAAGCATGCATTTGGGTCATGCCTGGTTGCTAACCGCTCCACCAAACCAGCACCCTAATGGTGTTATCTTTCTGCTTTTGTGTTTGCAGTGAGTAAAAAGTAAAAAGAAAAACACACGCACACACACTCAAAATAAAAGTTCTACATGGACACAGCATATATATTTTTATTTCATAAAAGACAACAACAGATTAAATACAAACTATCACTCTTTGGTACTTAACTTATTAAAAGTTTTAGAACTTTATATAACAGTCGACTAAAACATTTTATTAAAGTAACCAATTACAAAAATGACCATACTGTTCTACTGACAAACACAAAAGAGTACCAACTAAAACAACAACAGAAAGTCAACACAGTTATTGACTAACATATAAGCACTTTATTCCCTTTTGTCATCTATACATAAATACAGCCATAAAGGAACTTCGAATAACTTAAAGCTCCAAACTAAATACAAATCTCAGCCTAATGTTTGTGATGGTTTAAATGCATCCTAAAACTTTGAAGCCTCTTGCTGCCTGCTACAGAAACTATTGATCACATTATATTGATCATAAATGTTTTTCAAAACAGCTACAAAAAAATCTAAACAACCATGTTTCTCAACTTCAGTTTATTTAACTAGACTATGAATTCTTCTGACTGCTAATTAAAGGCAAATAGTTGTCATGTTAAAAAATCATTCTGTTCAATGATTTGTTTCTGTGACTGAACATGTAAACAAACTAGTGTTAATAAAATGTGTTGAGAGATCAGGCACGCTCACATTCTTTGTGAATGACTGAAGCGTGATCCAACTTGCAAAAAACCCAGTGATTGTAATTTGAATAATTACATAATACCAGCTAATACTAAAGCATGAATCAGAATAATGTATTACTACATATTGTTCAGACTCGTGATGGGTGAGAGAAGATGCTTATTACTGTCATAATTACTATTTGTTGAGAGCTAAAGGGAAGTTGAGGCCTGAGATGGGACATTTTTGAACATTTTGAATTTTATGAATATAAGTGAATAGGCTTGTTGTAACAAAAAAGAAAACATTTTTATGATTATGGAAAAGGAATACGGCCAATAAGGGCAAAGCAGAGTAGGCTGACCTCATTGTTGGAAAATTCCAACTAAAAACAAGGTTTAAGCTCAGATTGAGGAGTTTTCTTGCAGCTGTCAGTTTAACATCTCTGTATCAGTGGTCAGATATAAACAAAGACATTTGTAGTTTTTCACTACACAGATCAGAGAGGGGCTGCTCGATGGTGCAGTGAGTGGCGCTGTTGCCTCACAGCAGGAAGGTTGCAGTTTGAAAGGCCTTTCTGTGTGAAGTGAGTGCTCTGGACACACTGCCTTTCTCCAGCAGAGCAAAAACAGGGTTGTTAGGTTAATTATTGACTCTACTTTGCCATAAGTGTGAGAGTGTTTGGTTATTTTTCTTTAGATGGCAGCTCTGAGACTGGAGTATGACAGAGTGTGCCTCATCTTGCATCTTGCATGTCTGCTGGGACTGACTTCAGCTCCATGTGACTCCTCATGGGATAAAGCTGCATAGATGGATCATCTGTGATCAGAACAACTAACATGAGACAACACTCTAAATTGACCCTCTCAGCTCAAAGACGCCCTGATGATTATGGAATATCAACCATTAGAAAAGATAAATAAATAAATAAAATGAGTTAATCTCCAAAAGGGGACTTTAGGAAACAAAAATATGACCTTTCTGTGGTGGTCTGACTCCTCTTTCATGGAGAAGTTTTGAGTACTGTGGTACTGAGGGTAAAGTTATACGTTATTCTACTCAGAATTAAAAACAGAGGATGAGAAGGATTGTTATTATTGTTATTATCATTAATTTGCATCATGGCAAAGTTAAAGCTCAAGTTAACATCACTGCATTGAAATTAATATAATTCCAAGAAAGCAAACTCAGGGCATAACTCCAAACTTTCAGTGTACCTCAAGGTAAAGACATGACATGAAAGATTGCTCCAGCTAGAAATAAACATATTGAGAGAAGGAAGATTTTAGTTTTAACTACAGTAAAAATAGATGACATGCCAAGAACAAAGTTGAAATGTTGAGGATAAAGTCAAAATGATTAAGATTGTGTTGAAATATGATTTCCAAAATGAGGTCAATTTATTCTTTAAGAATCATGTTTCAACAAATATTTCACTTACATTTCATCTTGACTTCCACCTTTTTTTCATAGCATTTCACGAAAACTAAATCTTTTTCCCTCAACTTTTTTCATCCTGTATTATCCCAATACTTCGCTGTGAAAAAAAGATCCGTAGAGGAAAAGTTTTTCTACAGGAGAAAGATCAGGCCAGACGGGAGACAGAACAAATAAAAGTTAAATAATCAGTTTTCAATATGCACCTTAAGAAAGAAACATTCAATTATTATCATCTCATTTTTTTTCTCAAAATTCTTAAAAATTGTTTTAGTAATAATTTTAATTTATTTAATTTCTTCTCAACATTTCAACTCTATTCTTCATTTTGTATTTGAACCTTTTTCTTGCTTTTCTACTTTTTTCTTTACATTTATTTATTTTTTCTCAAAGTGACAATAATCTGTCAGGAAAAAGTAAAAATTGAGAATAAATCATGTTCCTTTCACTATTTTCTTTTCTTAGTCTGATCTTCAATTCTCTTCTAGAGTTTAAACTGGAAAGGGAGATTTTATTTCTCTTACAGTAGTTCCTGTAAACTGTTATATGCCTAGCTGTCATGTGAAATCATTGACTAAAGTGTAAACATTTTCTTTTCTTTTTAAAATAGAAATATCAAATCCTCCTTTTTCATCTATTGCATAGCGACTTTGCAGGTATTGCACTGCTAAGTACTTCTGGTGTCAACTGCCTCTCTGGAAGTTTCCGTCTACACCAGGAGTGCTGCATTTTGAATGGGTGGATTTGTGGAGTTGTGTAAATGTCAAATATAATCGCCCTGTTCGTAACAACAAAAAAGACAGGATTAATTTGACCAGGCAGCATTTCCTCTCCATGTCCACCCACACGACTTTAAGTTCTGGTTTCATCCTCCGTGTCAGTGACTGTGACAGCGCCAGTAAATATTGATATTTTTTAGTTTTCTTTTTCACATCTTTATTTCACTTTATAACCCAGACCAGTGTTCACATTCTCCTATGTATGATCATTTCAAAACTAAAACATGATCAGTTTGGTAAATACTAGCAATTGTAGTGCATATATTTCCCTTTTTACATAAATTTATATTTTTTTTATTAATATACCACGAGCATTGCATCATCTCAGTCATGTTGCCAAAGCACACCCTCACTACCTGATTATTCATGGTTTCTGTGTACCATTTTAATAGCGTACATACCAACTTTGACACACACCCAATGTAGAGGCATGCAAACGGCCACTGACCTTTAAAAACAAGTCAATGCTCTTTTATATTCAGTTTCATACTCAGTTTATATCCAGTGTCTTATCACAACTTTAGCAGAAGCCTGCACACGTACAGCAACAGTCAGCCTTGAGGAGCATGCTGCCTTTTGAAATTGTGTTAAAGACAAATATTTGTTCAACTCTTCCAGTTATATATTTGATTTATCTCATTGTAAACAAAATTAAAAGCCACCTTCAGTTGATCCCAGCCTTGACTCTTCAAATACAGGTAGCTCTAGCAGCAATGTTTGTCCTGCAGCTTCAGCTCCGATACCTCTGTTACTTCTGGTTTGTAGTTAACAGAGGAAAAATTCATCCACAGTATCAGCAAATTCATGTTTTTTTAACATTTTTTGTTGGTTTGTCTGTTTGATTGGTATAACATCTGAACCAGTGGTTCTCAACTGGTCAAGCCTCAGGATCCATGATCACCATGATCAGAAATACACATGACTGAACTGAGCACTATTACAGAAGACCCCAAGAGACAAGCATGTATTCTGGGACTTGTCTGAATTTTTGTTTTTGAACAGTAGTGGTAGCTGCTAGGCTGTGAAGCTGTGTTTACACCAAATGTGAATTAGAGTTTGTTGCACAATGAAAATACATGAAAACTGAATGGAATGATGCAAAATCTGCAAAATCTTTCCTGAATGTTGGATAATGTTGCTCAACCAACAACGATTGTAATGCAATCATCCAAGAAATTCCCCCTCTCACAACTTCACACATGTCAGAGATATCCAACATTTGCAAAAAAAAATGCCTAAAGCTATGGTGCAGCAGCCAATCACAATCAGGACTGAACAGTAATGAGGACGACATCACAGACAGAAAGAAGGTAAACATGTTACAGGTTGGCATCAGTGCTCCTCCACACAGTTGTACCCCATTTAAACCCAGTGACAATCGGCTCCCGACGGCAGTTTGAAACAGTCTAATTGGCATCTCAACCAGGTTATACTGACCCTGCAAGCGACACAGGTTTTTAGCAGCTTGCCTCCGATAAGCTTCAGTGGGAACATAACACCTGCGTCAACCCGCTAATTTATGTTATAAGGTTGGCGTAATGTGCTGACGGCTTAAATCGTGCCCATCCCCTCTGTCTGTAACTTACTCGACTCTTTGCCATCTCAGCAACAAATTCAATCCACCTTTGTTTCATTAGTGCATCAATGTGATGATGTACCAGAGGAAAAAAACAGCCACACAGCTCGTCTGCTGTCAATTAGACCAGATTTAAAACTTAACTGAAATAATGAAGTTGAGGTCGGTCCCTATCACCCAAACTGCTGCCAGCCCGAGCTATTTTGGATACTTATTTCTGGGGCTGTTAAGTTGTATTTCCCTCATATCATCATCATTGTTTTCACCATCAATGTTTAACAATGACATACTCTTACTACTGACTTGATGTTTGCTCATTATGGCAGGCTGGTGGATCTCTGGAAACTGGATTTGATATTTTTTTAATCTAATGAGAATCTGGGGGATAAGAGGTCACAGGGGCCCTGATGTGGCCCTGGGGGTACCACTGGATGATTACTGCCTTAAGCAGTGCATACACTACGTAATTGCAGGGCAATTCTGACCTGATTTTTCAGTTATGTGAATGATTTTGAAGTCAGGGTTAACTTGAACCCCAAAGCTGTTTCTCTATTTGTGCCGAGACAGCATCTGAAATCCCCATGGTAATGTATACCAGCAAGAAATGTATGCAGAGCTCCAGCTAAAATGAATCATTTACACAATTCATGAGCTGCTAACTGTGTTTGCTGATGCTGTGTGAGTGTTTTTGCCAGTGTGTGTATTTGAGCTAAAGCAGAAATACAAGCATGTATGACTTAAACAGCTTACAGCTTTGGGAGTTTTTAAACAAAGCTTTATCATTTCTGTATGTTTGTCCTTATTACACTCATGTGGTATTAGCACTGGAGTCATGTCTGATCATCTCTTTGTTTAGTGTGAGCACATGACTATGTGTCTATTATACAGTGTAAGCTGACTTTGCACCATGACTGATATACCATTAGCTCAAAATCTCATGTGCATGACAGGCTTTAAGTATTTTTTTTGTCATGGACTTTTGGGCACAAACCACTTATGTTCCTGTCCCACCCGTTGAAAACCCCCGATTCAGACTGTAACTGAGTTAACCCAGTGGACAGACTTACAGGATCTCAAACAAACACTTTCTGTTCAGCCCATCTTGCACCAGTTAAAGCTCCTCTGTACTTTTCTTCTGTTATCTATCATCTTGCAAAAACTATGGCACCTCCAAGTCAGAGAGGATAATGAATGGTAAACCTTATAAAACATGACTCTGCAAAAATTAGACGGACTGCCCCGTTACACTGGAGACAGAGGAGTCTGTCTCACACTTCAGCTTCAGTGTTGGCTCGGTGGCATCAGACACGTTGGAGGAGGACTGAGTGGGTGTAGCAGCATCAAAGCCTTTCTCCATCCTCCCGTCTCCGTTCACCCTCTCCTCTCCGTGTCCTGGTGGGGACTCATGTGTGCGCATGTGCTTGGCCAGGTGGTCGTTGCGCATAAAAACTCTTGGGCATAATGCGCAGCTGAATTTTTTAGCTCCAGTATGCGTCTGTAGGTGGCGTTGCAGTTCATCCGAGCGTGTGAATCTCTTACCACAGAAGAGCCAGTTACAGACAAATGGCCGGTCCCCGCTGTGCCACCGTAGGTGAGCCTTCAAGTGGGACGTCTTGGCGTAGGCTTTGCCACATCCAGGGATGTGACAGTTGTGCATGTGCTTCCTCCTGCTATCATCTGTGCTCTGACCCAGCTGCTCAGCGTGGACACAGTTAGGACAGCGACACACTGCCTGGCCTGCACCTCTGGATGAAGAGCGGCGCTGGGGCTTTGGGCGGGCAGAGACTGGGTTCTCCTGCGGCTCCTCCAGGGAGAACGCGTCCTGTTGCAGCATTTCAGGAGCCAGTGGCTCCATCTTGAAGCCATCCTGGGGGTAGAGGTGAGATGAGTGAGAAGGTGGAGCATGTTGTGCAGGAGGCAAGGTGCACAACTGAGGGTCGGAGCCGTAGGGCCCTAAAGATGGCTGTAACCCCATTGAGCTCCCAGCGCTCACTGAAGGTAAGCCCACCCCCTGCCCTGTCTGCAGGTCAATCCAGCTGCCTGGTTGGACATCTCTGTGAAGGTCCCACCAGGAGGGAATGTTCATATCTTCTGAGCTGCCACCAGGTGGTGCTGTCCGTAACCAGGGCTCATAAGGGTGGGCCATGAGAGCAGCTGCAGCAGGTGCACAGTGAGTGAGGAGGGGAGCTGCTCAAAGTGTGGTTCACTGCTGTTTGGATATCAGTGAAGATACTACCACATGTTGGGATGGTGATGCAGTAAGAAAACCTGCAGAAAGAAAGAACAGATAAAGTTTAAGCTCTTCAACTTTTAACATCTTTCACAGATAGAAAAAACCTTAAAAGGCTGCAAAGTGAACCCCACTGATGCTTCCTCAGTCCCACATTTTATGCCAATGCTCATGAATGTGATACAAAACTTATAAAACTCATTTATGTCACGCTGGAAAGATCAAAATCGAAGAAACAAAAGAAACATCTCTTCAATGAGTCCACCTGGACTTCTGTATATAATCACATTCACTGAATGAGTTGCAAGCTTTTTGTTTGCGCAGTCATGCTTGTTGTGTTTTGTGTTCAGAGAGCAGGGGTCAGTAAGGATGTACCTGTTACTGAGCCACAAATCTCAACTCACAAATCTCACCTTCAAGATGCAGAGTATTTGGTGTTTCTAAATATCAGCCTCTGCCATTTCTTTCTTTATGTAAAGAGGTTTAATTAAAAAATATAGGTTCATATTTTATTTTTGATGACTGCAAGAATATGTTCACAATTACAAATGTTAAAAAAGCTGGTGTCATGCCATGTCATGTACTGAGTACCCCCGAAAGTGCTGTATTCTGTACGTGTCTGAGATGCTCTGTTTGAGCTCCTGCCCCTTTAAGACTCCCTTCCCTGATCAGTTTAACACTGATTGATACCATGTTGTCAACAGCTCTGCATCCATTCTATTGTCTAAACTCAGTAATGGGTTTGCTACCAGAGGCCAATGGACTAAAACAAAAGATAAAACAATGATTTGGTGTTATACTGGTAGGTCTATTAGGAGGAGCACATGAACAAGATGTTTAGGTAACTCTTGGTGCAATACACTGGGACATTTCTGTCGTTTGGTCTTGTCCATAAAGGTGTTAAAGGTGTTAAACATGCCTACGAGCATATAAAACAAACAAAAAAAGCATAATACAGGCTTTTTAACATTTGATTTTAGCTATATGCAGATTCAGAATTCATTTTATAATCTACTCTGTGAATATCAATCATGAATGTGAATTCACAGAAACGACCCACAATGCACTACACTCCTAATACTGCTTACAACAGTTTTAGTAGACTATGTATGATGCCTTACTCATTTTAGGTTTAAGATTTTTTTTTAATTTACTTGTTCTTGTTTTAGGAAAAAAAAATTTCTTCAAACCGCTTTGTAAGGTTTTTTTTACACCGTCTAAGCCCTGTTAAGATATGCTATGTTGAGATGTGCCACTCATCTCAAGTCATCTTGCTTACTTGCATTTTTCTGAGGTGTCTTATCACAACAAAAAAATGTACCCTATAGGCTGTGTGTGTGTTTACAAATCAAGAGATCTCCTTTATTTTTTCATAAACAGATTTCAGATACTAAAGGAGAAAAGCTGTTAAAATTGTCCAGCACAGCTAGAATGCTTTATGTTAAGCTTGTTGCAGGAATGAGTAAGGTGTTTCCACTTTTCTCTCAAAACGTGAAGATTTTCAGTAAAAGGAATCAGTGGTTTATTGGGTTAGTGATTAGTGGGTTAATAAATACACCTTATGCGGATCAATTTTATTTGAGAGGTTTCCAAAAATCCAAGAATACAAGTATGTGACAAGCCCTGCTATTCCAAATGCTTCTTCTACATCACACAAACTGACCCAGAGAGCACCAACCAAATCAGACTCAGGGTTCCACCACCCCTCGGATAAAACCAAACCAAGTTATCAATCAACGAAATGAAATTTATGTGCAATACTGGGAGAAGCAGCTAAAATTACACCAAAGCCAGAGAAGAAGACATGGATCATGGGCATAGAACATGTATGATGTAAACTAACCAAACAAACCATAGTGTGACCCTGTAATCCGCCATTGATTCTAAGGGAGAGGTGGGGCTATGGCATCATCATTTCTGAAAATGTGCATATCTGTTATACACATGGAAATGCAAGGGTGGTGTTTTGAGATTTATGAACCCCTTTTCAAAAATGTGCATTTTCAGGCTCCAACAACACTGGACGAACATCCATATGATAAAAGACTTTTGCGTATACTCCTTTACTCGTCTCTGTGTGGACAACCCCTCAGTGACCACAGGTTAGCTTGCCCCCACTGTGATAACCTTCAGGTAGAGACACATCTTGCCCTAAACAAAAGGCTATTGGAGAGGAATACTATCCTCAAATAACACAAAAACAGTTTTAATAAACAAGCAAAGCTCCTATTTGCTGGAATAAAATCCAAAACTGTGAAATTATCATGGCCAATGATATGGTATCAGAGTGTGTGAGGACAACCTGAGGATTTTTTTGTTTAAATTTTAATGTAATCCGTTGGCAATAATGCCCTCCAACATTCATGTCAATAAAGCTGTTTGAATTCATTTAACAGAGGTGAGCAGAGCTGAGTAGTTCATTGTGGTGCCTTCCTGATAATACAAGGTGGAGATACAAGGTTCTTTTTCTTTTAATGTATTTTTGGGGCATTTTGTGCCTTTATTGATAGGAAAGAGACAGGGGATAGACATTTGAAAGGGGGTGGGAGAGTAGGGAAAGACACTCTGCAAATCGGTCACAGGCTGGATTCGAACCCGAGCCGGCCATAGTTTGTATGCGGGATGTGCATGGTTGCTAACCACTCCGCCAAACCAGCACCCCGCAAGGTGGATTCTTAAAGTCTATCAACCTCGTTGTAAAGGGGACTAATCAAGCTTTCCAAAGATGTAAAATACAAAAGTGAGTGGTATTATTTAAAAGGTGATAGAAATAATGTTTCCAACCTTTTTAAGGGGTAAATTAATGTTTGATGTAATGATCTAAATGGCTACTCTTTCTAGCGTTGATCAGAGTATTCACTGGATGTCAGCTTTACTTCATGTGCAGGACACCGGCATGTTCAATTACACTGAAGTCCTCAGGTAATTTCTTGCCAGCTTTTGAAAATTTCTCTGATCTATGGTTTTTGAACTTTTGAAGTGCAGACACTCAGGCCTAAATCCCCCTGTCTGCAACATTTAAGTAACCAACCAGTGCACACCTCCCTCATCCCCATGGATACTGCAGTTCTCACGCTGCGTGGCCGTGGAGACAGAAAAGAGGGGGAGACAGACGTGTCCAGGCAGAAACCTGCCACATGCATCCGCTGCCAGGTACTTCCCATGGAGGACAGTCAAAAGACAAGAGCAAAGAAAACAACATGGTTGGCCGTGTGCAGAGGTGGAGGTGGAGGGGGTGGAGGGACCGGAGTGAAGAGGAGTGTTGACAGCAGAGCAGTTTGGTAAAGGAAGAAGTTCAGGGAGGTATGGCTGCAGGCCAAAGTCTATTTGTACGTCTCTGAGGTTTGTGGAGATGAAACCTGGCAGACAGGAGAACCAGTTTTTTATAAATCACACATGATTTACAACAGGCCTCCAGGCGAGTCACAAAAGGAGCCCCGTAAAACACCCCACCTCTTACACACCGGCTGCAGAGAGTATCAGCAGGTACAGACTGACAGAATTCAGAAGCCTGAGATAGAGTTCAAGAATGGCATGAGAACAATTACCGTATGTTTATAATTACAAGCACACGCTCTAAAAGGCATTGTCCTCAAAACACTGCAGGTATGTACAGTTGTGTGCACTTGGCTGCGTCAGTCAACAGGGGGGAGGGGCTCTTATTTCCAAAGGTGACACACAGCTTGTTAAAATTGGACAAGTCTGTTGAAATTTATGACAAGAAGCTACCAGCCCGCGAGACTTGTGCTTGGCTCCAAACATGTCCTAGCCCCAAACAATCTTGTTGACTTCCACCACACCCCCATCCTGGAACATCTACAATTATCTTTACAGCAGGAAGCATTAAAGTCTGAAGCTTCTTACTCTTCAGATCAGTTGTTGTGATAACTTATCTGACGTAGAAAACTGCGCAAGGTCACACTGAAACAAAAGGTCAAACTACAGAGGAAGAGACACACGGAGGATTTGATGAGGAAAGATTAGATTTCGTCTTTTCTTGCTGAATGGTGATACAGTAGATTTGTATATATTTACAAACTGGGAATCACTGTCATGACTTTGATATGATTATTGTGAAAATTAAATCGTACTGTATATACCTGTTTGACACTACAGCAATGAATAATTGCAGATATAATCCAAAGCACTGTCTGAATTTTAAACATTGGTAGCATCTCCAGATGTTAAGGTTGTAGGAATGTTGTATTCCAGAAGAATTTGGCCTCCATTACTTAAAAGGTTGAGTTTTATCAAAAAGAACAGAATCTTAATGATGTTTAGTCACATTGTTTTCCAAAAGAGAGAGAAGGCATTGTCTACATCCTTGGCTCCAAACCCAAGGGCAAGGGCTGAGGATGTAGACATCAGAGATTTCAGGAGGGCACTATCAGATTTGAGACGGTCAAATCTCACACTATCACTATATTATTAGAGTGTACTTTCTGCAAAGGTCTCTTGGCTAAAAAAAACCATACATGTAGGTTTATTCTAGCCTGATTTGATCAATGAGAGCTGGTGTTATAAGCCTCTAGTTTTGTTGTAACTGCATCAGACTAGTATCATTATTCCTCAGTTACAATTAAAGTCTTTTTTCAGTCAATACAAAATAAAATAAAATAAAATAGTAATACTCTGTTTAGGGTAAACATTTAAACTAGAGTGTGTCATGATCAATAAACATTTAACTGGTTGTTTTTCTTGCTTAGACAAACTTCACATTAAGCATTTGTGCAGCACTTTTTTAATCAGTTTAATTAAACGCGCACTCATCAATGATCAAATCTGGAAATTGTATGAAGGTACTAGACCACAAAATAAGCTATATATATATGTAATACATTGGCTCTTATCTTACTTCTTACATATAGATTGGCACATTATAAAAAGCTATATTGACTGTATTCTCCAGCTCTAACTCTGACTGACAGGGAAAGATGGCCTGTAGAGGATCTCAATTTGTAAAGTCAACACGACCAAACCAACAGGATAACACTCGCCTGTAAAAGGTTCAGGTAAACCCACTCGGAGATGCTCTCTAGTCACAATGAAATCGTAAAACAATTAGTTTGGAATTCCTTAATGAAAGGTCTGGAGTTAAAGGTCAAGCTGATCTATTTCATGTCGGCCTGGAGCCAGAGCTGCTCTGTAATTTTTTGGGAATGCACGGCGAACTGGTCGCCCCATCTACGCTCTAACTGACACGACCGTAAACAAACGTAGACAGCATCCTCCTCCTCCTTCTGCTCTTCTACAAGCTCCTGGAGGAAACAGCTGGCACACAGGGGGCCCTCGGGGAGGGGGTGGCAGCCTGGGAGGAGGAGGAGGATGATACAGAGCAATGACAGAGCTTTGGTCATAAAACCTGCCCGACCAAGACCCAGCACAGCCCCCGCTTTACAAGTCTGCTACTGTGAAGAGGCACAGAGAGGGGCTGAGGGGGATTTTGAAGTGGAATCACCACAATGAGAGCATTTCCCACTCCTCTG
The DNA here is from genome assembly GCA_036419115.1 of Scarus forsteni. Lineage (NCBI taxonomy): Eukaryota > Metazoa > Chordata > Actinopteri > Labriformes > Labridae > Scarus > Scarus forsteni. The sequence goes on from JAZDUH010000471.1 coordinate 3,518,415, forward strand.
TGTCCACAAACTGTATTTAGAACACAGATTTCCTAATCCAAGAGGACTGTGATAAAGCTTTTCAACAAAAGATAGGGTCATTTTTTCAGACGGCTTCCATTTGATTTTAATCTGTTTCCTGAATATTGTGAAAAATGAGTTTAATCTCTGTTTCACTCATCACTGTTCATTCATTAGTGCAGGGCTATGCAATAAGTTAAAATATTTAGTGATTTAAATTCTAAAGTTAATATAGTGAGAAAGTGTCATTTATATCAGTAGGGTTTATATTGATGTTGATTTGAAGAAAAGATAGATACATCGACTTAGGCTTAGAGAAAAGATTGTTACATCAAGATCTACAAGTAGCCTGATTACTGACCACAAGGTCATCAAGGTTTTATAATATCTAATTATTCTTTTTTATTTGAGGATATATAATTAGTTTAGCAATAGTATTGATACCCATCTTATACCATAACAGCACAAATAAACGTCCTAAACAGACTTTATTTAGCAGTTAAGTTTGCAGGTAAACTCCAACACACTGTCTGAATTGCACAAAATACACATGTAACATTTGGAAAGCAGGTTACACTGGCACAGAGCAAGAGTGGCAGTTCTACTGACTTTCCATATATTTTCAACACATTTGTGTAATTTTGACCTTGCCGTCTCCATCTCTTTTGGTCAAAATGTGACCAAAGGTAAGTAGGATTTTTCTACCTCTTAATAAAATTGATCACTAAAATAATAGAGATTTCATCTTTGTAAAACACATGGCATTTAGAAGTACATACTATCTCTGTAACTAAAGCAATTTTACAATCATTTTGTGCAATTAAGACAGTAAGTTGCTTTAAACTAGTTTTAGGTAATTGAAAACAAAATAATGCCAAAGTTGTGTGTCTACAACTCCTGTGAAATCAAACAATCTTTGATTTTTCACTCTAATCATTTCAGTGTTAACAGTTCTGACATTGCGCACATTAAAAATATTAAAATGTATGTTCTGTCTTTCTCTTCCGCTAATACATACTGAGATATGACTTTCAGTGCGTAAAACGCCCTGTCCTGTCTCCCATATGTCATCAGTCACGCTCGGGTCAAATGCTGCTCGAGCAGTTTGTTTTAACCTGCTGAGAGGACGAGACGGGTGAAGTGGAGCTCATCAGTTCACACAGCCGGGTCATTTGTCATAAGTGTGGAGCTCCACTCACCTCAAAGGTTTTCCTCTAGAAAACAAAACTTTGGCCTGTTTTACAGCTTGGGTTTGTGGTAATCATAGGCGGACAAACCATGAGACAAAGGAAGGAGATGCACCAGAGGAAAGCAGCAGTGACCCTTGAGAATTACTTATTTTTAAGAGCAGTTAAGATTTTCTTGTGTAAATCAACAAATCTGTTTAAAATTGTTGTGAATCTGTCAAAGATTAAAATGTATATTTTAAATATACATAAAGTGCCGAAGTAAGTACATTATTTTAATATATAAGATATTTTCCAACGATGTCTGTAAAAAGGACCCTTACTCCAAAAGCAAGACTCAAGTCCTTCCAAAAGCCCCCAAATTACTTAATATTCACCAAATTCACTGAAGGTGGATCTCTTTAGAAATATTAAACCAGTGAAGTGTGAGATTACTGAATGGTATTTGGTAAATAAGCGCGTATAGCACTCTAACAACATGCTTCCCACACCACAGGACACACTTCTTGACTTAAACTACATTAACACACTCCTGTGGAAGTTATTATTAAGTATCCAGCAGCTTTAAATAACCACATTTTTTCACTTTTAAACTCCAGTACAACAGTGGCACTATGATAAAATGTTTTTTAAAGTGAATCATACTGTGTGTGTGGAGGAATAACCCCCCAAATAACCAATATTTAAAATAACCCAAAATTAAAAGAATATATTCCTGATTTTTTTATGGGTTGAACCTGATTTGAGGACATTTTATAATAATATTTAATGGTCACTGTGGTGAATATGTGTAATAATGCTCTTTTAAGCTATTGTGAGTAAATACTTTTGAGGGTTTTTGTACATTTTCATAACTGAGACTTGTGTTTGTTTTAAGTTTATTTGTTCTCTTGATGTGATTGCTTTCAGCTAAATGGGCAAGGGTCTCATATTGGTCTTTGCGAGGGGGCTTCATAATGACTAAAACCACCCCTGTGTTTTATTACAGCAAAATAAATCAAAACAATTTCCTGATGTAAAAGATGAAATGACTGTAGTCTGATCAAGTGATCCAAAAGTTCTTGTAGATGCCACAAAGAGACGTAAAAACTACATTGACACTCTAAAAATCAGGTAATATTATTTTCTTATTTTAAAGGTTATTGTGATACAGAGTGATGGATTAAATAATTGACTTGAGATGAAGTCTAATCTGATCTGATGTGTTGCTTTTCTCATCAGATGTGTGATTACATGCACAGACAGTTTAGATTTGGCTGACAGCTTAACACCCTCAATGATTTAGGAGCATCTGAGTGACTGATTCTTACACAAGTGTACAAGAAAGTCTCTTATTTTTACAATTAAAAGTTTAACAATGTATTCCCCAGAAATCAATGGGTATGGATGAACTCTCATTTCGTTTTATTTAAAATGTGACACACAAATCATAGTTTGATGTTTTTACGATGAAGAAATGAAGAAAGATACCACAGTAATTATAAACTTGGTCCTGTTGAAATGAAATGATACTGTCATCTTGGCACAACACCAAATAAAGTCTATAAAAAACTGAAAATAGGGGATTTCTTGTTTATAGTTGTCAGAAGCTCCTATACACTGTCTAAACTGTACAACACATAAGCAGCATCATAATAAGGTTGTCATATTTCTGTACTTTTACATACAACGTGCATCACAAATAATGAAATCTCCATCATTGATGATCAGTGGTATCAAAACGAACAGACTTGGCTGTTAATCATATTTTTACCCGTGAACTTGAGCAGTTCAGACAGTGTACAGGAATTAGTCTGTAGTTTCTGATCATTAAAGCAATAAATCACCAAAATATACATTTTGCTATTTTGTTAGCAAGCAGGCATCAGCCTTGTTTGATTTTGCAATAATATAAATGGTTTTTAAATTAGGAAAATGGCATTCATTAAAAAAAAAATCACAATTTCCTATTTATGCCTCATTGTTAAACTACATAAGATGATTTATACTTGTGATTCATATGCTGATCTCGCCGTAAACATTCTGTACACTGAACATATGGCTCACTATTTCAGCATCAACATGAACTAAAATAAATACTAGCAATGGTCTAATGCTAAATCTCACCTGATAGTTCTTAAAAAGCTAACATATTATCTCGCCCCTCGCAGTATACCAACACAATGTCCTGACAGCAGCCCAGACATCTGTTCCCATGTATCTGAACCAGCGAAAAGTTTTTCCAGCCACTATTTTTTTGACATTTATTTAATCCAGAAAAGAAACTTGTTATAATTATAATGATGATGTGATTGTGCAGGCCAAGAAAAGCAGTGTGCCAAGATTCTGATGAACAACCAGCCAAATGCAATACACTGTACATAATTACAATAAATAAATAAACACATAAAAACATTTTAGAGTACATGTTTTAAATAAAATTGCCTACAATCATAAATATTTGGTCCGGATATCCACTGCCAAATATGTCTGCACAGTCATACAAAAAGTATGTTTTATACAAAATGACCTGATTCTGCTTTCAGACACACACACTCAACTTAGCAATATTAAGCAGGAGATAGAAATTCACTTTTGTCTCATTCAGACAGTCTGAAAATTGTCAAGTTTAAGTGTGTTGTTAATTCATCAGAATAAAACAAAGTCTGGGAAATGTCATTTTTAAGCTATATTTTATTAGTGATTTTAGTTGTAAAATGAATCAAGCACAGATTGTCAAGGCACTTCATTGATGGAGGCTGCTGTGTATGGACATTTTGGTTAGTTGTCAGTGCCTTGAGCACAAACCACCGCAGAACACAAACATAAAAAGACTTCTGTTTTACAGTGAAACTTCTCTTAAGTAGAAGTAAAGTTTTATTTGCATATGGTTGATACTCCTATTATATGTTAACTCAAAAAATCAAGTTATTTGTTTTCAAGGCACAGAGTTTTTATAACTAAACAATGAAACCCACATCTTTTCCATGTGTTGGAGTGTTTGAGTCTTTATTGTATTTTTTATAACACAGTGATAAAATATAAACCACAGCAATTAAATCTAAACTTCACTGACAGGATTCTACTCAACTGGGTTGTGTAAAATGTCGACTTTTTTGCATTTAAAGTTGTTATATTGAGAAAATTGTTAAGTTGAGTGGCACAAAGTTCTATGTGGCATTATCTCTTCCCAGAGCATCTGTACATGTCTGAGTTGTTTGCTCGAGTATTGCTGTTTTTAGATACTATACTGTAATCAAGTACCAATGAAGTAAAGGTAACCACAGTTGATAAATTCAGTAACTTATAACTTTTTGGTTTAAAAAAGAAAATATTTCAATGTCAGCTAAGTAAATGTGTGTTTATGCAGAATGTATAGTTATATAAACTCTAGTTAGTGAGCAGGCATGTAAAGTGTTGTGACAGAGGCCATTTCTCTTAGAGCTGTGTTTAAACTTCCGGTGCTGAATGTTCCAAATGACTCTTGAAATCATCCATGCAAGAAGCATTCCCTGCTCAATTACTTAAATTTTACAGTCTAGTTTTTCTACTTTAGCTAATACATGATAAAAGCATGTCCCTCACTTTGATTTAAATTTTGAAAAACTACAAACAATATCATTTTTTCTGTATTGATTCATATTCTCTCTGTGTTCTGAAAAAAAGTTGTATTTTGTATGGGGGCATTAGTAAAAATCTTTACTTATTCTCAATTGAAGTTACAGAGTCTCTGAGGATTACTTTCAGAACAAAACACAAAGAAGGAAAGAATAATTTAATCAACGATGCACCAGAGGAAAGAAAAGCAGCCATGACATTTAAGCACACTGAAGATACAGAACAACATGTGAACATTAGTGACACAGACTGCCTCAGATTTTATAATACATGCCACAAATTTAAATTCTAAAAATTCTTGCCTGTGAAACAATAAAAAAATGTTTTGTTCATATTTCCCAGTTTCTTTATATTCTATGTGTAAGTGCTCATATCCTCAGTGTTGGACACAAGCCGAGCTTCTCCAAAATTACTTTTCAGAAAATGTAAAAAACCCACAGTACTCCTCAATTAATAAATTAAATTTTACAAATGATTTTGTAAAATATGTTTAAAAGTCTGTACTCTTTCATCAGCACGGAAGGAGACCAATAGCACTCTTTTATTTAAAAAAAAAAAAAGAAAGAAAATCGTGAGAAATGGAAATAGGAGTTTTGAGTCCGACAGCAACAGTAATGATGTATTTTTTTGATCAGTGTTATGTCTTCACAATTGTATAAAATGAATCTTGTGAAGTTTCTTTATGTATTTAACACCTTTTTATAAATCCCAGAGCAAACAGTGCAGGCTGCAGCATCCTGAGACCCTTTGTTGGTGAGATACATCCCTTAGAAAATACACATCACACAAAACTGATAAACTGCACATCATGTGTTCTCAATCTGCATTTGGCATGTTATGAAAAATATTACACGCAAAAATAAACACTATAAAATCATCTAAATATTCTATAAAGAAACCCTCATGCTGCTATACATTTATCTTAATGCATGAAATACCTGTTATAATGTTGCACATAAATGTTATATAAATGTTATATACTGGACTTATGGGCAAAAATTTGTGTTTAATTCTCTTCATGACGTGAAGTCTTTGTTCACACTATAAACCCTTTTCCTACTTTTAATAAATGAAACTCCAAATAAAGTTCAAAGAGAGAATCAACAAAATAATTGGATCTGTTTATGTAACAAACTTAAGTAGACATTTAATTGAGGCTGACATCTACTCACTTTTCTCTGAATACAGCTCCCAAACAAATATATCCTCGAAGAAAAACTCACAATATCACAATTGGACTTAAAACTAATAAACTAATATGTAAATATTCTGTTACAGCACCTTTTTATTCACTTTATTTTACTGTTTAAATAAAAAATAATGTATGTAGAGTTAACCTAATCATTTTTTAATCTTATTTATTTTGAAGTCTGGTATATTTTAAATGTCTATGCTCATAATACATCACTCTTGCGTGCCTACAGCTCCCTGTCTTAGACTAAAAACACATCGAGCTGCAGTAAAAATGAATGAGGCACGATGTGAAGTTGCTCTGTCTGGCCACAGAATTACAACAGAAATTAGAAAATGATTTGAAAAGACTTTTAATTGCAACCGACTCTTCATACAACACAGTTCATACTTTTTGTGACATTGTTTTTTTTCTAATAAAAAAAGGCTGCTTTCACTGCACTTTATTTCTGTCTTAGATTAACTATTCTACTCTTATAGGGCTGCTTAATTAGGGCGCAAATCATAATCCAGTTTATTTTTATTTATATGGAGATCCTGATTATTAAACACGACTACTCACTGACTCTCTAACTTCTACCAAGATTATGGGTAGTTATTTTCCCCCTAACACACTCAAAATTTAAAATAATGAAAAACAAGCAGTTAATTCGTAATAAATGATCAAATATTTAAAAGAGAGTGTTAGTAGATAAAGAAAACTATATCAACTGCTTATTGTAGTAGAGGTGATGTACTCGTGAAGCTAAAATATAAAGGCAAACAGTAAACCGATCAGCATGCATGACAACATAAACACATGACATTAGGTGGCATATTAATCATTTCATCTCGATTATCTCGTTTTTGTAATTGTGGGAAGCCATAATTGTAATTGAGATTGAGACTAATTTCCCATCCCTACTACATTAAAAAAGTTTGAACAGACATTATTTAAAATTAAGGTTGTGACGTTAAAATGTATTTTCAAATTCAATTATTGTTGTATGAGATCTTTGAAGTTCTGCATGTTGTATATTTGTTTACCTGTTAATAAAATTACTTAAATGTTTACGCCTATGTTTGATAGTTTCTTGCATCTGAACTACAGCACATAACTACATTACAAAAAGCATAATTCTTCCTGTCACTTAATGCTTTGGTTACCTGTGAACAGAAGGCTATAATTTTACAGGCATTTATTGGGTTGTTTTTTGATTTATTTACAAGATAACTGAAAATGTGATGAACAAAATTTTTTATTATAATTTCAGGAAAGTTCAGAAATGGGAAAAGGACCAATCTGTTACCTCAATCAGGATGCAGGTTCAGAATTTTTTTAAGGTAGTTATCCATATTATTGCTGATAATTAATGTAATTCTTAATGTATTTTGATTAAATTTTAAGGTAATGCTGGTCACAGTCAGACATTGGTGTTTTTTTGTTTCACTTTTTTTGACAACAACTGGTCCAACAATTTTGGAAATGCTTTGGCACAGTATTGTGCTCATCGGCACTTCTATTTAGCGAGGAGGACAATTTGAATAAAATAGTTTAATATAGAGACATAACACTAAATAACACTAAATACGTGGGTCGTATTGGCCAGGATTTTATCAAGCACGTGCTCTTTAGCTCTGAAGAGCTGGAAATAAACTTGTGATAAAGAAAACCTTTCAAGGTGTGTTAGTATATCAGTTATGACTTAATCTAAAGCATAGTATTAACATAAGTAAGAAATAATTAGCCTATTTTCATTTTACAGTTTGGCTAAAGTAGTCTTTTTATAGAGAAAATGTTTTGACAAACTCACCAACTGATGATTAAAATTTTGCTCACAAACACTAAAATCAAATGTTGTTGACCTTTAGTCTCTTAAATTAACTAAATCATTTTGGTTAATAGTCACAAAACTCTGGCACATATTCGACTAAGCTTGTTGATTATCAGCAGCTAAAATGAACTGTTAACAATAAAAGTAAATATCAGCCAGAATGAGCAGTGCTCACAGTTAATGAGTTTCTTACCTGTCCGTCCTCGGGGCTTCAGCTCTTCTCTCTTCACTTTGGACTAGAGGAGACTCTGTTGCTGGGCTCACTTCTGCTGATTCTTCCTCTCATCGAACAGTGTGCTGAGAAAAATAATAATATCCTCATCGTATTTCATCTCCGGCAGACGCTCCAGGTGAGGCGATGTCTGCGTGTTGACGCACAGGTAAGCGGCATGCTGAGGAGTGACCGGCAGTACGAGGAGCTGCGGGTATTCAGCTCGTGCAGGCTCCGCCCCTCCTCACCGCTCGAGCCCCCTCTGCTCTGCTGCAGGTGAGATACACCGTCAGTGGGACAGACGGATGGATGGACTGTGTTTCAAAGTGTGGGCTGGGGGCACGAGAGGGTCGCTGTTAATCAGAAGTTAATTGAAATAGTTGATACAGTTCATTTTGAAGTGGTCCGCTGTGCTGATGTGGGTTTTTCATTCAGTCTGAGAGCACAATCCTGTAGGACTGGGCAGCCAGCAGCAGGATGATTATAGACAACAAAAAGTATTTTTAAAAAACCCATGAAAAAAACTACAATAGAACTGCTGGAAATACAAATACTCCCATAATTTAGCCTGCAGTACCCTGAGTGTCCACTTGAGGCTGGCTGCAGAAAACTGACATCCAAATGACTGCGTCCAAGTAAACTACATTTTTTGCAGCCTCAAAAAAGTCTTTACAGCCTCGTTCTAAGAAACTGTTTTGGTCTCAGTATAAAAGACTTGTGTCTGTTGTTGTTGTTCCGAGGATTTCTGGTTTTGGAATTAGGGACACACAGTCATTATTGGTAAGATGGCCTTCTGCCCCACATGACCTCTCTATTATTGAACAGGTTGAGTTGACACTTGCAGTACGGCACCCTCTACCACAAGACCTCCTCCCTCCAAACACTCTTTTGATAATCAAGCAGCTCTTTTTTAAGTCTATGGGTCATCCCTTGCTTGTAAATGCAATAACTCAGGCAAACTTGATTGGTTTTCTTGTTCATCCTTTGCATGTGATTGTTGTATTGTGTAATTGTGATATATCAAAACGCCTTGGGGGACTGCCAACAAACTTTGCATAAATATCTAATCAGACCACTGGATCAAAGGTAGTTGGCTGTCATGTGTGAACTGAAACTTATTTACTTCAATTCAGTATGTAGCTCATTGAACTGTGAAACTGTGAAGTAAAGTGAACATCGCCTTATTTGGGGTTGACTATTATTTTAAGTTTAACAGCAAGAAATCGTGGTGCATGTATAGCTCTGCATTAATAAGCTAGCTTCAACACCAGCAGACTTAAATTCAGCAGAAATTGTGGTTTTATCGTCTGCTAAATTAAAAATAAAACATTACGTAAAGCTCAATTATCATTTATTCAATTAAGAATTTCTGTAATTTATATTATATTAGTTCCTTAATTTGCTATAAAATAGACTGCAGCATTAAATGACAATTAAATCTACAAAACACATACAATTGAAAATTGTAACTGATAAACATTTGACACTTTCGAGAGACTATCGTGTGCAAATGTTTATATTTTTTCCTTTTCTGTGCATAAAAGTATTACAGAGTGATTGTGCTTTAATTGAGATTGAATATTTTACTGAGATTTGATGTCATGGCTTTTGACAAGAAAATGCAAAATTAAATTAAGAAAATAAAAACTCAATTTTTCAAATTTGTGATAAATCCATCAGATAGAGACCTTTCACATTTAACAGTCAAACTGATTAGAAAGGACACACTACAACAGACAAGATCAGCGCAAAACCAGCAAAGAACAATATTTTGAGGACAGAATGTACAATAAGAGCAAAACAGTGAAAACAGTTGTTAATATGTGGTGGTGTAATATAGTAATGAGGGGTTTTGGTGCAGGCCATAAGGACATGCTCCACACTGTAACATGCATGATCAAATGATCTAACAGAAACCTGTGATGGTCTGTCACATTTGAAGGCATCATTCAACTCTGCTCTAGAAATAATCCACTTTAAAAAAAATCCACCTTCTATTTGACAGAAAGGCCGACAACGCAGCGGCATTGAAACCTAAGCTGTGGGGGCCTGTGACGTGAAAAACACAGGCCAGGTGGAAGCTGATCTTTTCCAGTCAGATCATTTAAAACACATGACTTTGCTGGTTCAACAAAGTCTGAATAGATGAATCCACCTTTGGTAGACCATCATATTTTATCAACAACAAAAAGACATTACAAAAATGAATAAAAAATACATATTGAATCTGTTTCACTTTATTGCTACACCACTTTTCTTTCAAACTTTTTAACAGTGAAACCTCAACAAAAAAAAAGAACTCTGAAGTTTTTACAAAAATATTATAGGTTTGCCACATTACATTATGTAGATCTGTTAATGCACCATATAAAAATCACACTGTACATTTTGTACAGCATTAGTGCTGCAGGTCAGTGCTGTGACTGCAGCCTGTGAATCAGACGGCTGAGACCTGAAAATCCTTTGATTGCCTACGCTCCTGAGAGGCGGTTTGGAACAGGACAGACTCAGACACAGAGCTGCAGAGATAGAGAGATGTTATTCTGCTGAATACAGACCCCAGCTCTGTTTATAAAATAACCCCAAACATTTTACTGACCCTCAAATGATGAATCGAACAGGGGCAGTCTTTGTAACTTGAAGACTCCAGGCATCGCCCCATTAAAGACCTTTATCATGTAGACACATTCAAAACAGTCAACAATATATGAACAACATATTTAAAGGGTTTTTGAGGGGCTTTGGAAATACAGTCACATCATCACCATCACCTGTGGTCACATTTTAAATAAAAGGGGAGCGAGAGAGAGGGAGAGACAAGGAGAGCGAGAGAGCGCTGTCTAAACTGAACATTATGTTGCCAATGTTTGGACTGGTGGGTGTAAGGAGTTGTGGATTTTTTTTTAAAGATATCTTTTGGGGCTTTGTTGCCCTCATTCATAGTGGAGAGACAGCGGATATACCTGGAAAGGGGGCAAGAGTAGAGGGGTGACACAAATCAGGCTTAAACCTGGGCTGCCCACATTGGACATGATCCACAACTGATGATAAGTGCTCGATCGCAACCCAGTTTGTCACACTGGCTCCCCCAAGTAATGACATTTCAAAAATATAGTAATAATTATCTTGAATTATAATTTAAAATTTGCAGGATTACTTTGGCACATTTGATGAAGCGGTACCTGACCCTTGCCATCTCCACCTTCTTTTCAAAATGTTGTCAACCTAATGTACAATTACACAGTGCCAGGGTATCATTTGATCTGATATGTCATACTTTTGGCACTGAAATTATATCTTTCAAAAGCAGCTTGCTTAATTCAAAGACGATATTGAACATTTATGACATCACATTTGTAAAAGTGGAATCTTCTTCATTCTCAACAGCTCCACCAATTTTTCCAGGTATTTACCATGTAAATGGGCAAATACCTGGTGTACAGGAAATTGTTTCATTTGCTGTTGCTATTTTGGTGATTAGAAAAACAATTCCAAACTGATTTAACAACATCAGTGATAAAACTGCCCAATTTTGATGGCAACATCTGAAACACTGAGAACTTGTTCCTTCTCCTCCAACTTTATTAAGTGCAAATGAGAAGCTTGGAAGTTTGGCAACATTTGTTCTTTAAATCACCTTTCTTTGTTCAACCCACCTTTGGAAATCTTGCCCTCTTAAATGTCCAGACTGTTTTGGGTGTTTGTCATAATTTGTGTATTACATTGATAATCAAATTATGTTTTGCACATGAATTTCCTTAAGCCATACATAAATTTATAAAATGTAGTAGGCAACATCCATTCAGGGGGAACCTCAGCCAATATTGCCAACATATGTTCAAATTTGCAATGTCCAGAGCAGCATTTCTTGTAGTATTTTTGGTAGTAATTGCTATCTTTCTGAGCGAATTGAGGAAAATCATCAATGAAATTAAAAAGTAGATGCTGGCAACATTTGGAAAAGTGGAACGTTGCTCCTTGCAGATCCCATCACTTCCAAATGTTGCTAACCTTGATGTACAATTCAGTGTCCTGTGCTTCTGTTCAATTTCTGAAGTATTTTCGGTCATCATATTATACCATTTTGAACATCAATAAGTGATAGAGCTGCATAAACATGCTGGCAACATTTGAGAAAGTGAGAATTGCACAGCAAAATTTCACATAGTAAGATGTTGCCAACTTGCCATTTCCATCCACTCTCTTAATGCTTCCATCCTTCATGTGAAAGTTCAGAAAGCACCAGGGGGTTGTTTGTAATTCCTGTGTCTTATTTTTAGCAAGATAAAATGACATTTATTCAAATTCTTAATGCTAAACTCAGCATTAAGATTGCACAATTATGATGGCACTTAGAAAAGGAACCTCACTTCCTGCCATTTCCACTCTTCAAACATCTCCTGTAACAGTTTACCCAGTGTTCAGTTGTTCAATTGCACTTCACATGACAAAGATAGAGAACACTGAAGTACAAAAATATGCTCCCAGCATTGATGTAAAACAAAAATAAATCAGAAGTGAACACAGTAATCTAAAAAAAAATCATTACATTGCCTATAAAAATACAAAACACTGCATGTAAACTTCCTGACACTGTCTAAGTTGCTCAGATAGGTTTTGGTCTGTAAAGTGCAGACTGGTGACTAACTTGGACTTTTGTGACAGTTTCAACCACTTGTTCAAACATGACAAACGAACTTGAACAATTTACAAAGGGTCAGGTGAATTTAAAATACATGACTTAATAGTTCAAAGTAATTTTAGACGTGAACCCCTCATCTACTGTATAATGGCCTTGTCTTGAGGCCCCTTGGAGCAGGGAGCCCTGAAGCCCGAGGCAGACGCTTTCATTTGCCTAATGGTTAAACCTTCTCTGGACTTGACTGGTATGAAGGGCTCATTCTAACACTCAAGCCTGATGATGAATTTCTCTAAGCTTGTAAGAGTTGTAACCTGTCAGAGTTAATTGACTGTATTTGAAATTTGCATCAGAAATGTAATAGTTTATAACATCATCCTCCTTTGAGGTCTTTTTTTTATTTAGTCTCCTAGCTGAGTTAATTCCTTTCCTGTCACAGCATGTTGGTGGAGAAGCTTCAAATCAACTGACAAACACCGACCACAGACACACCGGCGGGAAGTCGCTACCCCCTCTCTGCTCCGTCTCTGAAGCAGCACTTTACACACACAGGCTTTGAACTGCTCACATGAAGGAAACACAGGGCCAGCAGGAAAGTGAGGCAGGTTACAGAGATTTGGCAAAGTGAGCACATCATGGAGCTTTATAAAGCAAAGTGATCGACCAAATTAAGTTTACAATAACTTTAAGGAGGTCTCCACTTGATTTATTGAGAAACAACAGACAAACAATTTGCAAAACAATTCAAACTTTGATCTGAATATGGATTATTGTACTCAAATCTGGTATATTAAAACATAATGTCTGTAAAAATAAAGAGAAATAACACAAGGGGGTATTAAAAGCAGGTATAGGGAGTAAAAAGTGTGAGGAGATGTTTTTCATATTAAAAACAAGATGATAATAAAGTCAAAACTTCCAAAATGTCAAAGGAAGTCAAAATATCAAGAATAAAGCTGGGTCTTAAGTTTAAATATCATGTTAAAAAATAGCCCAGATTTTGATGTTTTATGTAAAAATGTTCAGGAAAAGTGAAATTATTAAACATTAAGTTGAAATAGGCCAAAATTTTTCATGTTTCAGGTCCAAATTTTGAGAAAAACAACATTTCGAGAGAAGTTCAAGCCAGCCAACTGTTTTGTCAGTACAATTAAAGAGTTGTGCAAAAGTGTGTTTAGGGGTAAGTTTCAACAGGGCTACCATGAAGGAAAAAAAAGACAACAAACACTGTTGTTAAGGGAAACGTGGAAATTTCAAATTAAATGATGGCAGAACCTAAAAATAGTGAAAGATTGTCTTTGTAAATATAGTCAAGTTGTTGGAAAATAAGATAAAATTTCAATAATACATATGAAATAGAACCTGTGATAAATGTGTTAAATACATTCAAATTATAGAAAAAAAGCCAATATATCAAGTATAAAGTTAGAACAGGCCTAAAAATTTAGATTGAATGATAGACATGGTTAAAAACGAATCCAAATATCAACAGGAACATTAAAAAGGATTTTTAAAAGAAAATTTAAATATAAAAATAAAGGTTAAAAAAGTATTTTACCCTTATACCTGACAACTAGAATTCAATTCTCAAACTATCTGTGTTATTCTTCAAGTCAGGGATTTCCAAACTTTTTTCCAAACAGACTTTTTCCAAATCTTCCCTCATTTCAGTATAAATCTCAAACATCGACTATGGCTGTTTTCAATTCCAACTAATCCTATGATTTTCTTTTTAAATGTTGTTTGGTAATAAAAACATGAATCTGCCATTTAAAAGCATATAATGTTTATTTTAAAGCACCTTTACATTATGCTTGACATTTCATGTATTATATTTTGGATTTTTCTTTAAAAACATTTCAGACACATGTTCCTCCACTGGTTATTTCCTCCTCCTGCCTTTCCTTAATAATTTTTAGTCAAATAAAGACCACACAGCTTGCCTAAATGTTGTTTACAGATGTCTTTAAATAGTCGCTCATGTTTCCTCATGAGCACAATGCAGCAGAGACTCCTAATGACATGGAATTATAGTGTAAATTCAAGTGAGGATTACTAGTTCTCCTAATGAGTCTAAAGCCTTTTCCTGTTGTAAAGTTACTTCTTCAATATTGATGTGAAGGAATGTACACAGGTGTGCATGCAAATCTTGTGGCTTTTCCTGATGTACTGACATGTTACTTGACGATGATCCAGATTTTCTCTCTGTTCATGTCTTCTTGCAGCGACATCTAATAAAATGATGACATCATCCATGACATTTACGTAATCATGTTGTTGCTGTTATTTAACGAATCCAACTATACAGGTGAGTCTACAGTCACTCTGTGAGCAAGAACACACTTTGTGCCAACACGAGCTCTTCACTCAGTGTTGTGACGCTCAGTACAGGTGAGAGACGTCGAACAGCTTTTTCAACAAACTGCATGCCAGTGTTAATTGTGTACCAAGCACGACTTCTAATTGAAATTTCAGTTGATCTAATGATTGATTGATTCTATTAAAATTCAGACTCCACAAACACCTTCATTCAAACAAAAGGACAAAAGAGGCTTATTGACTTCAAATTGAACAGAAAATGCTTGAAGAACTGTGGCTGGGAAATGTGTTTGATCCAGGACCACCTTGCCCCTAAAATAGATTATACTCAAGGAACTAAGTAGTAACCAGGTCTCCGTTTAAAGGATCTGGTTTTAGCTGCAGCCAAGTGGGGATTACTAGATAGGACAACCCCGCTAAATCTGTATTATCTGGTGGTGAGAACAATGTAGACCCAGCTTCTGACTTCCTTTGTCCAAAGGTCAACATTAACTCACTGCACCCCAAAATAATCCACTGAATAGCCTGATTAAGTATTTCAAAACACACACCATTGTTAATGGAAGCTTGTTCTCTTCATGATCAATGTATCTCGGTACTTGTTAACTCGAGATGGTTTAAGCTTTGCCTCTCTTACATGATGGTATCAGACAAACTATGTAATTACCTGCTGTCTTCTCAAAGACGTCCATGTTCCTATTGTCTGATCATGTGATGTGGAACAGGTCTACACAAAAAGAGTCATCACACAACAGCAAAGCCAGCTGGTCCACGAGCCTATCAACCCTTATTTATCAGAACTTGGGAAAGAGGTGGGGGGAACTGGCAGAGTGTCTGCTGCCACTCACCTGTCCCACCCACTTTTCTGAGTGTTTTCTAACATTTATTGTTTGATCAAATGGCCTCTTGCTTCAAAGATAAGGTTATTACAGGTGAACATTGAACATGTTATTTACATCTACAACAGTTTTTATGTTGGAGATGCACATTATAAATGTACTCCATGATGTCTAGATTGCCACTGAATAAGTTACACTTTGCTAATACCACATCCAATCTATTTCAGGTTCACTTCAATTCATTGTGGCAGCGATTCAACAAGTTGCTGCTCATGTCTAAGAAACCAGTTTAAGGAGATTTGAGCTTTGTGGCATGGTGGTGTTATTGTGTTTGAAGTATCAGAAGTTGGGTACGCTGGGGTCAAAAAGGGGGCGACACGGTCAGCAACAATACCACCATTGTACTCCACTTAGCCTGGACTGTTGTTACGGGGCAGGATGCAGTTATGCTTTTAGTTTTTTTGTTGCACTAAATTCTGACAAATTCTGACCTTCCCATCTGAAAGGGGCAGCAGAGATCGAGACTCACCAGGCCAGGCAACATTTTTCCGATCTTCTATCATCCAATTGCCTTACTTTCCTGTTCTTAGCTGACAGGAGTGGCACCCATTGTCATCTTGTGCTGCTGTAGTCAATCTGCTTCTATATGTAACGGGTTGTGCATTCAGAAATGGTACTTTGCACACCTTGACTGTAACAAGTGACTATTTTTGCCACTGTTGCCTCTCTTTCATCTCAAACCACTCTCCCCTCTGACCTCTGGAACCAAAAAGGACATTTTCACACAGGGAACTACAACTCACTGGATATTACCTGTTTCTTGTTTTTTGTTTATTGTATCATTTTCTGTAAACCCCGGAGATGGTTAAGTATGAAAATCCCTACTGATCAGTTTTCATCCCCATTTTGGTGCTCATGTTCAACCTAAGGTGATTGTTTTGATCAACTTGATGCCAAACAATTGACTGGTGAGCTATTTCTGTAAATAAGAGAATGGGTGTACATAAGTAACTGTCACGATAACTGGTCAGTTTCACCCATTTATCCAAACATTGACAACTTTTAAGCACAATTAAAAAGGACTTGGGATAATGGCTAGTGTTTTCTTTGAGTATTTTTGAAGTATTTCACTTTAATTTTATGTTGCAACAAACCTTTTTGTGCAAGTAAGTCAGCACTCCTTTTTGGTTAAAATATAATTGGCAAATTCCTTGGCACTCTCTGAATTGAAAATAAAAAGGAAACAACAAAGACGTGGCGTTCATTTGGGCCTCCGGCACTTCTGGCAAACTCTCCCAATGCTTCCACCTGTCAGTCAACTCAACAACAGCCTCAGCCATGCAAAACTGTGAATAACTCTCAGGCTTTACTCAATTGAAACAAACCAGATATTTAAAAAAACATTCCTGCAACATAAGTATTTATACAGCTTATCTGCTATAGCTCTTTGTGTACCCGACAAATGTCTGAGAGAGGCATCAGTTCTGAGGAAGAAATGTCTGTCTAATTAGTCATTGATCAGGAAAAGCAGAATAAGTCAGTGTTGTTGTTCTTTTTGGTCATTTTCCACTTTAGGGTTCTGTTCAATCACTTACTATTTACAAATGTATGTGAACATTGTATGTCCAGTTTGTGGAGTGGAGCACAACACACAGCAGAGACGACGAGAGCATAATGTACCAACAGCTAGTTACTTTCTCTCTGTTCATGGAAATTAAAGGATAAGTTTGGTTTCTGCAGCTTTCACATTGTTTATAGAATGAAGTAGAACAATATACTCACCCAGAAGGCTTTCCTGATCCAAACAGTGCTTCAGGAGATATTTAGATCCAAAACATCCATATAATGGTAGCACACGGGGCATGTATAGCGCTGCTCCTAAAACTGCACTAATCGTCCAAAAACTCATTAGTTTCACCAATATTCCATCATGGTCCACTCGGGCTACTCCTCCATTACAGTCTGTGTCGCTCCAGACATGTTATGTGGCTGTCCTGACCTCCGAACCTTTGCCTCTGCGCATGCACAGTACTCTCTGGGAGGCTGTTCTTCTCTTTGCCTCTGCGTTCTCCTTTGTCTCATCTGCAAACTCTGGCTCGAAACTGTAAGGACACCCAATGGAGGAGTAGCCCGAATGGACCATGATGAAATATTGGTGAAACTAATGAATTTTTGGACGATTAATGCAGTTTTAGGAGCAGCGCTGTATGCCCCCTGTGCTACCATTATACGGATGTCCGCTGCTCGATTTTGGATCTAAATATCTCCCGAAGCACTGTTTGGATCAGGAAAGCCTTCTGGGTGAGTATATTGTTCTACTTCATTCTATAAACAATGTGAAAGTTGTAGAAACCGAACTTATCCTTTAAAATGTACTGTATGCTCTCAATGTCTGACTTTCCCTTTGAATTAATCTGCCAAGATGAGACTGATGTGTCACTGAAAATAGACTCACCATAAATCTCCAGCTATATTTGTCAGTACAACTAAAATAGTGGTGCCGATGATACAAGTTTGTAGGTTAATCTGTAAAGCGTTCTGGCAAGGGATTCATCAACCAAAAGCACTGGTCAATAAGTTTTTTGTTTATAACCAGAATGAAAATAATACTGTAACTTCAGAAACAAGAGGCAGCCCTTGTTGTGACACATGACGTCAGAGACCTTGTAAGAGATAGACAAATTTGTTCCCGTCTCACAGTTTCTTCTCTTCACCACTGTTTTGTTCTGCCATTTGGTTTGCTAAAAATGTGACCTTTGCACCTGAAGTCTGTCCTGTGCTCTTACTGGCCAATGTCTCAGATCCAATGAAACAAAGAGTTGGGAGCTAAAAGAAAAAAGAAAATGCTGAACCACGTGTTAAGAGGGCTTGAGCAGTCTCAGGCATGTCCTTGATTATCTTTATGAAATATTGCTGATAAACAACAGATTGACAAAGTCAGTGGGGCTGCTAGATCTGTCTATAACTTTGTTAAATCATGTTGTCTGACCTTTCTATATAAATACATAAGCAGAGGTTGAGGGGCAAGAAACTGGATCCTATCTTGACAGAATTCACCTGCAGTGTTGTTCACACGCTTTTGTGTAAACAAAACTGCAGGTGAAGTCCATAAAAAAATGGATTCTGTCTCATATAAACTGGACCGGATGGTTTGAGTACACTGCATGTCACTTTTATAGAATGCTAAAAGTGACGTGCTCTGAAAAAGCTGTCAATTTGCTAATACATTCAAACAATTGCATTTCCTATTGGAGTCTGTGTATGGATCCAATCAGCCTCTGATATTTGCTTAGCTCAATGGATTGGTTAGATTAACACCAATCCATTTGAGCTAACGAAATATATATGAAGCTGAATTACAATAAAATATGTGGGAACTACTTCACTGCAGGCTGCTTGGGGTGGTGGGGTGGGGGTACTGGTATTCTGACTTTATTAAAAAAAAAGTCAGACATGCCAATCTTTTCCAAAGGGAGAAAAAACTGTTCTGAACAACCGTGTTTTTCAGAGGAGATGAGGCCACACTGCTATGGCTCTGAATGATTCAGGAAAGTAACAGCTACTCACATTTAGCTTCACTTCACAATACTCACATCCACCATTGAAGTTTTGTTGACTGTACAGGATTATGAATTGTAAAACTTGTGTTTTAAAAAAACAAATTTATGCTTCCTGAACTTAAAATGATCCTTAATCAGAGGTTGGTGCACAGGTCGAAACAGTCTAGAACATTTTTAATAACAGTTATGACTCTGTAATGTATTGCTTCGCTGTCAATGTTGCCAAGGCAAAACAATGTAGACTTATTAGCTCTGTTCAATTTATCCATGTATTATTGTAGGTGAAACAAAGGTGAGACGAGAATGCATGAAGCCAGTGGGGGAGCACAGTACGGTGTATAAAACATGCGTTAAACCAAGCATTCTTGCTCTCTCACTTTACAAAGATGCCAAGTTGAGGTGGAACTTCAAGATATTTCATCAATAGTTACATGACACAGACTTAGAGAAATGCCAGTAAGTAAAACTTGATTAAATCCAATCCTCACTTTTAGAAATATGCCTGATTGAAATACACACTTTAAGATGAGTATAATAGCATCAAAATAGGTTATTACCTCCGCCAAGGAGGTTATGTTTTTGGGAGAGTTTGTTCGTCTGTATGTCCGTCTGTCCATCCGTCCGTCTGTGAACAAAATAACTCAAAAAGTAATGGACGGATTTGGATGAAATTTTCAGGAAATGTTCAGCATGGGAAAAGGAAGAACTGATTTGATTTTGGTGTTGATCCGGAGCAGTGTCTGGCCGCCATGGCGAAAAATGTGATTTCTGTGAATAACTACTGAACTAAAATAGATATCATTATGAATCCAGTTGCTAATGATATGTTTTCATGGTCAAGGAATCTAAATATTGACATGAAATAAAGGCAGGAGTAATATTTATGGTCAAAATGACAATATGGCTGAGGATTGTGGCGTTGGCAGAGGTCTGCGCTCTCCGAGTGCTTTCTAGTCTATAAATGCTATTCCTTAGAGTCACGGTCAGGTCGGACAGGGCTGGACTGGCCTGGATACTCAACTTCAGGAACAAGAAATTAAAACGAGACCAAATTTATATTATTCAGACACGTCTTAGAGCACCGGGCTGTAAGTAGCGATATATAGCCAGCTACAAAACTACGATTCTAAGTTTTCCAAAAATTGCTTGTTGTCACACATCAAAAACTACCGCTACGTAACTAGAAAGAGGCCCATTACCTCATCCCTTTGCATCCTGTAAGTTGTTGAAAAAAGAAGTTGTAAAGCAATGTAGAGTTCTGAGGAAGGTCCGAGCTGCATTCATTAGCATCACAACAAACACACACTTTGGCTTCGATCACGTCTTTTGGTGCATTCCAGTTGTAGATGTAAGTAGGAATTTCCGGGTTCCAAGTAGGGAACTGCAACTGGAACGCCCCCCAAAGTCGGAATTTCCTACTGGGAAGTCGGTGAAACCTCGCCACCCTCGAGTTGACAATCGAGGATGGATTCCCCCAGTGTGAACAGTTATTTAGCTACTGTATATATATATATATCTATATATATATATATATATATATATATATAGATATATATATATATCTATATATATATATATATATCTATATATATACACATATATATATACATATCTATCTATCTATCTATCTATCTATCTATCTATCTATCTATCTATCTATATATATATATATATATATATATACACATATATATATATATATACATATATATATATATAAATATATATATATATATATATATATATATATATATATATATATATATATATATATATATATATATATATATATATATATATATACATATATATGCATTGTTTCTGTAAGTGGCCATGCGGCTCCTCCATTTCCAGCATTCCAGCATTAGTGTGGCCTTATGCTTGACCTTATTTGTGTGAAACAGTTGTTGCTCTTTCTAGGGGTGCATAATCTTTGCAAGTTGTACCTTGTTGTAAAGGTGACTAATCAGGCTTTTCAATGATATGAAATGCAAAGCCAATTGGTGTTATTAAAGGGACTGTGAGGAGAATCTATTACCGGTGACATTAAGACTCTGCTACCCATGAGCACGCGCGGCGACTGTCGTAACGCTGCGTTCCAGTAACCATGGAACTGGGAGTGACATCATCTCTGACTTTTCGGCGTTCAGTTGAAGTCGGAAAAAACATGCCAATCTACCAGGCTGTAGTTAGCTGTTGTTAGCACGCCCTGCGTTGTTGTTCACAAATATCACATGAAGAATGTGATTATCACTATGGCAGCATTTTTGTAAATATAAGTCTAACATTACGATGTACACAGCTGATTTAGAGCGACACACCCCAGTCAGAAGTGAAAATAAATTGATTATTACAGGAGCTAAATAACTTCCTTTTTTTTTTTTCTTGTGAAGAAGCTATTAAGTGACAAGCAGAGGAGATGGGGCCACACTGCTATGGCTTTGAAGATTCAGGAAAGGAACAACTACTCACATTTAGCTTCACTTCACCCTGCTCACATCCACCATGTGTGTTTCCACCAAAGTTTTATTGACTGTACAAGATTATGAACCGTAGGTTGACTCCATGCTTGTTGGTGAGTGAGTTTTTTAGTGTGTAGAGTGCAGTGTTAATTATCTTGTAGCACAACACACACTTAGGAAAATAAACCCTTTAATCTGTCATGAAGAACTGTTATGTGTGTGGTCATTTTTAATTAAAACCAGGCATAAGCTGAGCAGCTCTTGTCTGTAATTTTAAAATCAATGTTAAGTCTTATGAGTGATATAAATCTTTTGGTAGGAGAGTAAATAGAAACTTCACCTGGACGTAAAAATATATTTAAATTGGAACACATTAAGCATGAGGGATTTTTCATTTGAAGGAATAACAGCCTGTGTTACACACCCTAGACAAAGTAGCATTGCTTTGTTGACATCTTTTGTATTTTTAATTACAGTAATTAGCCATGAACAAGTTTTTGGAGCTTTTGCTTTGTTTCCCTGAAGGTCAGAATAGTTTACATGGGACGTGTGTGGGATTGTTCATTTGTGTGTATAAACTGGGGCTATCCTGATAAGACATATGTTTTGTACACAAGGTTCCCACCAAATAAAGATGGTTCTGATTCTGATTCAGCACTTTTTGGATGATTTGACTTGTCTCTAGTCCCACGGGAACTACACCGGTATTCCAGACAAATCCTCCTGCCAACACACCAGCCTCCACACAGCTAGGCCGCCTAAAGCCTCACTTCCCCTCCAGAGGCAGAAGAAATCCAAACAAAGTAAACAGTAAGCACCTAGTAGTCAACTTCCTTATCCTTGTTAATTATTCAAAATCCCGGAGGAGAGACCGGCCCACAGTTTTCTTCTGACTCATTTTTTTTCTCATACAGGCACTCACTCACCACAGCAGCCCCCCTCTCCTCCTGCCTCCCCTTTCAACTTCAAACCCAGTCATTTCTGCAAGCTGCGCTTTGATTGTACCAAACACCTGTATTTTTCCAGGAGAGACTTCCTTGTGAGCCCCCGCCTCCCATCTTTGATTGTTAAACAGCAGTGGCGCCGTCATTACTGTCTGTGCGACTGATGCCGCCCAGCTTCCCCTCCCATCATCCACCTCTGCCTTTTAACCGGAACTTTAATTGCTCAGAGAAAATTTCCTTTATTTTATCTAATTTTCAGACTCTGTGTGTTTGAAGGGTAGTAAAACTTGAATCATATCTTTCTGGAAAATCAAGAGATGATCAAAGATTCCTTCCTGAAATAAAATCCAAGCATGCATTAAGAATTTAATATAAGATGAGGCTACTATTTATATTCTGGTAAGGAAAAATATCTGCACCTTATACGTCTTTGCAGAAGGTTTTCTGTTGCAGAAAGAGCTAAATGTTTTTTTCAGAAGTTTAAGTATTTTTGCAGTAGTAAAACTGATTAGTTTATTATTATGGAAGTTGGGTTTGGTGAGGTTCATGTCAAAAGTTCAAACTTATGCTCCAGTGATGTTGATACGCTCTGCCCCTATAATAATGGAACTGGCACAAGTTGGACTGTGCATCGCTGCAGATGGGCTAAGAGCTTCAGGAGAGCTACTATTTACATTTTCAAAACAATGTTGAAGTGATTTTTCACTGCACAGAATGGATTTATAATACTTTTTTCTGGGGGCAAGTCTGTTTATTTTGGTGTTACATTGGCATGCTGCATGTTCTTTTGCCTAGATTATGGTGCAACAAAACAATGGTACTTGCTAATGTAAAATAAATATATAGACAAACAAATAAATAAATATGTACAGAAAAGCTCTTGGCCCCATCTCCAACAATGTATAGCCCAACGTCTGCTCTAGTTACCTCCTCTCAGGAGCAGAGCTGATCAAAGTCACTGTGGCTCATATAATTATGGTTAAGATAAAGCTCACACAACCTCACCCCCAAAATACTGACCTATCCCTTTAAATAGTTTATCTTGAGCAGACACAAGTGCATTTTGCAGAAGCTATAATATTTAAATTGGATGTAAAAATGTCTTCAAGAGTGTGAAATATTCTTGGCTGAAGGAAAGTGATTCTAAACTTGACACACAAGATCGACTATTTGGTATAATTCACAACTCCATCTGAGCAAATCTAGCAGGTCACTGGACAATTGTTTCATCAGTCACATTCATTACTGGTCAGAAAATGCAGTAGACAGGCTAATGGGATCCAGTTCCCAATGCAGCCCACTAGAACGAAGTACAACACTGAAGACACTGTTGATAGAAAAAATATTTTTGCTTCCCTCCTTGACAGGCCAAAAAAATGTCAGAATTGGAATGCATATATATATTGATATATGTTTCTTTTGATAAATCTTTTCACTGTTATTTGTTTTTCATTTAATCGTGAAATGTGGTCCAGAATCGGTAAAACTGCTACTGAAGGTGTTAGCATCTATGCTAATCTCTTTGAACTGTCACTTCCTGCTTTTGTCTTGCTTGTATTAGGGATGGGACGATACACTTAAACTTACGATACGCTGCACCTCGATATGCCCGGGTCACAATACGATATGTCACGATACAATATCAAAAGAGTAAAATAGAAAAAATATTGCTGTGTAATTACAACTTATTTGTTTTTGTTTGAGTTGCGTCCAGGAAAACACAAGGCCTAACAGGCCAAACACAAACAATAACACTCTCTCTAACCCTAGAGAGGTTAGAGAGAGTGTATGCTAATGAGCGGTAGGCTCGTTTTCGCCGTCTTCTCTTTTTTAATGAGAAAACCAAAATACTGCCAGACAGATGACTTGTATCCAGGCGGAGCGTCCTCAATTTTGACCTCTTTCGACTCCATCATTCAGCTTTTTAGAGGCAAGGTAGTTGGTGCTAATGTTTGTTGCCATCACTTCAGGTCACATGCGCTATTACCGGACGTGATGTCTTTATTTCGCGATCCATTTTTTTCAAACTCGATGCATTTTGTCAAGTACTGTATCGCGATATATTACCAAATGATATTTCATCCCATCCCTTGCTTGTATAGCTACCACCACGCTGACTGGGCCTTGCTGTGGGGTATGCACACTAATTGTAGAATAGAGCTTGGCAAGCTGGAGCTGCTGATGACAGACAATGAATCAGGTGGATCCATCTGTGCTGCAAAGTTATGGAAATTCTAGAGAGACAATAATTAATAATGAAGTACTGTTTGCATTAGTTCAAATATTTGCTAAAGGTGAAACATTGTTTTACAGAGGCTGTTTTAGCAAATTGTTTTGCAAAATGTGACATTGCCACAGCATTTAAGCATTTTTACACAAGGCTTTATGTTTTACATAGAGGTTAAAATACTTTTACTTAAAAAAGCTGATATATTTTGCAGAAAATCATTTCTTTCAATCAGAATATCCTGGAGATGTTCAAATATTTCCACAAACATTCAGACACTTGTACCAAAAGTATATTTTTAAAAGTATATGATTTCTTCGCAAAAATACAAACTTTTCATGGCCCTTTAAATATTGTGCAGAAGCAGATTTTTTTCCAACAAAAGCAAATAATGTTTATGTATCTTAGTTGAATCATTTCTGCAAAAAGTGTGGTCCACAGCACTTTAAGTACTTTTACAGTAGTCAAAGGTTTTTGTGGATTCACCAGAAACTGTCTGTGATCAGGCAGATCCATTTTGCCTCTGCTGAAAATTTTACTGGCCAATAAATGAGTTTTTAGCATCTTTCTAATGAGGAGGCAGTGTGTGCAGTTTAATGGAACAGAGGAAACATCTGTTTAATCATCCTCTAGATTTTCATGAGAGGTTTTGTCCTCCCCAATCACCTGATGAGGTAAAACAAATCTCTTGTATGAGTGGTCTATCTGGTGTGTCAAGTTATTTTAGACAAAGGGTGAAAGGCAAGGGTAAGACGTGATTGATTAAATAGACTGAAGTGACTGTAATCAGGTATCTTCTTATTCACTTGTTCTTTTTAAAGTAGTTTTTTATCAGTATCATTATGTTTCCTTGGATATATTCTCAGGGATGCGTTTTGCCTAGATACACTTTCCGATGGATCTGAGACACTTTCATTAACTGTCATTCATTTATTTGGTATGATTAAATTACTCAGTTAAACACAATGTGTTTGTTTTAGAAAACCACAATCACCATGATTTGGAAATACAGTTTAACTCTTCTTCTAAAAACCTGATTTCGCTTGTGTCAGAGAAATTTCAGATCTGTCATCATTAGTTAGGGAAAAATACAATTGACGTGTAATATTATACACAAATAAATGGACACAGCACACTCAGCCATATCGTTTTAACGTGACACAGAGTGTACTCAGAATACTCAGCACTTTGTGTGCATTTTAGATTAAGTACTTTAACCTATTTTGGTTCATAGAGAGCTTCTTTAAATTTTACTTGGATGTAACCTTATCAAACTAGCAGCACTTTTACTTGAGTAAAACATTTCACCCCTGATGAAATATTTTAGCAGTAAAACATTTTGTAGAAGTTTAAATACTGTGGCAAGTATTTCAAAAGGTTTCTGCAGAAGCCAAAGCATTGCTGCAATTGGTGAAATATTCAATTTATATAAAGAAGGTGACATTTTTAGAGAAATTTAAACATTTTTATATATTTAGACAGAAAAAAATCACCAGTAGTTACAATATTTATGCAGATAAATTTATATTTTCTCAAAAGTCATATTTTTGTACAGTATGAGTGTTGTAGCAGTTGAAATATAACCCATGTATTTTTTTATTTGAAAAATTTGACTTTTTTTATTTATGGAAAGCAAAACTTTTTCCACAAAAATCTGAGTATTTATTTCATGTCTCTTTGTTTTTGAAATGTCTATTCATATTGTGAAATACTTCACTTTAGTGAAATTTATACAGTAAGGTCTTTAGAATCCAGATGGACATGGACACTGAGCATTTTTCTCTCTCTACAGTAATCCCACAGGAAGACAGACAGACAGACAGACAGACACCTTTGCAGCAGTAATACCATGCTTTATTAGACGGCCTCTCCTGCCATCCTGTCTCCCCCCTCAGATTAATATCCTCTAGGCTTCTTACCAGCTGTTTCCGTCCCTTAACACCCCTCATCTTCCTCTGGCCGGCCCTCCACTTCACATGGCAGGGTTTACACACAGGGCCACAATGCCTGTGTGGCTCCCAGAGAGCGGAAGCGTGCTAGGGTAAGGTATGAGGGGGGAAATAAGAGGAGGAAGATTAGTTTAGTCATGCATTTTTAGGAAAAAATCAACAGTCCAGAGTATAGTTGGATGACAAAGTTAGAATGCCGCAGGCAAAGTTAAAATGTTTAAATAAAAAAATGATGAAATACAGTGTTGGAATGTGGTAGATTGTTTTAAATGTGGGTGTCTCTACAAAATACCTCCTAAAGATTCATTTGCATAAGAATAGGCTTCAGTGACAGAGAAATTCCAGCTCTAAAGAGCTTATGTTTTGTATCAAATCAGATTCAAATATCAATCTTAAGACTGCTGGAGAATGTTCACAATTGTTCATGTTCAAAATTCCTTCTAGTTTTGTAGTTTCCTATGAGGCTGCACTTACTGGATGTCAATTCTACTCTCAGGTAGTCTGCTCAGCACTGCCTAATGCCATGTTGTCAACACCTCTGCATTCATTTTGCCATCTCTACTCTTGGGCTTGCCATAAAGAGTCAGTGAGCTTACACTCACAGACTTTTTGTCTTGTGCATAGAAATGCTCTATCAAACACAGGAGACATTTTAAATGTACTAAAGGCCAAATTAAACTCAAAAAAGCATAATATGGGCTCTTTAGGCATGTTCCCATGATTTAAATATCAGTGGGTTCTTTCTCTGTGCAATGATATTTACATCCTGTGAGATCTTGCCTCATCTATGACCATCACAAAGGCATAAAAAATGAATAAAGCGATTCCCCCTCTGTGACAATGAAATACACTGCATGGCCAAAAAAAAAAAAGAAGAATAAAACAGAAAAGAAAAAAGCTACCTCCAATTTGAGCCCGATGAATCCTGGCATTGTCATCTTGGAATATTCCTGTGCCATGGGGGAAGAAATAATCCATTGATGGAACAACCTGGTCATTCAGTATATTCAGATTGTCAGCTCACTTCATTCTTTGGGCACATAATGTTGCTGAACCTCGACCTGCCCAACTGCAGCAGCCCCAGTTCATAGCACTGCCCCCACAGGCTTGTGCAGAAGTCACTAGGCATGATGGGTGCATCGCTTCACCTGCCTCTCCTCTTACCCTGATGCACCCATCACTCTGGAACAGGGTAAATCTGGACTCATCAGACCACATGACCTTCTTCCAGCCCTCCAGAGTTCAATCTTTATGCTCCTGCGCAAACTGAAGCCATTTTTTCTAGTTATACTCACTGATAAGTGGTTTTCTTAAGGCTAAATAGCTGTTCAGTCCCAATCCCTTGAGTTCCCTTTGCATTTTGCATGCGGAAATGCTCTAACTTTCACAATAACACATACTGCTGAGTTCTATTGTTTTTCTTTTATTTGATTAGACCAAACATTTAAGTGCTTCACCAATCACAAACATATAGGATTTTTTTTCCGACCACATGTCTCCCTCATAGATGATGGTCTCTCACTATCTTTCCAGTTTTTAATAATGCATTAGACAGTTCTTAAGCCAATTTTAGCAGATTCTGCAATCTCCTTAGATGTTTTCTCTGCTTGATTCATGCCAAAGATTTGACCCTTCTTAAACAGACAAACATATTTTCCATGATTACAGGATGTGACTTTCCACATGGTTATTTAAGAAATGAGAAGCTATGCATTGCATCAGCTGGGGTAAAATAACTTGTTGACAGCTGAAAGATTATCAACCATGCATTAATAACCAATAGGAGGCTTTTACCTATTTGCTTGGTGGTAACTATTTTTGGCCAGGCATTCTGTACATCGAACTGTATCTCTGGATTATCAAGCTACCATTTCCCATCAGTGTCAAGCACTTGAGTTCACAACAAATTATGGCGCACTTTGACTCAACTCTTGATGAAAACTATTCTGAAAGATACAACACAAAAGCTTAGAGGAGTTAACTTTACCTTCTTTCTTAAAATTTTAAATCAACATAATTATCACAATTTTGCCATTTTTTAAAAACTTTTTTCCTATAAGTGCGTGGTATAATAAATAAAAGAATATCTAGCCTTCATCCTCCTCTGTACTATGATTAGTTGTTGACCAAGCACTGTTTTGATAGTGTTTTAAGTTCTCTAAGTGGGCAAAATGGATGGTTCCCTTGTACACGTAGCTGGAAAATACATCATGGTGTTGATGGGTTAATTAAATCTTTTAACTTACACCATCTTATTTACACCCACGGTCAGAAGGACTGACTCAGACAGATGTAATTTTATCAGGATTTTTCTTCTTGACCTGTTTTCCAACTGTGCATCTACACTTGAACTGATATTTATAGAAAGAAAAAAGCCCAATAAAATCAAAACTGTAGTGCATTTGGCTGCTTCACCCCTAAATCGTTTTCCCTACTTCATTATCTAATCATCAGAGCTGTTTGTTGTCAACATGATTTGATGTATTGGTGCATTCATCATGTTTGTTTTATCCTTCTGTCTGTGCTTGTTTCTTTTCTCCAGTGTGTGCGTCTACTGTTTACGTGTGCAAGGTCTTTTCTGGGTGTGTCGGCCTTTTTGCTCTCCAGGTGGGTGTTTACCTCTCTTACTGTTCCTGCTGTTTGTGTGTAAGAGCAGACAGGATGTGCACTGCATGTCAGCACGCTCCACCAGATGAAAGGCTTGAGAGGGTGTGGAAGCAGCCCAGTGCTGTTCAGGTAACAGGTTGTCTGTTCAGAAATCTCTCAAGAATTTAGTCACATTCCTATTGAGCCACAAGTGAGCACCACTCACCGCCACGCTGCTTTAAAAAAATAACTCAACACCTCGTACAAACGTGGGCATAACAGAACACCAGCAGTCTCCAGGTGCTCAGTCTCAAAACACACTGACTCAAACGTTCAGAGTCGAGCTGTAAGCGAGCTCACTCTTACAGACTGACTAATGTGAGCTGGTTGCATCATCTAGACTTGGTGTGAGCCAGTTTAAAGAATGAGGCCTGCTGGCATGCATATTGATGAGCAGTTTTATTGACAGGACCAGAGTCTGGTTTGAACTTTCTGAATGAATCACTGAGAACAATGTCTGCCAGTAAAATGCAGTGGGACAAGTTTCCATTATTAGAACTTACTGTCTGCAATTGCTTCCCATCTATTGTTAGCACCAAGGTTATATTTTTTTTCGCCAATTCAATGGTCTTTTGACAAAAACAGAAAAGATTTTTAGTCAGCAAGCTCTTCAAAAACACAGATCATCAACTACATTTCTACAATAGCTATTTTTTGTCTTTACATATGCTTGCAGGCCAGGACAGTGTTGGGGAGAGTCCTTTTTACTGTAAAGAAGTAATGTAAGGCATCAAAAAAAGGAATATTTTATTCGGTACAAATATCAGTAATGCAAGTCACAATGCATTTTTAATTTAACTCGACATGAAGAGGTGTTTTTGTTTGTTTGTTTCAATACAAATTTGCCAAATACCCCATGAGATCATCAGAGGAGAAAAATCCTCTGCTAGGCCTAAAGTTACAGTATCTCTAACACAATTCAGCAGAATTTTACCTTTTGTCTGTTTTTGCTATGATCCTTTCTTGTATTGTGCCATAAGCATCAATGTGGCTATTATATTCTACTGTTTATACCTTTAGCTGAACTCAGTAAGATAGACATCACATCACCTTCCACTGGATGTGTAGTGAGCTTTTTGAGCGTAATGAGCCACTTTAGAATGCCAAATACACATTTTCCGTTATCTTGACAAGAGTAACTTAAAAGTAATGTGATAATAGTTTAATGCCTTTACGTTTCAAAGATAGCAATATCATAATGCAACTTAATACTCTGAAGTGACATTAACAAGTAATAAATAATGCATTACATTTTTGAAGTATCTTGCCCAACACTGGGGCTAGATTATTAAAAAAAACTAATAATGTTAATATTTTGGGATTGCTAAAATATTATCAGTTTTATTTTTTTAAATTGATTGTTTCTTAGCTTTTACAGGTCAGAATAGTCCTTTCAATTACACAGCTGACACACCAGATGAGGCATTTAAAATATATTTCACTTGTCCAGCAACAGCTCATAGAAAGTGTTTGGGGAGGGCAGAGCCTTTCAAAAGCATATCCGGCAGGTGATTGGACAATTGCTCCATCAACTACATTCATTACAGGCCAATCAGTTAATGCAATAGGTGGGGCTATTGTCTCAGTGTAAAGTACAAAACCTAAGCCACTTTGTAGGGCGCACTCTTTAAAACATGTTGGAAGTTTAGCATAAATATCTTTAACATTGACAAACACTTCCAGTTGTTATGATTTGTTTTTCATTTAATTAATAAATGTGGTCCGAATCTGATTTAACTGCTATTTAAGCATCTATGCTAATCTCTGTACCAGCAGTCACTTCCTGCTGTCGTCTCATTGTAGCTCCACCTCTTTCTACATTAAAGACTCTGATTGGCAATGCCGCTTTGGGCTGAGCATGATCTTCGTAGATCTGCCTGGTTCCCGATGTGACCCCTGGGCTGCCAGATGATCACTGCCCACAGACATAATTGCTAAAGTTAGACCTTGCTAACAAGTCAGTACTTGGGATAATGTCCCTTTTATGTCACTCTGACTTTGGTTACAAACCGCTTTAAACAGACTGACATTACTGGCCTGACCACCAAATGCAATGAGCTCACCCTAGATGACATTAAAAACAGCCCATACCAGTTTAAGAAACTCTGCTTCACATCTGAAACAGGTATGACAAATGTTAATGTACTTTTTGAAGCATGATAGGTAACAGATTTAGATTTAAAAAGGTAATCATTGATTAATTGTCACATATTACAGTTTTCATACAAACAGCAGAACAGTGTGTTTAATATGATAGCCAATGAACAATGTATACATACATTTAAAACCTAACTTGATTGATACATGTATAAAGGTGTATCAACAGCATTGGTTAAAGAGTTAAGAGGAGCACTGAGGCAAGCAGAGGTACAGTTGCATGAAAAAGTACTGTATGTAACCTTTTGGATTACTTGGATCTTTGCATCAAATTGGTTATAAAATATGTTCTGATCTTCATCTAAGTCACATCACTAGACAAACACAGTCTGCTTAAACCAATACCGCACAAAAATTACAAGTTTTCATGTTTATATTTGACACAATATGTAAACAGTCACAGTGCAGGGTGGAAAAAGTATGTCAGCCTTTGGATTTTATAACTGGTTGACCCTCCTTTGGCAGCAATAACCTCAACCAAACGTTTCCTGTAGTTGTATATTAGACCAGTACAACAGTCAGGAGGAATTTTTGACCATTCTTCTGTACGAAACTGTTTCAGTTCACCAATATTCCTGGGATATCAAATGGCTCTTTTGAGGTCATGCCACAGCATCTCAACCGGGTTGAGGTCAGGACTCTGACTGGGCCACTCCAGAAGCCGTATTTTCTTCTGTTAAAGCCATCCCATTGTTGATTTACTTCTTTGCTTTGGGTCGTTGTCCTTTAGCATCACCCATCCTCTGTTGAGCTTCAGTTGCCGAACAGATGGTCTGAAGTTTTCCTGCAAAATGTCTTGATAAACTTGAGAATTCATTTTTCCGTTGATGACAGCAATCTGTCCAGGCCCTGAGGCAGTAAAGCAGTCCCAAACCATAATGCTCCCTCCACCACATTTCGCAGTTGGGATGAGGTTTTGATATTGGTGTGCTGTGCCTTTTTTTCTCCACACATAGCGTTGTGTGTTCCTACCAAAAAATTCAATTTTGGTTTCATTTGTCCACAGAATATTTTGCCAGTAGTGCTGTGGAAAAACAAGGTGCTCTTTTGCAAACTTTAAACATACAGCAATGTTTTTTTGGACAGCAATGGCTTCCTTGGTGGTGTCCTCCCATGAAATCCATTCTTGTGTTATGTTTTACATATTGTAGATCTGTCAACAATAATGTGAAGATGTGCCAGGGATTTCTGTAAGTCTTCATCTGACACTCTAGGATTCTTCTTCACCTCATTGAGCATTCTGCGCTCTGCTCTCACAGTCATCTTTACAGGACAACCACACCTTGGCAGAGTAGCAACAGGGCTGAACTTTCTCCATTTGTAGACAGTCTGTCTTACTGTTGACACATGGACATCAGGGCTTTTAGAGATACTTTTGTAACCCTTTCCAGCTTCATGCAAGGCAACAATTCTTGATTGTAGATCTTCTGTGCGAGGCATGGATTACATTAGGCAATGCCTCTTGAAAACAGCAAACTCAAAACTGGTGTGTGCTTTTATAGGGCAGGGCTGCTTTAACCAACACATTCTATCTAATCACATTGATTGGACCCCAGGTTGGCTGATTCCTGGCTCCAATTAGCTCTTGAAAAAGTAATCAGTCTAGGGTTCACATACTTTTTCCACCATGAACTGTGACTGTTTACATGTTGTGTTGAATAAAAACAAGAAAATTTATAAATTTTTGTGCAGTATTTGTTGATCCTGCCTGATCTCTGTGACACCTCTGTTTTTAATACTAAAGATGCCATAGAGTCATGGTCACTTCATTACCAGTGAATGGGGCGTCAGTGGCACGGTCTGGTAGTGCGCTTAGTCGGGAATCTGAAGGGTGTAGATTTGAGCCCAGCTCCGGCTGTCACATGGTGATGTGTCCTTGGGCAAGACACTTAACACTGAGTTGCTCCCACTGCAGTGGCATGTAGATGGACATGGATGTGTTAGTAGATACTGTTGGACAAATGACATACAAACTCCAACCATCTGTGAGTGAATGTGAATGTAAGAGTGAATGAGTATGAAAGGGTGGATTTGACATGCAGTGAAAATCTGCTTTGAATACTCAAAGAGACTAGAAAAGCACTATATAATTTTAAGTTCAAGTACATCTGTTTCTGTTTTATTCATAATCAGAGTGAATCTTAAAAGAATGTGAACATCAAGCTTGGAAATTTCACTATTGATGAACAAACTATCTTGGGACAAAAATTTAAAGACTTGAAGAAATGCAGTTACAAAATATCACTGATCTTAGAATTCATATTTGATGATTAATGCGAGAGCCCCCTCAGGATTGTGGGATAGATTTGATGTAAAGGCAGCCTTAACAAAGTAAGGGCTGAGTGCTGGAACACAACCACAAACTGTGTTATTTCCTATAATGTAAAAAGCTGCAAGGTGATGTCACATGGATCTTGCTTTAAAGACTTCCAAAACCCATCTGAAGCAGCAGAAGACCGTCTGTCCTACAGCTGTTTACAGACTGACTCATGTATGGAGCAGGGCTGAGTAACATCCTTAGATTTAAAGATAAACTGTTCTATGCTTTCTATATGGGTATATATTTTATTTCTGTTTTCTAACATTATATGGAACATCTCAGTTTTTCTATTAAAAGGTCTTAGAGTAAATCTATTTCTGAAAAAAATGAGCTAAACAGACATTTATGGCTGATCACATTGAAGACTTTTCCTGAATACTTTCCATGCCAAGAAAAGTTTTATCCTTATTCTTCCAATCATAACTTACGCACTCACTCACTATTTACACATGGTAAGATGTTATCATAGTATTAATATAATTATGGTCACTGATTTGAAAAAATAAAACAGAGGGCAGGTCTAATGACCAGTAAGACTGTTAACTGTCAAAAACACTTATGTGCTACTGACCACGTCTAATCCTCTTTCAAATGTTTGGTCAAAATGTGAACTTATCACTTTTTTTTCCCCTTTTATTTCACAGAACATTCATATTAATGACAAAAATCTCATAATACACATATTAATTTAACCCTTTAAGACCCAAGACCATAGATTATAGCCAGAAAATTCTAATTTTTTGGAGCTGAAATGTTTGTTTCACTTTCTGCTAAAATCCATAAAAACTAAAATGTCCATAAAATTCAACATTTATATTTTTCGTATCTCATTTGATACATTAGGTGTTTTTGGCAACTGAAAATCCATTTGAGGAAATTTTTATCATTCATCTGATTGTATTCAGATGGGTTGTTATTGTAATTTGTTGATCATATTGAGTAGATACAGGTATTATAAAAGTATGTATCAAATATGATACAATTGGCTTTATAGAGTTAAAACTAGTTTCTTCAAAATGACTGTGAGTTCACTTTTATCTAGTGACCTCCACAGTCACCAGATCTCTATTTAATAGAGCACTTTGGCATGTAGTGGTACAGGAGGTTCACATCCTGGATGTCTTGCTGGAAAATATGCAGCAAACTTGTGATGCTGTAATGCCAATATGTCCATGTACATTTAGCATTTTGAAAAATTAAATATGTCTGCATTTATTGATGATGAAAACAAAAAAATGTCAGAAATCTGGTGTCTCTGACTTTTGCTATCAAACAGAGGCCATACTGTTTGATTGCTTTTTACCAGATTAATGTAAAAGTTTATACATTTGGTAATGTCACAACATTTGCATCATTCTTTAACCCCAGATATTTTGGTATCTGCAGTTGTTTACTCCTATCCAGCTGAAAAGTTAATGTCATATTTGCTCCATGTTGCCCAGCCCTGATGTGGAGTAAGCTGAGTGTGAGCTGTAACTGGGTGGAGTGTCCCTCCACTCAGTTCTGTTTCTCCTGAAAAAGTGTGCTTGTTTACATTGGTGAAAACATGGTGAGACGTTTGTCCAGCTCATCACTTTGACTCACACAGACGTGAACTCATGAGCTGGTGAAGCTGATAATCAGCAACTATGATGAAACTAATAGTTTACTTGTAATTAAAGTTTTATGCAGCGTAGGGTTTAGACATTTTAAGGGCCCGGAGAAGGAGCAACATGAGGCTCTCTTCCATTTTGTCTAAAGCAATTACAGCCAGAGTATAGGAAGATATTTTAAAACAACTCTTTTCAGTTTACAGAACCACATCACTACATATAGGCCATACCAAATATTAGAGGGCTAAGCTACTCACTTATCTCCTCTGCAAATACTCCAAGTCTACACACCTTAGCACCTGATCATGTCTCAAGGAAAGATGTAATTTACACTAAAATGTGCACTCTGGGTATATTATCTGCTTTAATAGTTTTTAAAATATATTTTCACTATTTTACCTCAGTAATCTGCTTCTTTATGGATCTGATATATCCATATTGATTCACTTTATGACAGTTGTTTTCTATGGCAACACAGAGGACCTCTGAATAAGTTAAGCTCAGTAGGTGGGTTCAGGGGGTCATTCACATAGAATATGTACTGCTCCCTCTCTATGCAATTTATGCACACTTGAAACTTTATTTACATTTTTAACATCCATCTTAACTATTGGACTTATAATTAATTCTTTTTAATAAATAGCTCACATTTAATAAACACCTTTGCTGTGCTTCAAGACTCCTCATTGCACTGGGCACAAGATAAGTGTCCAGTGCAACGTGCACAATGTTGGGCAGTAGTAACTTGTAAAATATTACTGTAATAATATAACCATTAAATTAAGTGGCGAAAAGGACAACAATTTCTGATGTCTTTCAGTTAACACCCATACTGATGGCCTATTAAACAGTCCACTGGCAGGAAAGAAACACTCCTATCTGTTAAACAGTATGGAGAAGATGGGGTCTCTGTTGATGATAAAGTGCTTGTAACAAATGTTATTTCTTATCTGTTGTACTCTTACAGTATTCCATCTAGGAAAGAAAGCACAGAAAGGAGTAAATTGCAGATCAATATATTACATGTGCTGTTAGTGCTGTTACATTACAGTGGACAGCAGCTTCAAACAGACCCCTACACAATCCACCATTCCATACTGTGTTAATCAGAATATAATTGTCTGTAGTAAAAATACTGCCTCAAAACACTGAATTAAAGAAATAGATTGTTGTTACTCATATCCATTTGAATGCCGCTGATGCAGCAGTTGCATGCTGCAAAAGTGTCTTGCCCAAGGACACATCCCCATGTGACAAACCCACAATAATCCAAGTAATGATAAAGTGAAACACCAGATCGAGCCACTGTCATCCGAACAAATTATGAAATCCAAAAAAGGTGTCCGTCCTTTTGTAGACTTTTGTCCTGGAGTCTATGTTATTTTAAGGATTTTCATCCTTTTGATCAAACATGAACAACTCTGACATGTTACTCTGATTAAAACAGCACTATTTTAGTTACTAGATAATGCCTGGTGCTCTAAACTAATATCTACGTTTTACCTAAAATGCTTCTGTGACAAAAACATCTGACATTTTTTGGGATGACAAACTGAATGGATGGTACCACAGCTCCACACTGTGGTCAGTGTTATCTAACATTCTGTCCTCCAGCCCTCAACGCTGGTCATGTGACTTAAAATCGTAATTCAACTGCTTATGAAATCAGTGATTGATCACAAAGTTACTTACAATCCCTGATGTGATGATATCTTGACGTGTACGTCCATCCATTTATCTGTCTATCTGTCCATATGCTGCTCATTCTGATGAGAATGTTGGGCCAGAGGAAATCCCACCTGCCATTTTGACAATAGGCTGAGTACATCCTTGACTGGTAACTAGCCAGTCACATGGCTGGGCTATAGAGACAGACATTGGGCACACAAAACAAGCAGTAAGATAAATATAAACACATTTTTAGTTCTAGCCAACCTTAAACTTGAATTAAGTCATTTATATTGTGCAGAGTACTTCTTTAGTAATAAAAACTCTCCTGTGTTAATACTGGTAGTATGTTATTTCTTATTGGACACAAGCATCATCATAGGTATTAATCTATTAAACATAGCCATAACAGTAATGATGTAGCTTTTGGTAGATTATTTCTCTGCTGTAGCAATGCTTCTTCACAATAACTCTTAAACCATTGGAAAGTCTGCTTATCTCCTTATAAATGGACAACATTTTTAAGGAACATGCATTTGTGGGATGAACAGCAGAGAACAGTAAGAGGGTTACACCCGTGACAAACTTTACCAAATCCTCTCTGACAATGCCAAACAGCTTTTTGCTACTTTTGCTATGGTCTTCTGTTTTTAGCCTCTGGTACCCTCAGTTTCTGTTTCTGTCAGTGTGATCAACTCAGTAGTGTGTGGCCAGGCTGGTGAGCATCATAAGGAGATGCCAAGCTCTTGGGCTGTGTGTGGTTCTTCCACACGTAGACTTCAATTGCCAAATCCACCAAGCAAGAGTCAATATCAAAATATGCTGTTGGGCTCCGGCAGAGAGGGTTTGACTAATTTTTCACACATACTCAGCTCTGCTGCTCACTCCACAAATGCATGTTTCTTACAGATGTGGCACCATTTAAAGGGAAATAAGCAGGCTCTCCAAAGATATAAGAATTATTGCAAAGAAGCACTGTTACAACAACAAATAATCCAACAAAAACAAATGTCCTTATTTTTTGTTATGTTTATATGCTGTCTCTTTATTGATGCAGAATCATCTATGAATGCATAACAATGGACCTATTATAGTTATTTTCCCCATCATTGTTGAAAGATGTAAATAACATTGCCATCTCTTGTAACCTTAACATCAATGAAGACCTGCATGAAGATCATATTTAAAGAGGGAAAGTTCCCCCTATATGTCACTTTAAAGCAGAAAATGTACTTATTATACTGATAATAAGTAAAGCAGTTTTATATTTAAGGAGTAATAAGTCAAAAGCAACTATTTTCAATTTAAATGCAGCTCGCTATTAACCACTGCTCAATAAATTACCAATGAGCCTCTATCCTTTTAATCTATTACTGTGTTTTATGTGTTTATTTACAGGAAACAATTTGTATCCGTGTGGCTGTGGAGTGTAACTGTGTAATTAGAGCAGGTTCTCATGAGAGTGGTGAGGCATTAAAATCTTTACAGGCTGTGGTTTTTCAGTCTGATAAACAGATGGAGGGGAGTCACATCTACATCATCATTCAGACCTGCTGTGGAGCTGCTCATAGGTGTGGGCTTATGAGACAGTGAGCTCTGCCTGTGGCCAGACGAGACGAGACCTTTAAGTACATACCTTTGGATTTCTGGGTCACGTGACCGGGTTTCTACAACCTGCCTTCCTCGCGCCGGCTGTCCGCTCCCACCATTGCACAGAAAGGTAAACATTTTCTAAAGCAGCCTTCATCGACTAGCTCTAGTTTACAGACTGTTAGCTCCGGGGTACTTTCTCTTATTAAACCCCCCAGACGAAGCGGAATGACATGAAGTGACAAGCGCGTCGCTGCCCAGGAAAGAGAGCGGTGTACCGGTTTAAACGGGGACCGTGTAGATGGATGACTTAGGACCAAATGCGTCCGTGGTTGCCGTAGTTACGGCAAACGTTGTATGCAAGTGACTGATCAGGATTCCCATTTGCTCTGCGCAGTTTGTCAACATATTGCCCAGAGTCTTTAAATGTATCTTTGAGAGCAAGAAAAAGAGAAGAGCAGCATTCGCTAGAGAAGATTTTTTAACATATGATATTCACGACATCCACAGAGGCACGCTTACGCAAGGCACCAGATAACATGGTTACTTTTTAAACCGAAACAGCAGGCTGTCACTGAGCTCAGCCAGGCCTTGTAACGGATATAAACACTGAAAACAAACCGGGCTGGAAACGTCTCATCTCAGCGCACTTTTAGCGACTTTATTTCCAGATACAAAGCGGTTCGTGGTTGTTAATTCACGAGACGAGCGATACTACAGCAACGTGGCTGTGGGATTTGCGAAGATTACAGTCAACAAAGTGCTCTGCACAAGACTGCCTCCTAATCCCTCTGTGAAAGGGATGGGCAGTGCACCCGCTGGATCCCACTTTCTCCAAGAAAAACTGAGGGGTGGGGGAACACGCAGACTCTCCCCTTCACCACTTTCTGCACAGTTATGGGCGGAGGCTCTCATAGATGTCAAACACAGTAATGCTCTACCAAGGACTTGAAAATTAGGTTGTTTACAATTAACATGGTTTAAGTAGGTTTGGACATGAACATCGAATAATACATCACAGTTTTTATTTCTTCATTTAAATGATGGAACTCAGCATATAACTCAGTACTACTTTAGATCGTACAGTTGTTCTACAATATTTTAAAAAGTTTGATATGAATCTATCAAGGTTCAAGGGCCCATTGTTGGTTCTGCAGGTGATATGGTGGTGCAGGAGGTAATGCAGGAGTGGGTTTCTCTGGGCAGAACAAAAGCATGCCTATTAGGTTGATGGGTGACTCGATTTAATTGGCCTTAGGTATGGGAGTGTGTGGGATTTGTTATAAAGCTGGGCGGTCCCCCCCCAAAAAAAGTCTTTTTTTTTTTCAAACTTGATTCACGATTCGATTCAATGCCCCCGCCCTATTTAAAATGAAATAACTACTCTCTGTAAATTTATTTCAAAAGTATACATTTATTTACACTTAAAATATACATTTAAAGTGCCTCCAGGTCAAAAAATCAACACAGATATTTGACACAAAGTGCCTGTGCACTGTAGTTTTACACACTTGTTTGAATTAAGTATGAAGATAACAAAATGCCTAAAAAAAAAAAAACATTAATCTTGAGTTTCAGGAAAAACCAATCGATTTGACTTGCCGACTCGATTTTTAAATCTTTTCTATTTTTTGCCCAGGTCTAATTTGTTGTATGTCTTAATGTGGCCTCGTGGATTTTTGGATAAATCTTTAATTCTTATCTTTTTCTTACGCCTCAACACTGTATGGTACTGTATACGTGAAAGCTAAGATGAATGTGCCCCTTTTAACTGTAACATCCAGAGCACAAGAAGTTATCTGAAAGTTGTGTCAGATACATGCCAATGAGTGTAAAAGGTTACTTGATGAACAATAAACAGGTCTGTCATTGTATAAATCTCCAGTTGAAAGTGTCAGGATCAAACAGATTCACGTTTAAGATAGACATGTTTACAGTAAATCAAATACAGTTTTTAGGCAGCCTATGTGCTCATTTTCCTGCAGGAGTCCTTGGATCCGTTCTCTATTGCATATGTTAAACACTAGACAGCCACATATCAGTTTTGAGCTGATCTGAGCAGATTGATGTGGGAACACAGGAAGTGTTAGAGACATTTTAGCAGTAAGATGGCTCATTAAAGCTGTTTTTGAATTTGCACTTGTATTAATTTTTTTAAGATGACACAATGGCTGCCCCTCAAATCTTCTCAAATTCAGAGTGTCTCTGGAGGTAAGATGTGATATAGGCCAACAAAAGAGCTGAGAGAGATTGATGTTGCACAGAAAAGGAAGGGAAATGGGAGATGACAGCTGTAGTACATATGCCAGGCCTGTAAGTGTCACTGTAACACGCAATAGACATACACCAAAAACAGAGAAAAAGACATGTGGCAGGCACACAAAATGGCCCACATAAACAAACACTTTGGTATGCTAGTTTTTATGTCCACTTGTTGCCTATGGTGGTGAAAGAGGAGCAGATTTTGTTCATTCGCTTCTGCAGAGAAATGTATGTTGTCGGGCCCCCAAAACGGTGTATCCATGTGGACAAATGCCTATACAGTTAAAAGCACCTGAATTTGTGTCCATGTGGTTAGCCCCCTTATATAATAGATTTTAGCACATCCATTAAAGCCTGTGTTTCAGCTTCACTTCGGACAGGCTGTTGATTTGTATGTAGCTTTTAGCTCATGTGCTGTGTATGACCACACCCTCTTTTAAGAGGTAAATGTGGCTTTAACCTTTAAATGCTTTGCTCTAATGTTTATGGTGGCTTCACACAGAGTAGCATGTTCCTTTCACTGCAGCTGACGGCTCCAGTGAGGAAAAAAAGAAACTACCTGTTGAGAGACAGAGTTAGTTGGTTGAACAAACACCTCAGAGCGCTCAGAAAGTGATTATCAAACTGTGGAGGTGTCATATTATTCCATGACATCACTAAGGGAACTTTCTAAAAATTCAATTCTTGAATACATTTTTTCTTTGAGGGGAACACAACAACAGAGAGGAGAGGGCTTTTTCTTATCTTTGTGGGTTTGTGGGCATGCCCTGAACATGTATTTTTTTAATTTTTTTTTTAAACAATAAAAAGTGTACATGCCTGGAAGTTTGAATGAAACATTACGGTCAGTCTCACAGTCAGTCAGACTTCCTTTTAGCTCCACAGGTGTTTATTTGGATGTTTTCTCTGTTGCAGGATGGAAGAGCCTCCCATGTCATGTGACTGTTTTGTTTCGCTGCCCCCTGGATCTCGTGATGACCACGTTATTTTTGGGAAAAACTCAGACCGTCCCAGGGATGAGGTGCAGGAGGTCGCCCACTACCCTGCAGCATCGCATCCTCCAGGATCCATGCTGGAGGTAACGCAGCCCTGTGTCAGTGATCACAATAAAGGCCCTGCATCATGAACGTACGGTGATGGAGAAGTGGCATTGTAAAGATTTTATTCATGTTCACATCTTCAAAGTCAAAATGATTTAGATATGGGTGGTGCAGCAGGTAGTGCACGTGCCTCACAGCAAGAAGGTTGCTAGCTCGATCCCCGGGTTGGGCATGGCCTATCTGTGTGAAGTTTGCATGTTCTTCCTGTGCATGTGTGGGTTCTTTCCAGGCACTCTGGTTTCCCACAGACTAAAAACATGTTCATAAGGTTAATTAGTGGCTCTAAATAGCCCTTAGGTATGAGTGTGAGCGTGAATGGTTGTCTGTCTCTCTATGGGACTCTTTAATCAACTGGAGACTGGTTCAGGGTGTACCCCACCTCTCGCCCAATGACAGCTGGGATAGGCTCCAGCCCCCCTCAACCCGAAAGGGATAAGAGGTATAGAAATTGTATAAATAAATAAATGAATGAGCTGCACTTAAAGAACTAAGATATGTTCAATATTTATTTTGAGTGTGCTTACAGAAAAGATGCAAACATTCCTGTTTGTAGTAAACCTTACTTCAAACCTGCTGTACATCAATTTCTTTTTGAGGGGGGGGGGACACCAATCACTAATTTAGGATAAAATAAAAGGTTACTTTTGGTATCAAGTAATGAGCAAATTAATGATATTACTTCGTTTGGAGTATTAAGTGATATGTTTTATTTTTGTGGAACTTGCCCAACACTGTTCAGCACATGGATTTTTAAAATAGTTTTCCCATTAACCTCCTCTTCTGAATCAATGATTAAATATTTACAAAGAAGCATTCTACCCTGTTAATATGTTACAGAGAAGTGACAGCTTTATCCTGCCGGTTCAGTCTTTTTCACCCTGCCAGTCCTGCAGTTTTAATTATAATAATCCTGTCAGATATCCGTCTTTATCTAAATACAGTGGAGGTGACTAAGTTTATGTTTATGTTACTCAAGGTATTAAAAATAGAGCCAAAGAATGTTGTCCTAAATTGCTGGTTTGTCTGTTGCAGTTTTCTTTTCTATGATGAAGCCTGATAAACAGAGTTGTGGTTGACTTTAAACTTCAGACTTTAAAGCATGATGGTTAAGACAAAAGGTCATGGAGTTCATGTGGTGGAAATATGGCTATTAGCCTATGTTTATGGTATTTATAAACCTATGTGCCAGTTAGTCATAGTGGCAGGCTTTGCTGTTTACAGGTTTACATGAGATTTGCTCTTTAAACAGAAAATATTTCTTGACTACGTAGACTGATGAAACTTTGTTTTAAGATGAAGGTAACATTATGGCTTCACATAGGAGTGGGTGATGCTGCCTCAAAATTTTGGTTAGATTTTTTCAGAAATTTGCGATCATGTTACACATCAAGGCATAGAACAAAATACATAATAATGTTTTATCTGCATTGCATCCTGCAAACAACAGTATCAATAAGTTATGGTGAGAAATTTTTCCATAAATTCCTGCTGAAAAGGCACAAATCTAACAGGCCTGCTCAAAGCTCCAATTACA
The DNA here is from genome assembly GCA_036419115.1 of Scarus forsteni. Classification (NCBI taxonomy): domain Eukaryota; kingdom Metazoa; phylum Chordata; class Actinopteri; order Labriformes; family Labridae; genus Scarus; species Scarus forsteni. The sequence continues at coordinate 3,562,223 of JAZDUH010000471.1, forward strand.
CACTATTTTATCGACTCTTGTCCCTGTTTTTAGATCAAAGAGCCCGTATGGCTGGAGTGTGTTGGTTGACCAGTCAACCCTTTGTCAGGCTCTGCTCTTTTAAGAAAAGCAGCCCTCTGTCAAGCCCCGCCCTCCATAGTTACTTTTACTACGTTAGATAACGTCTGTTGTTTTTGGCTTCTCCCCCTTTCCCATTGAAACAACTGAAATGTACTCTTTTTTTGACCAATTTTATTGGAATAAGCCAATAATTGGTGCTTTAAAGAAGGGGGGAAGAAAGGATCTTAATGCCACAGACTTTTTGACTTGTTCACAAAAAAAACACCCATTTTCAGAAGGCTTAACGCTGGGGTTGGCGATTTTGGAAAACTAGCCTGAATTTGAAAGTTGCATCTCTCAAACTAGCCTGAATTTGAAAGTAGCATCTCCTCAGAGCTAAAAATTTGACTTTGAAGTACTCTTAAGGAAGTCGAGTCTGTAGTCTTACCCACAGTGGCTTGTGCATTGCATTTTCACATCGGCTTCTCCTGTTCTCTCATTTTTGTCTCCAGTGCACGTACATCCAGATCCCTCAGGTGGAGCAGACTCACGCTGTCATCCTCAGTAAACCTGCCTGGATGTGGGGGGCTGAGATGGGAGCTAATAATCAGGGGGTCTGTATCGGTAATGAGGCTGTCTGGACACGAGAGCCCGTCACCCCTGGAGAGGCTCTGCTCGGCATGGACCTCGTTCGGTGAGCACCTCAAACTCTTCAGAGTGGTTATGGTTAGTTTTCTGATTATCAGATTTCAGCAATAAGAAACTCTAATCCTCAGAGCTATTGGCAGAATCAATTTCTTTCTTTTTAAGAATAGTTTAGATATTGTTTATTCAGCATTAGTATTAAGTTAATCCTCTCAGGCTTTAATCAGAGAGGTTTGGAGATCGTTCAGCTGCATGTCTTGACAAGTGTGTTCAGCGCTGCTGAGGTGGAAAACTCACATTAGCATTGGAATTGAATATTGAATACTGTTTATTTTAATTACTGGTTGAGAATAGCAATTAAACACTAATTAAAAAGTCGAACTACAAATGAAAAGGAGCAAAAAGAAAAATAATCACATGATCTGCCCCTCTAAATCATAAATCAAAGGGAGCATATTTGCAGCAAACAGTCAGCATGGCAAGTTTAATCCCTGTTCAGACTTCAGATTTATGACTCACAGAGAACAGGACGGACACAAACTGCAGTGGACAATCAAGAGAGCAGAAAAAATACTTTGCCTGGCCTTCATTCAGGGTGTACTTTGGTCCAGGGTCAGTAGATGAGAACATTAGACATAAACTATTAAAACTCCTGCCCTCAGGTAAGCATTACTGGGCAAAGTATGCCAAGAAAGACACAAGGCCAGTTTTCTATCTCCAGGCTCTTGCTGTGATGAACTCCCAGACAGTCCAAAAACCACCATACAATGACGAAGAGACTAAATCCAATTGGGCCTCTAAGTAAGATGAATTAATTTCATTTAATTTCTACACCTCCAATTATGTATACGTCGTCATCCTCTCTTCTGATGTGTATCTATTTAAACTGTTTTAATGTCTATACTGTTCCAAAGTGCCTACCTCATGTAAACCATACGTGTTTCATGGTAACAAAATTCATTTTAGTCTATTTCCTGCATCTTTGCAGTCCTCACCATTTCACTACTGTCAGAGTTTTTTTTAATTGTAGTTCTGAATTCTAACTTCAGTGGATTGTACATAGAGGGCTTATCATACTGTATGTCAATCACAAAGAGATTTGTACTGATATCTTCTCTAAAATCAGTCTGACAATGGTGTCATTGATATGCCATGAGCTTACGCTGTTTAGTAGCAAATGATCATGTGCTCCCGTTTGTGCATTGGGGTTTGTTTTTTCTAAAAATTAGGAGTGGTCATGTTAAATAGCTGGAGTGTTCACAACTTGAGGGCACCTGAATTGAACGTGCTCTACTGTAAGTCTAGATGCTTCCCATTGAAAAAAAAAAACACTTGAATCTGAGCATCTGCACATATTATACAATATTCTGTGTGTGTTATGGAGTATAATCTCACAATTTGCAATGTGGACGGATCAGCAAGAAGGATACTTGAAGAGTTAGAACATGGGCGTGATACAGACCGAGACGAAGGCTGGAACAGTACAGGAAACAGGTTGATGAGGCCAGGTGCCAAGCCAGCATGTGCCCCCATACCTGACTTGACCTGACCAATTAACTGATCCATGATGTGTGCATATAGCAAAACACTGACTTAAAGGGAATGAAACCTTATACTCTGATTGGTTTAAGCTATGTTTGCTCAAAACAGACACGTGTAAAAACGAGGCATCTACTTGCCTGGCTTGTGCTGATAACACGCATCCTCAAATAACAAATACAGACAAACACGTCCAAACCACTGTGTACCGCATGCTATGGATGGCGTGCCTCACTGTCAATAAGGACCCTTGGGGTTCTATAACCATGGAAAACTGTAAACTATTTTTTCAATCATAGTTAATACTGTAGACTGTAAAAAGAGCTGGACGATCAGAAATATTATTGTAAAAAGAGCCTTTGGATCTTTGGTGATGCCTTGTAATGGAAGCTAGCTTAACCTACTCACAGGGGTAGAGGCCTCGTAAGGTGGAACTTCTGCCTGTCACACCAAAAGCGACTCCACATGGATATGCAACCATGTCAGAACCAGAAATCCTCAATAAAAAGGAAAACAAATAGACAGTAAAATAGACAGAAAACTGCCTGTTTCCCACACACAATTATAACAACACAGGGCTCCTGTATCAAGCGTACACTGATACACATGTGGCACTTCCACACCTCCTTTTCTGCCTCAGAGGTTACTGCCTGGTTAATCAATGTAGAGAAAAAAGCTGAAATTTTCTAGAAAATGTCTTCCATGTGTTCTAAAAAAACTGAAATTTATAATCTACCAACCCCATTCCAAAGTGCAAGAGTGAAAGAGTGGAAGGGTTGTTAAATTAAGGATAATATGATAGAGTTATTGTAAGTTATGGATAATGAACTTAAAATCTGGTGAAAATCTAGCAACAAATATCAAACTGAAAAACTGTACCCTCAGAAAAAAATATTCACACAACCATTTGCTAACATCTTTGTTACTGTTAATTAGTATTATTTTTAGCATGCCAGGTGTAAGACACCTTTATTGGCTCTCTGTTTTTCCATTGACTAACTTTTTAGATAAAATGTAAGAAAAAATGTCAATATCTATGCCCATGTCATCACTGTAACACTTACATGAGTCAAATTACATGCCATAGATTTGCAGGTGTATCTGCATTGTCCTTTAATCAAGTTGCCATAATTTGCCAGCAACATTGTCACTAAAATTGTCTTGGGAAAGCAAAAGCCTATGTCTCGGAAATAATGTGTGAATTATTGAGAGCGGGAACCCTTTCTTGGTCCGTCAGCTGGTCGTTACAGAACTGTTTGTGGCTTTCTAAAAAGCAGATGAAGCTAATTTTACTAACACTGTCAAAGTACATTTGTCGTATGATGTACATGTAATTTTAAGAAGGTATTTTTATTGTTATATACCTGTATTTAAAATAAAACCCCAGGTACATCAGGTATTATTTGAATTGATTAGCTTCTGTTTTTAACACAGATAAGTAGTTGCAATAAGACTAAAACTTAAATTATTGCACAGAGGAAATTTGGACATTTTACAATAACAAAAAAGTTTTAAGATTTTTGTCTGTTAAAATTAGTTTAGAAATATCAGATATTAAGAAATTCCTCTATTGTGCATCCCTAATGACTAAATAATGTTTAGTTTGTGAAAGAGAAACTCAGATTTGTTACACTGAACCATCATACTTTATTTTCATCACCAGACTGGGGCTAGAGCGAGGTGACAGTGCCTGGGCGGCGCTCACTGTGATCACCGGCCTGTTGGAGCAGCATGGACAGGGGGGGCAGTGCAGGGAGGATCCTGAGCCCTTCAGCTACCACAACACCTTCCTCCTGGTGGACCGTAAGGAGGCCTGGGTGCTGGAAACCGCAGGGAGACTGTGGGTGGCACAAAGGATCACAGGTGAGAAGGCAGAGTCAGATGCAGAGCATTTGTGATAAGTATAGACAACAAATAGTTTGTGGAGATTTTAACTGGGTGAACATGTAAATGAAACAAACTGAAATTATGATGATTTTACAGAAGCAAACAAGTCCATTCTAACAGGGGCTGTGTTTTCATGGATCTAAGTATCCTGGTTATGAGCAGTATCCTGGTTTTGATCATATTTAGGATACAGTGTTTACACAGTGGCTTGGGGGGAAAATCCAATACACCATAAAATCGCAATATTTGGCATGTCGGTAGTAAATAGATTCACAGTAATGTAGTATAAATCTTTGCTAAATTTATTTCCAACATTTAAATAAAGTGTTTGTTCTACAGAAAAAAATTACCACACTTGAAGTCCACATGACAGTGCTGTTAAGCCATTTGCAGGTAAAGTTGGCAGAGGTGATGTTTATTATGCATGAGAGAGTTGGTAAACAAACATGGTAGCTCAAGAGAGAGACAAAAATGAAGCCCTGTCAGCATTTAAATCCATTGTGTGGAATTTTTTTTCTGTAATGTTAAATGGACACAAAACATGGACTTGGCTCCATCCATCTCTCTTGGCACCAACCAGGTAAAGCTAAAGCTGACAACAACAAAGTGACTGCTAGGCCAACAAGTCAACACCTGGCATACTACGCTTGTCAAAGCTGCCTCCCAGTTCTGAGCAATCAAGGAAAAAAGTGCAATTCATTACTTTGAGTGCAAAGACTCAAGGCCTCACCATGTTGTGGAAAACAGATGCTAGCCTAGGTATGAACCTCCTCTTAGCATCATTTTACCAACACAGCAGAAGTTCTACAGAGCAGTGAAGCTTAAACACAGCAGTACTAAAGCTCTACAGAGCAGTGAAGCTAAAACACATAAGTAATGAAGCTCAAGAGAGCACTGAAGCTAAAAAATAGAAGTGCTGAAGCTCTATAGAGCAATGCAGCTCTAAAACACAAAAGTACTGAAGCTTTACAGAGCAGTGAAGCTCAAACACAGCAGTACTAAAGCGCAACAGAGTTTTGTAGCTAAATGTTGAGGAGAGGCTGAGCACAGTAGAGCGGCTGCAGTGACTTTGGACGTGTTGATATGAGTCGGAGTTTTACTGCTATGTTTGATGAAACTGAATACCCTGACATATGGTTTTTTTACATTAAACAGAGTGTTGTCTTTTTTCTTTCTGGATGTAAATACAACCAGTAAAAGTTATAAAATTGCAATACATCACAATGTTAAGTGTGACAGTACTCTGCGTATTGAAATTTACTTTCAATAAAGGCAAAGAATCTCCCATTCAGCATCACAATACAATTACAATTCGGACTCCAGTGTCATGATAATGTTGAATCATGTGGCCACAGGTGATTCACACCCCTAGTTCACATGCATACAGAGAAACATGGATATAGTTTCCCTGTATGTGTGGTAAATACCAGTATCCTGGTGTCTGATCACAGCATCTTATTGGCACAGGTGCCTTTGATGTTTGCAGTTTGTACGAGAAAGCTGTCAGGAACCGGAATAAGGCATTAACATGACACACTGTTCAGGATTCAGTGTGAGTCTTCCAGGAAAAAGAACTGGTTTCTCGTGACAAGGAATGAACAGTATCCGTATTGATATTACTTTCTGAACAACACCTCTGCCGGAGAAGTTGTGTTTTTGCCAGCACGTGTTTGTCTGCCTTTCCACCTGTCTGTGCCCAAGATAATTCAGAAAGTTCTCCATGGATTCTGATGACATTTTTTCAGGGAGTGATGGTCATGGTATGAGGAAAAAGTGGTTATATTTTGTTGTGGTCTGAGTCTGTGGGTGGATCCAATAATGTTTTAAAGGATTGGTTTATGTGTTCAGCAGGTGCTTTCGAATAACTTCTAGATATAGTCTTGCTTTGTCTGGTTGACAAATATATTTGTCTAGGGATCGGTATTATTAGCATTTTCTTAAAACAAATGCCATTATTAATTCTGCCCATGGATTTAACTTTGTTTTTATTCCCTCATAGATTCTGTTATTTTTCTGTGTGAAGAAAGGTAAAAAAAAACCTCAGACACATGACAGTTATTACAAGCTATGCTGTTCAGACCAATAGTTCTGAAAGTTCTTGTGTCATTGCTTGAAATCAGAAGCAAAAAATTTAGAACATTTGACAATTTCTGTCTTCTGCACAACTTCTTTGTTGGTGTATGTATTGGCTGCCTCTAATGACAACATGGAATTGGTTCTTGATTCCCATCCCTGTTTTTTTGGAGTTCTTACAGCTATTTTTTCCTTAGCTTATTATCATCTATTTTTTGTCATGGGAAAAAGGCAGTCAATCAGCATTTTTACCTCAGCCAAAGAGGTTTGTCTTGCAAACTAAATTAGTCGGAACATGTCCTTACAAAACAGTGTTTGCTTCATCGTTTGTTAACCTTATTCTAACATTGCATGTCTCATTTTGGGGTTTTGTATCCTGAACTACAAACACTTAGAGAGCACACACCCCTGCCCAGACATTTCTGATAGTCTTAGCCAAGTTATTTTCAGATATTTGGTAAGCTGCCCTATCCTGCAATCTTAACAAATGTTTGCTCAAAATAAACAAATTCTTAGATGTGCCTTCTGATCCAGATCTTCCTTGTGCCAATGAAAATTTCAATAACTTTTCTAATTATCTAACAGACGGACAGTCAGACAAACAAACAAATTGGCAAAATGCTAGCACAAACACAACCTCTGCAGTGAAGGAAAAAAGCTAATTATTTGGACATGTCATGTAAATGTGGCTGATATTAAGTGATAGAGATAAATATACTTTGAGTTTTTACAGTGAGGGTTGAAAACAACTGGAGAAACTTGATTATGTCTGAACCACTGTTAATCACTGTTTATCTTTTCACCTGTAGCCTTCTTTGGTAAAAGACTTGACTTATTAATAATTATTTAAATATTGAAGATTGTGTCCTTGTAAAACATGTAGCATTAAAAAGTGAAGAAGTTTTAAAAACTACAACAGCACATAAGGGCATGAAGGGCCACAGCGGTAATGAGAGTAAAATACCTCCATCTATCTGCTCCTCCCTGTTGTTCAAGCCAGAGTTTCCTAAAATTAGGTTTTCCTTTACTTTCCCCATTAACTGTAAATTGAATAGGAAATTTCTGTCTTCATTGTCTTAGTTTAAAAATCTTAGTCAGGAGAATAAACACTATGTTGGTTTCAGGTGGAGGTCTGATCGGATATGCTTATTAGTCAGTTTCAAGCATTATTGATGACATTTTTCAGACCATGGCAACAAATGCATTTGTTCCAGGCTTCCTATAATTATTTTTGTATGTTAATAATTACAAGAACCGAATTCACAATTTTGTAAGCTGATTTGGACAATAGCCTCTTTGAGTTGAAAATACAATGATAACAAAGTCCTTAGACCTCCTGTCATAAAAAAACAGAAAAATTGAATATTTTATAAATCTTTCACAATCTTGTTTAAAACTAAAACGATATTGTTATAACAGACATTTTTAACAGGAATGAGGAATTTCAGACTGAGTTTACTTTCTTAGATCCAAATTTAAGTCGGCTCTGTGGGCTGCTGTGAGAAGTCAGAAATTCATTAAACATAACATTAAACAACTAAAACAAATGTTTCTGTTCGGGAATGCATGTATATGTCTATAATTTCACATCTTAATAAAGAAAAATTATGTGCTTTAATATTTTTTCTTTTTTTCTCTCTTTAAAACATTAAATGTGAAAACTTATGGTTAACAATGATAATTATTGGGGTGCTGGTTTGGCGGAGTGGTTAGCAACCAGGCACCCCATGTACTTGCTTCTGCAGGTCCGGGTTCGGGTCCCGCCTGTGACCAGTTTGCAGAGTGTCTTCCCCTACTCTCTCACCCCCTTTCACAAGCCTATCCACTGTCTCTCTCCTATCAATAAAGGCACAAAATGCCCAAAAAATACATAAAAAAAACCCCCCAAAAAAACAATGATAATTATTTATATAATTAAAGATAACTTTTCTATTGTAGAGCTTTTACATACTGGTGAACTGACCACCACAAAAATATATCAAATGATTTTGGTGGTTATATATGCTGTTGATTTAGGGCATCTGTGGCATTAACATTATGAAAGGTGGTGGTCTAATAAATTTGTTAAGCAGTGTATATTTCAGGATCTGCATTTATTTTAAGTATTAGCACTTTTTGAACAATTTCAAACAAAACAGGTCATATCTTAAAGAAAACAAAACATGTTGAATCCAAGAGTTTAACTATCTAAAAGCAGTAAACATTATCAATAACTTGTACGTTTGTAAGATTTTTTAACAATTCAAATTTTCATCAAACATTTGTATTAAAAAGTCATGCATCATTTGTCACAATGAATCCCGCTGTAGTTGGTGCTCAAAGCCTGAATACAACCATTTTAAGACATACTGCTTGTATGGCAAAAAAGAAAAAAAAGCCAAACAAACATTGAGCTGAGAAATTGTGCATTGAGTGCAGTAGTGCTTGATCGTAAAGAAAAGTCAACACTTAACTGCTTCAAAGTGTTGAAGTACTAAAATCCTGGGGTGACGCTCATCTGCTCTTTAATGTGGCAGCCTTAATAACAAAGTAAATAAAAGCCATTCAGATCTTTGTTCATAATTCTCTCCTCAACACGAGTCCACAGCTTATAGACATGTGTTGTATAATTCAGAAAATCCTGCAATCGTGATGAGGGGACAATCATTCATCAGGGCTGGATCAATCTGTCAGCTGCAGATAAACTTTGCCAGCTCAGAATAAACTCAAATACAGCACAGAGGGGAACATGACAGCTCTTTTCAAGCTCCAGTTTATTACTCACACATAACTATTCAGTACAAAATCACTGTCAATAAAAAGGTGAATGGGTGTTAAGTTACAAAAATATGTCACTCCCACACAAAAGATTCAGAACAAATCTTCTTTCTCCTCAGAGGGCGTGAAAAACATCTCCAACCAGCTGACAATCGGGACTGAGATCTCTGCAGAGCACCCGGAGCTGCGCAGCGTGGCTCAGGAACAGGGCTGGTGGGACGGAGCGGGGGAGTTCAACTTCTCTGAGGTTTTCAGTCCGGAGAACCCACCTGCCAGGATGGAGCTGGCCAAACAGCGCTACAAAGGAGGCACCGAGCTACTCCGGCAACATGATGGTGAGGGTGGTCTGCTTTCATCTCAGTTAGTGTTATTGGGCCTCATTATGAAACGTTTATGGAAAAAAGCTTCTTATCAAAACCTAATGGTGCAGTTTTAAGAATATTCTGATCTCCACATAATATTAGTTATGTTTTATACCAAGAATAAGCCCATTTGAAGGCAAACCAATATTACTCTTGGAAAAGAATGTAAGGAATTAAATAGCAACCTTTAGTGCTACAATTCAACACATGGGTGTGGAAAACAGGCTCCCTGTGCAAATCAGTATGACTCAGTGATATCACAGCTTTATTAACCACAAAAATGAGAAATGTGTTTGCTTTTATAATCTGGTTTAACGTGTAATTGCATTTTTAAACTTAAGACAAGTCCTTAATTTGGGAAATGGTGTCACCTGCCTTAGTCTGATGATGATCTTCCACCGGAATGAATTTTAGCTGTAATTGCCCCACCAAGTTAAACAGACACCTGAAGACATGCCATCACATGCTGCACACAGTAATAGCAGAGGAAGGACATGTATCATAAGAAGGCACAAGTTTTGTAATTTTGCATTTTTATCTTCTCCTAGGCTCAGTAACAGCAGAAGTAATGATTTCCATCCTGAGGGACAAACCCAGCGGTATCTGCATGGACTCTGGAGGCTTCTGCACCGTCGGCAGCATGGTGTCCATCCTGCCCCGAGACACAAGCCTGCCATGTGTTCACTTCTTCACTGCCACCCCGGACCCATCCAGGTTTGTCTCCAAATGATCTCATATGTACTCACGAGAAAACATCACTAGTGATGAAGCAGGGCAGGTTTTTAAGATTTATGAGGGTATTTGAATGAAATATAGAGTAAAGTGGTCTTGTATTTGTTGACTTAATTTATGTTTAAGTTGTTAGAGGAAAAATGAAATAGATTTTTCCTCTAATGATCAGTAAAAATACTGTTTACCCTAAGAATCATGAACTATGATATGCCTGTTTTTTAACATGCCATACAAATAATATTATTATTGTTGTTTTTAATCACGCGACCGTTATCTGTACTGCTTATCCCTTTTGGGGTCGTGGGGGGCTGCTATCTCAGCTGACTTTGGAGAGAGGCAGGGTACACCCTGAACTGATTGTCAGCAAATTACAGGGCCACATAGAGAGACAGACAACCATTCATGCTCACACCTTCACCGAAAGGCAATTAAGACTTACCAGTGAGCCTGGTGAGCATGTTTTTGGTCTGTGGGAGGAAGCTAGACAGAACCAACTCATGCACTAGGAGAACATACAAACTCCAAACAGAAAGACCCTGACCGACACAGGGTTTTAACCAGCAACCTCCTGTCTGTAAGGCATGCGCACAACCTGCTGCACTGCTGTGCTGGCCATTATTATTGTTATTATTGATATTGTTATTAGTAGTGATAGTAGTAGAAGTAGCAGTTGTAGTATTGACACAATAATGTGTTTGAAATATTTAGAGTAAAGGAGCTTTTTGTCATAGCTAAGAATTTAATAAATATTCGGTACCATAGAAACAAAAGTTGTAAACGCAGACACTAAGTGAGTCATTCATTTTTCCTGTAACTTTAATGTTAGTAATAAAAATTACTGACGTTTCTTTGTTTTACAATGACTTCAGGTTTTAAAAAGAAGCACATTTAAAACAGAGGAATATTAAAAATATTCAGTGGAAGCATTCAAATACTACATTGTAGTTGTGAACTATCATTGTCTTAAGTTGTCTGAGAGAAACAATCTTAAATCATATATAGCATAGTTGCCAAAAGTGGATTTTCAAAGTCCAGAGTGAACCTGTTGGACTTTAAGTATCAGATTGAGTCCAGTGTTCCACATCAGAATAAATGATATTAAATGATATGTACGATAGTGAATGTCCAGTCATATATGGATATAAAGGTACAAGTGTTTATTACTGTTATTGTTTCTAGTTGACTCCTGCACATTGTTTGAATCTCACTAACATACTGGCCCTCATGTCTTTCTAGTTCAACACCCACTTTTTAATATGCTGCCGTCATTTTAGTGCAGTTTGGACTCTCTCTCTATATATATCTGCATCTCTTTTTCTTTCTCTTCCCCTCTAAAATAATTAATCAGTCTATTTTAAAATAAAGCTTTTGAATTTGATTCTAAATGACTTTTAACTGCAACCTACCTATTACCTATTTAGCTCAGATTTAATTAATGGTATAAGGAGGGGGTAGTGCTTTATGACCTCCACCAAAGAAGGTTTTTTTTTGCTTTTGTTAGCAAGATTACACAAAAACTACTGGACAGATTTTGCTAAATTTTTCAGATTAATGTATTGGTCCAACTTAAAAAAGATGCCGTTTTGGTGGTGATGTGAATAAACGCCATTACAGAACAATAGTTTTTGTTCAATAATTGTCAAACTAATCATGATATCAGCATGATTTTAAGTACAGGAGCAGAATCATATCATGGTGACTTCATCAAGGAACTACTTCTTGTAGGTGAAACAGCAGAATGTGAGCTACCTAACCAGGGGTTTGAGCTTTCAAAGTTCTGTCTAGTTTTTAAAGCACTCCTTAACTATAGAATTTTTTTTAATTATCAACTGAACAATTCACTTGCTTTTATTTTTCTGAGAATAAAACAGGTTTGTGTTACTGAGAGGAAGAATAGATTGTAGTCTGTGAGTTGGAAATAAATCTAATTCCAAATACCGAGAAGGTATGACCTTGTATGTTTAAGATGACATGCTTAAATATTTTATACAGAGGGCCACACACTTCAACTCACATAAAGATTTGTGTTTTCAAATGTAAAGATGTTTCAGACTCATGCAACTTGTTGTTTTCCTGTGGTTTATCTATTTTCAGATGTGTGTTGATGTGTTTGGTTTATTTTGTCATGTTACAAAGCTTCCAAATCAAATAATCTCATTTAGATTTTTGATTTACACAAATGGAAGCAGGTAAAATAAAACACATCCCCTCCCTCATTAAACTCAACCGAATTCTGCTGTTCAAGATTATTAGTTTGTTTGTTTTCTAAGTTACTTGATGCACAGTAGAGAGAGGAATAAACTAAGAGAGAGGAAAACTCACCGTCATATATTGAACTGAGCTTTAGTAGCCAAATGTAGCACTCTACACGCAGGGTAAACTTGTTACTACGCTGTTAGAACCCTTGATTGTTTAAAATGAACCATGAACTTGTTTTTCATAGATTTTTACAGTCTGTCATACAATATTTCTTTCACATGAACAGTTGTCATTTGCTTCATGTAAATGCCCAAAAGAATATGTTAGCAGGAAGTTTGGGGTTTGAAGGAATATTATAAGCGATAAAACAACTGTTCTTTTATTTTATTTTATTTTTACAAAAGAAGATGTATATAAAGTAGAACTAAAGGAAAGAAATATAACTTAAAGATTTCCTTGTTTAGCTGTACACATTTGTCACACCATGGCAGATCTTTGTGAGAGAATGACTGTTCTTTTCAGAACACTGTATTAGAGAAAAACGTTTTATAAAATAACCTTTTCAGCAATGCATATGAATGTTTTAGAAGCTATATTTTCTGAAAATGTCCCCAAAAGGCACAATAACTAGGGATGGATGCCTTATGTGGCGTAGATCCTCTTAAGGGTGTGTTTTGACCCATTTCTAAAACACCTTTTTCCGCTCAAGCATTTTTATGAGTCTATAAATATGTCCAGTAAATTTAGCAGCAAATCCTAATTATAGACATGTGTAGTGAATCATAATGAACCTTCAAAATAAATCTGATAAAGACAGCATACATAATGTTTGGTTAGACAAAATTAAATTACGTTGCCTTTGCTTTTATTGTGTTATTTATTGTTTCCATCCAAAACCGAAACATTCGCCTCCCTCTATGTTGTTCTAGGCGTTTTGCCTATACTTTGGGTCAGTGGGATTTTCTGAGTTTGGGTTTCTGTCTTTCCTTATCCCCTTCCTCTCAAACCCGCCCCCCCTTACACCCTGGCAGGTCTATATTCAAGCCTTTTATCTTCTCTGACTGTGCCGTCCCAGCGCTGAGTGTGGTCTCCCCACAGTTTGGACCAGAAGACCCTGTCAGGAAGCAGCCGCGTTTTCAGAGCCGCGTGGACCGCAGACACGACCTGTACAAGGCCCACCAGGGGGCGCTTAACACCATGGAGACCAACCCGGTGGGCACTGATGGATGACCTAGGTCAATGATTGTTGAGCGCAGCTGGAAGTTCTCATTTTATTTATTTATCCATTGAAGTACAGATCACTTTTACTGACAGCTGGACTCAGACGGTTGTTACAGGAGAGCTAAGAATAAATCTGACTCTGCCAGTGTTGAGTGAGACACACTGTGCAAGTGTAGACTAAACATAAACACAACACAAACACACAGTCAACTCCAAAGAACAGGTTTGAGTCTCTGTGCAGACAAAAAGCATCAGGATGTTGAAAGGTGATGTTACTGTAAAACAATGAGACACTTTATCTGATAACCCAGTCTGAGGGGATAATAGATTTTAGTTATATTGCTTGTGTTTAATTTTTGTTTTCAAATTATTGTCAGATATTTAAACACGTTTCATGCTTTTCCTTTAAATGCCTGATGAAGTGTATGGGAGTTTTTAAATCCATGGCCTCAGAAAGTCCGAAAAAGTTTTATTACTATGAGAGCTCTTAGATTTAATATGACACAGTGACTAAGACTATGACATTGTTAAATCTATTTGTAGCTGCTATAGTGGCTGCTTTGCAAAAAAAAAAAGAAAAAAAAAACGTTTTCATAGTAAGTATTAAAATGTTTTCTGTCGATAAACGTGCACAATCCCTCATGTTTGCCTTCCCTCTCTTTAGGAGGCCCTGCCACTTAAAATCTTTAAAATTCACCACCAGGCCTTAGAAACAAATATTGAATGATTATTTTGCCCTGTACCATATTTTTGAAAGGATTTGTGGCAACAAAGGGAATTAACAGTAATAGCTCATTACTCTTTTTATTCAAAAACATTTATAAATGGTCCCTGAAAAACTCTACCATTAAAATGAATGGTGAGTATGATGTTTTTTCAATTTCCTCATCAAACACATATTTCATTTGTGAATGGTATGAAGAGTTGAGCATCTATGCAGAAAAATCTTTCAGTTCAATAATATTTGGCACATATTTAGCCATAAAGAACCATGGCAGCTCCTGCAGGTAAAAATGTGGGCCACATTGTGAGTAAAATGAATACCTATTGCACCTTTTACAGTTTAAAAATCACAAAGTGCTTCACAGCTTTAACACTGGAATGAACTGTTCAGCTCTGTTTTACCTCGGCTTGTTTTGCTTTAGTAAAAAACATCACTTCACTTTCATAGATTGGTATTTGAGCACATACAAATGCAGATTCTCCACAGTGCAAAATGTCTGTTTGTCTTAGTCTGGGTCTTGAGAAAGTCTTCCAAAGTTTTGAATTTGTTTTACAAAATTATGTTGAAACTTTATGAAAGCAAATCTAACATGAAGCCCTCATTTAGGCCTTGTATATATGGAAAAGATATAACATGCACAATAGATAGTAAACAACTATCATCAGTGGAGGGTAACTAATTACATTCACTCAGTTTCCTGGGATTGATTGGCTTTTAAGTGAAGTTCAACTGTTTGGATCATCTTTTAAAAATCAGTGCTTTAAATGTAATTCAAGAAGTTTCTCTTGTGAGTATTTTATTTATATGTTATTTTTATTTCCCATAGCAACTGCCCACAAGTAAGATGACATTTACTCCAATGAGGGGGGTTGGAGTAAACATCAGACTGACACAGTACTCATTCAGTTATCAACACTTGTTGGATCAGAAACAGGAAAACCTAAATGTGGATCATATTTTTTTGATGACAATTTAATAATATTGGAAGTGTATTTCTTATTTCATATTTGGTACTCTGTATTTATTGTTAGGATACGGTGATACAGTGAGCTTATGACAAACAATGACTCACATACAAACTTCATTTTCAAAAATATCTTTGATATGTAATTCCAGAGTTTTTTTAAAGTGAAAATGCCACTCTGTTTTTTTATGTTGTTTGGGTTAAATGTTCAATAACATAGAAAAGTGTACTCAAAATTCTCAGTGCTTTGAGTCCAGGTGAAGTCAGTTATTATCAGTGCTGGGAACTTACTTTACCACCTTTGAGGAAATCAATCAAACAAAATTGGTACTAAATGAATGAATATTGAATAGTCCCATTTACGACTTACTTTATAGCACTTCTATTTAGTTAACATTTTACAAAGCTCACTCGCATGGAAGATAACCAGTAGCACTGTTTAATGAGAAAAATGAAAATAATGAAGATTGGAGATAGGAGGTTTGTGGCTGACATCGACACTTTCATAATTTTTTTTTCTCATTTGAGCATCTAGTGAAGTATTGACCACAGTTTGTAAAACAAAAACTTTCTTACAGTTTCTAGTCAAAGTTATGCTTTCTGATTTACTCATTGTCATGTAGCTGTGATCATCATTGTGTGTTGGTGCTGCAGCAGGTCAAAGCAACAGTTACAAGAGTTCACAAATATTTTACCAACATGAAAGTACAGTTAATTTTATCATATTTACACAAGTAGAAGTTAATAACTTATTTGTGTTGGTGTTTGATGAATCAGCCACTTAGTTTCAGTGTATACATTTATACAATCCGTTTGACACTTACTCTATTGAGCCCTGGAAAATATGCATTTATTCTTTTTATTTTTAATATATTTTTCTTTCTTAAGTATTATCATGGTTATTTCTTGCTTATTTCTACTCAGTTGTACACTTGTGTTTGATGTAAGTGCTATATCCTAATATTCTTATGTCTATACTTTGTATAGAATCAATTATAACAACTTAATTTTACTAGAGCATTCAAAAAATATTTCTGATTCTGAACTCATGTATTGAATTACAGAGTGGCAATCTGCTCTGATACACAAAATGTGAATTAAATATCAGAAGAATCGTAGAAAATTATTTTTTGTTTACCCTGTGAGCAGAAGTTTTGCATAAGCACTCTGGGTTTGACTGTATGTTAATTCAAATGGACATTTTGCACTGATAAATATTTAAAGACTAAAAGTTAAATTTACATTTTTTTATATTATTTTTACACTTGATGTTTTATAAAACGAACAAACAAAAATTTCAGTTCAAATGTGACTAATGTCTGTGGACATCCTGTTTCTGACCCATGAGGTATTGAGTATGGAGTAATACTGTTACAGAGTAATACTGTTACAGAGTAATACGTTTTGGGGTTTTTTTAGCAGTAAAGAGTAATTTGTTTGAAACACTGATGCACTGGAGTCAAACATGATCAATGAAACTGAACTTTAAATGATCTGAGTGTTTTTGGTCATCATCTGTCCCTGGTTGTCTGACATGCTGTCACCTCCTCTAATCTTTGAGTTGGTGTCTGTTAAAGCCCAAAATATCCTGAAAGAAAATGGAGGTTCTGTTTTTATTAAGTCTATGTCTTTGGGTGCTGTCTGCTGGAATAAGATGGAGGATTTAAAATTGAAAACTGATCTGGATTTCTATAAAAGTCCACGAAGTACAAAGTTTAGGACAAATCTCTTCTCAAGCAGGTTCAAACAACATTCATGTTATTTAATATGTGATGGTCGTTTTTAACGTCTCTCTGCTTTTCTCTCTGTCTCAGGATGAGGGTTTAGCCACCTATGAGATTCTGAAGGACCTGGAGTCTCAGTGTCTGAATGAGATTTCAGCCATGCTGAACGGAGAGATACCCGGAGAGGAACTGGGAGATTTATTTTTCGACTGTGTGGACACAGAGCTTAAGTTCTACCAGTGAGCAGGTGGGAGGCTTCAGCAGCTTTCTTTGTGTTTGATGTTGTGCATGAATATGTTCCTGTTTGAGGAAGACTTCAAACTGCCACAAAACTCCGGCACTGATGACATAAAATAATTATTAGAGTGAATGACCCAAATGATTAATCCACACAGTGGAGCCACTGGAAATAAATCAGGATGTAGTTCTCAGAATCAGAAACTCCTGGAGAGCGGCAGCAACTAGTCTCCCCTTAGACTCAAAATAAAGAAAACTTATCCTAAGAATTTAATGTCTCTTTTAGTTTGTTTACCAGCAGCTGAATGTGAGGAGGAAAACAAGAAATTAATTTGTTCTGTTACCAGAAAGGTTTTTTAATATCATATGCTGTTTAACACATGGACACACCTCACATTCAACCTTAAAAAACAAAAAGGCATTTTTCTCTTTTTTTGTCAGTAAAAACAATTACAAAAAATATAGAAATGCTTATGTTTGGTTTCCCCTTTATCAGTACAACATTAAGTTGAGCACATGACAATATTTTTCAAACACAAAGGAAGATTAACCAAGCTAGAAAGGACTATTTTCCACAGAATACAATAAGCAATACTGCAATTGGGGGTTTTGTTCTTTTTGTCTGTTCCCAGGTTATACTCAGAAACTACACTGCATTACTGCTACACCCAGACAATTGCTGATTTAAAAAAATATTTACAACTAAAGATGAACATCTTCTTGTGTTTTAAAGCATTGCTGACATTATTAGTTGAGTTATTATTGAAAATTAAAAAAAATACATTGTTAACAAGTACTTTATAAATCCTTGGATCTGCATCAAGATTCAAATCTCCACTAAAACCTAATCACTTCTTCCCTTTGCCATGACCAACACTCCCAAAAGATTTCATCAAAAAACGTAGAGAATATTTTGAGTTATTGAGCAAAGAAACAGACAAAAATAAAGACAAACATCAGAAAAAATAACTAGAGAGCACTCGGAGAGCGCAGACCTCCACCAGCGCCACAGTCCTCAGCCATATTGTGAATTTGACCATAAATATTAGTCCTACCTTTATTTCATTTAAATATTTAGATTCCTTGACCATGAAAACATACCATTGGCAACTTGATTCATAATGACATCTATTTTAGTTCAGTAGTCATTCACAGAAATCACATTTTTCTCCATGGCGGCCAGACGCTGATCCCGATCAACACCAAAATCGAATCAGTTCTTCCTTTTCCCATGCTGAACATTTCCTGAAAATTTCATCCAAATCCATCCATAACTTTTTGAGTTATTTTGTTCACGGACGGACAAACTCTCCTGAAAACATAACCTCCTTGGCGGAGGTAATTACATCCTGTCAGAGAAATGTATGAAGGGGTACATTTTCCAAAGTCAGGCTCTGTAAAACAAAACGCAAATGCATCCTCTAGTAACTTATGAAGTTAATTTTTGACTTCTTAACTTAACCACTACAGTACATAATTTACATCATTGTCTGTTAGCATATATAAAAAGACAATTTTCTTTCATGGTCTGTGTTTTTAAAGTACAGAGGGGTACCACACTGTGTGGAAATAACACACCAGATCTTACATTTTGAAAAATAATTAATAAACTCGTCATTAATATCAATATAAGCCATGATACATTGGGTGGATTTTGTTTATTTGTTGTAATGTATGAGAAAAAAATACATTTATATGTTTCATCATATCACAAGCCATTTTTTGTCTAGCCAAATGACATAAGACAGAAACTAGCACATTTCAACTTTTGAGGTTTATCAAGGGCAACTTTAATGTGTTGATTGCTTTCTGTTGTTTCATGCCAGTAGTATGGCAGGATGATGTTAAACTCAAAATGTTGAAAGTCTCTGACAGATGAGAACCTGAATGATCTTTTGAGTTTCTGTTTGCATTGCAGAAAAGAACAGACTGTGCGGTTACGGAGTGAGAACTGACATGCCTGAGATATGAGTGTGAGACCAGTCAGAGCAGTCACATAGAAGTTCACTCACACAAAATATAAAAAGCTCAAGCCATTATCTTCTAACAGTTGGATTTTGTTTTTGGAATTAGCTGAGAAGTCTTCAAACAAGCACGTTATAGTGTCCGCTGTTCCACTCCAACAGTGAGATAAAGAGGGGACTGTTGTCCTGATAACAAGTTTATATTTCCCCTCACTTTCTTTCATTCGTTCTTCACAAATATACACATTCTCTTGTGTGGAGGTTTAACTGTGGATGTGTTCCCACTAAATAAAATCATACTTGATTGTCCTCTGTTACAGCGCCCTCGGGTGGAGATCCCTGGAGCCTGCACCGTTACAGGATGGGAGTCCCGGGCCTGATACAAACTGTTCATCGTCTGATGGGCCTTTGCCTCGCTCACTTAACTCAATTCTGTCACCAT
Source organism: Scarus forsteni (assembly GCA_036419115.1). Taxonomy (NCBI): domain Eukaryota; kingdom Metazoa; phylum Chordata; class Actinopteri; order Labriformes; family Labridae; genus Scarus; species Scarus forsteni. Next base: position 3,581,732 of record JAZDUH010000471.1, read on the forward strand.
TCCACCATTAACACAGACTAAAGGTCTAAACTGCACATGAGCAAATGTTTTCATCTGTATCACCCAGGGAGCAATGGTCACACTTCAGTAGAGAGTTTAAAGATGTAGATAATCAGAAGCAAACTGTGTGTAGAGGAGAACGAGCAGAAACTGTGAATAAGCCATTACTGTATGTTTACTTACTGGATAAGAATGGGTTTTTATTTGCTGGCTACATGTCAGGATAGAGCTAATAAAGAATGAACATAGTCTTTAAAGTGTGTTCTGGGCTTTTTTTCAATATTTTAATGTGGAAATCCTGGAAAAAAGCAGAGATATAATCCAGTCATAAACCCAAGGAGATGAAAGTAAATGTGAAAAGTATTGGAAAACCTGGTCTCCTCCTGTGAGAGGAACTTAAGTGGTTTCCTCTTTTTAAATCATCAATCCAGGATATGTGACAGGTTATGTAGTCAAAGATTAGACAAAGTCCCTTGTACGTGTTGTGAGATTTTGTGTTTGTAAAGCTTGACTTGTGTGTTGTGTGGATGGAAGTATGTATCGTATACACAAACGTGGACAAAATTGTTGGTACCCTTCCATTAAAGAGAGAAAAACCCACATGGTCACTGAAATAAGCTGAAACTGACAAAAGTAATAATAAATAAGATTTACTGAAAATCAACTAATGAAAACCAGACTTTGCTTTTGAATTGTAGTCCAAGATAATTATTTTAAAAAACAAACTAATGAAACTGGCATGGACAAAAATGATGGTACCCTTAATGTGTTGTTGCACAACCTTTTGAGTCAATCACTGTTATCAGGTGATTTCTGTAGCTCTCAATAAGACTTCTGCACCGGTCCACAGGTATTTTGGCCCACTCCTCATGAGCAAACTGCTCCAGCTGTCTCAGGTTTGAAGGGTGTCTTCTCCAGACTGCATGTTTCAGCTCCTTCCACAAATGTTCAACAGGATTTAGATCAGGGATCATAGAAGGCCACTTCAGAATAGTCCAGTGTTTTGTTCTGAGTCATTCTTGGGTGTTTTTAGCTGTATGTTTTGGCTCATTGTCCTGTTGGAGGACCCATGACCTGTGACTAAGACCAAGTTTTCTGACACTGGGCAGCACATTTCACTCTAGAATGTCTTGATAGTCTTGAGATTTCATTGTACCTGCACAGATTCAAGACACCCTGTGTCAGATGCAGCTAAGCAGCCGCAGAACATAACTTAGCCTCTTCCATTTTCACAGTAGGTACAGTGCTCTTTTCTTTGTATGCTTCATTTTTGTGACTGTGAACATAGAGCTGATGTGACTTACCAAAAAGCTCCAGTTTTGTCTCATCTGTCCAAAGGACATTCTCCCAGAAGCTTTGTGGCTTGTCAATATGCATTTTGGCAAATTCCAGTCTCACTTTTTTATGATTTGCTTTCAACAGTGATGTCCTCCATTCAGTCCACTTTGGCTCAAACAGTGACAGATGGTGTGATCTGACTCTGATGTACCTTGACCTTGGAGTTCTTCTCTAATCTCTTTGAAGTTGTTCTGGGCTCTTTGGTTTCCATTCGTATTATCCGTCTCTTCAGTTTGTCATCAGCTTTCCTCCTGCAGCCACGTCCAGAGAGGTTGGCTACAGTCCTGTGGACCTTAAACTTCTGAATAATCTGTGCAGCTGTAGTCACAGGAACATCAAGCTGCTTGGAGATGGTCTTATAGCCTTTACCTTTAACATGCTTGTCTATAATTTTATTTCTAATCTCCTGAGACAGCTCTCTCCTTAGCTTTCTGTGGTCCATGTTCAGTGTGGTACACACCACGATACCAAACAGCACAGTGACCAATTTTCAGCCTTTAAATAGACGGACTGACTGATTACAAGCTTGGAGACACCTGTGATGATATTTACAGGGCACACCTGAGTTTAACATGTCCCTATGGTCACACCATTTTCAATCCTTTGTAGGGGTACCATCATTTTTGTCCAAGCCAGTTTCAGTTCCAGTTATTTTGTTTTTTTAAATATTTCTGCTGAACCAAAATTTAAAATCAATGTCTGATTTTCATTAGCTGATTTTCAGTAAATTTTTATTTATTATTACTTTTGTTATTTTCAAGTTATTTCAGTGACCATGTGGGTTTTTCATTCATTAAATGAAGGGTACCAACAATTTTGTCCACGTGTGTATGAAAACATGATGCCTCAGCTGCTGACAATGTGGAGACATAAATAAAACATTTAAAAGGACATTTTACATCATATCAGACTTTTAAAGAAAGACAGGGAGAGAGGTAACCATAATTGTAATATATACACATATATTTAACAGTAAATGCTGTACATTTACGTGCTATGTCAAACCCATCATTATTTGTAAATATTAGTACTGGTTATAGACGGCACAACTTTTAAGCAGGGATAGGTACTAATTATTATTCTGTGTCAACAAATCTGAAACTAACTGAACTGAATCACAGACTCTGTGACTCAGTTTCAGTCCTTCCCTACATGTTAAGGACAAAAATACTGAGCACTCTTTGCCTTCCCTGTCCAGTAAACTGAACAGTACTTTGCCAAAGAAACAGACATAACAGGTAACAGAAGCATTGTCACGTGGATCCTGTTAAGATTATGTGTTACTAGCTATGTTTTTTATGATAAGAGCATTATTTCAGGACCAAATTAAACCCCATTCACACTTGCAAAAATATCAAACTATCCTACCCCTCGTGATTTTCCCTGGTGTGAACTCTGGAATTTAACTTGGGGAGGTATTTTCCTGGAAATGCATGTGTAGAAAGGGCTTTAGACAGTGGCACAATCACAAAGGCATTGTTTTAGAAATCAGTATCTGAAATAAACAAAACAATATCAAACCTTTCAAAAAACGCACTGTTTCATAAATTGAATCATGCCGCATAGATCCTGTCTTACTGACTGAACTGTCTCTGAAAAAGTCCTAGTAACTATCTCAAAAAAAGAGTCAGTTCTTATTTTTAATGATATTTTGAGATGATTCTCTTGGTATTAATTTAAGTATTCCCCAGCAACACTTCTTAAACTCTTAAATACATCTTTTTTCATGAATTATTCCGATGGAAGTCTTATTTTTCCATTTAGAATTAAGATTCTTTAAAAAATATCCTGAAGAGTTCAAACCAGCTTATCAGCCTGCAAAAACTTCAATCTTGATGAGTATATTTATATTATAGCTCTTGTATTTTAAGTGTTTAGCCTTTTTCCATTTAAAAGCAATCCTTGTTACATAAATCTAAAAGATTTGTTTTATGTCAAGATATTACACAAAAGAATCTGCCTGCATTTCTATTCTATTAAGCATTTAAAAAAGACTACCATTGGAGCAAGCAAAGATTTCTTGCTGGGTGTCCTGAAATAAATGTACCATTTACAGGTGAAAGAAATGGGCATTCTGCAAAACAATTCTGTAAATAAGTACTGAATGATTTTATTTGTCTAGTCATACAGAAAAAATGTTGTGCTGGTTGCTACTGCCCTGAAATAGAAAATTAAAAAGTGGTTGGGGGATAATTTAAAGGGGTACAAGAGGTTTTGTCAGCAAGCTAAGCAGGCCAACATTAAACCACAGTAAACATTACAGCTTTAAAAATACAAAGAAATATAAGAAGCCATATTTTGCCCTCATCTTACTTGTGTGATGTTTCAGTGGCTGTTGTTAACTTAAATACTCAAATGTAAAGTTTTAGTATCACTTTTAATTGTGACATCACTGTTAACAATTGCAACGTGTCAAGGTGCTGTTCTGTATTACTTGCAGAAATGTTAAACACATTTTTTCATAAATTTGGGGATCTCTTTTAAACTGACAAACCAGATGGACAGCTCCATCTGCCAGGATTTCAGAATCAGGCAGGTCTGTCTGCTCTGCAAGGCTAGATCTCTTTACCAAGGGATTCAAATGACAATGTGAGGGATGGGGGAGGTGGTATTATTATTATCCATTATTCTAAAAATTTAATTTAAATGAACCACACTCCGTTCCAGCAGGTGGCGGCGTGTCTGTGACTGCAGTGTTGTTCGCACTCCACCCAGCAGGTGGCGGTAATGGTAGTAAGTGGTTTCTGTTAGGATCAGCAGTCTGCAGCCAGACCGCTTAAACCTCGTCATTTTTTAAAATGTATGACCAGCCAGTTCTGCCGTTTTGTGTCACAGCTTATTTCACAAAACGACCTAATGCTTAGTTATTGACGCCCTGTCTTCTGCTGCAGCGGACCCGTCCTAAGAGAAGGTAACGTCAGGTAGATAACGGTTGGTGTCAGTGCTGTGTGGACTACTTGGCTAACACTGTTTGGTATAATGTGTCCTTTAGGCAATGCATTCATTAGGACTTTTTCCTCAAAGTAAGGCAGCAGAGCTTTGTGAAGCTTGTTGTTTTAATCTCGAAATACCTTCAAAGTCCTGGCGATAGTCTTTAGCTGCTTGGGGTGTGCTTTTACTGCTGTTAGCTGAATCCGAGCTAGCCTGGTCGTCTGCAGCCGTTACAGCTCCGGCGAAAAGAGTGCCCGTGTTATGACGTGACTTCAGCTCAGTGCGCCCTTGGTGTCACGCTTACAGGGGAAGTAGAAGAAAGAGTGTTCAAATGAACGGCCCTTTCTTACGTTTCAATGTCAGAGCATACTTATCAGGCACTTCTATATGAATAATACACACACCTTACACACGATCCTCCTGTTACTTTTACGACAACCACGACTTCCTTCAGTCGAAAGACACCACCAACACGGTCACCTTTTTACGCTGAACACCTGCGATCACTCATCGACTGAGTAAAGAGTACCTGAGTCGTCACGATACCAATATCGGATTTGAATTTAGTAGTTGTATTTACCTGTTAAAATATTATATCGTATGATGCGAAGTTATGAAAATCACGCTGTCAAATGTTTGCTAGACACAAATACTGAAGTAAAAGCCAATTTTATGTATGCTTTTTTGTCTGACTATAACAGAAACCAACATTAAATTTTGATTAGATGCTTTTAAGACTCTATAGAATTGTTGACTGGTGATCCAGTGCACAGTGTGGCATCTGTTTTGCAGGGCAGTGCAGAGACGAAGTCTGCTGTACAATATTTACAGAAGCTTTTAGATCAAATCCTGCACCTTTCTGCTCATAGGTACAGAGGGTAACCCTGTTTCTTAGTTGAATAGAGCAGTGGTTTTCAAAATAATTTTGCCAAAGACAAAATAAAGGCTCTTTATGGGTCATGTGAGGACATACAATCTTGGTTGGGTGAAAGCCAAATGTTTTTACCAGGGCTGATCACCTGTCAATCACAGGGCTGTCATACAAAGACAATCGAGCAGGGCACTGAAAAATGTTTACCTATTAGTGATTTTTATGGTGTACATGAGTGTGTATGGAGTTTTGCTCTGTTAAGAATAAGAATTTATTTGCATATTGTTTAGTGCTCAGGACTGATATTCTGTTTTCATGTTAGTGAAGTTGGTCTTTGTGTTGCTGAGCTTGAAAAGAAATATCTTGGTTTGAAATTTGCATTTTATGACTGACCTGCTGGAATTTTCTCCTGTTTGAGGCCTCTCTCTGAAGACATTTCACCTTTGGTCTCCTTTTGAAACTCAAATTGTGGGCATTTTGTTTTATTTTGTGTCATTATTTTTGTTTTTTAACATAGTTTGCACAATTAATCCTTTACAATGTGTTTAAAGAAAAACCTACAGGTACTTATTTCCTTGTCTTTCTTAGCTCCTGCTTTTGTCACCTGCCTAACAGCTGGAACTGCTGAGATGAGATGATGTACTCCAACAAGCCTGATAGAGACAGGAGGCCGTACCGAGACCGAAGTTCAAGGCAGCGGAGTGACTACGATGACAGACGGGAAGAAAGATGGGAACCTCAAAGAGATGAAGAGCAGGACTCCTACCATGACTATGATAGAGATGGACAGAAGACTAATGGGAGGACGAGAAGAAGTAGAGAGTACAGAGACTCTCCCAAGAGGCTGTACAGAGACTCACTGAACAGAGACTGGAGCAGAAGGAGTCCTGTGAGTAGACGCACCTCCTCATCTGATTGGGGTCCTTCTGAAAAGAAAAAGCAGAAGTTTACCGAAGATGAGGATGATTACAGATACAGGCATGAGGATACATCAAACCAGTTTTCTCCAGACAGTTTTTCACGCTCACACAGCACAAAGGATTTTCAACACCATCACCACCAACAACAAACACCACTCGATGAAGATTTCAGACATAGGAAAACAACACAAGACTTGAGGCACAAATACAGACACGAAGAATGCACCTACAGGCAAGAGCAAGAAGATTCGACACGCAGACCATTGTCTGGATATTATAAAGGCAGAGACAGTCGGGAAAGAAGCTGGGACTCTTCACAAGAATGGAGACAGTCTCAAGATTACACTACCAAGGTGAGTTACAACACACATTGTTAGCATCAGTCTAAAACCATATTAAATTTTTTCAAACGGCAATGGATAGAGATAGAATTTAATAACCCCTTTGGAAGACTCCAGGGAAATTTAGATTCCAGCAGCATAATTTAGCAGGTAAAAAATATATATAAATAAGATAGATATAAATAAAAATATGGCTTCAGGCTGGCTATTGCCCCTTCCTGTCCTCAGTCTTTCTGACTGTCAGAAGAGGGGAAGGAGCAGTAGCTAACCAGAAGCCATATTATTTATTTTTATTTAGAATATCATTATCATTTTCTTTCTTTAAGTATGCAAGTTGGTTTTACTTTTTCATTTTGATATACTGTGTTCTTTTTACCTGTTTACCACGATTTAATACTTCTGGAATCTTAATTTCCCTAAAGAAATCTTCTCAAGGGATTAATAAAGTTCCATCTAATATAATCTAACATTGTCAACTTTACTCTGAAGGCTTGACCCTCTTTTGGAGTCAAACCAGCAACATGCTGTGAGGCACCAGTGCTACCTACTGCACCACCATGCAGCTCCCACTGAAACTGGTTAAAGGAGACATATCATGCTTCGTTGTCCTTTTCACTATGCCAGACTAGGATGCCTGTATAGCATTTCTGCCCTCAGTACAAGTCATTTAGTTCCTCCGTTGCCCCACAATTGCATTCTCAAAATCCTCATTTTAGGCCATTATCAAGCTCTCGTTGAAAAGCTCGGATCTCAGGATGACCTACAGTTACCTCGCAACGTCACAGCCCTTTGTGCTCTGATTGGTCAGTTCTGTCAGAGCTGCCGAGAGGGTTGAGCCAGCCTGTCCTTCTTCTACTGTATTTTTCGGCAGGCTCAAAGCAGCGACCGCGCATTGAGTCCCCCTACAGGCCAGAGCTGGTAATGAGTGAATGTGAGCTAGGGATCTATATACTGCTGCTGCTGGATGTGTTCCTCGATGACGGTTTTGTGGCTAACGGACATTACAGAGGAGGAAGTGTTTTATCAGATTACTCCAATAAAAAGAAAGGTACCTCATGTCGTCATGACGTTTGAAATCTCACGGACATCTCGCAATGACCTATTTTCAGAGGCATCAAATCTCATTCTAGGATATCAGAAAAAATACAATATCTCATTTTTTTAAAGTTAAGGGGGTGTAAGGTCTTGTTTTCAAATTTATTATATTATATGTAAGTATTAAATCATGCATCAGCATGATATGTCTCCTTTAAGTTGTAACTGAAAGAGCCCATTTTCTGCCTTAATTCTGTTTAAATATTCAATTTATTCTGTAACTGTTGCAGAATGTAGATGATCACTCATGTTCAAAAAGCCTCTAGTTTCAAATGAAGAGTACCCCTGATCCAGATGTAACCTCGATCTGTCTCAGACACTCTGTTAGAGCTCCCGCCCCTTTGCTTTTTAAAGTGCTGCTTCTTTGTTGAAAATATCCAGCCTGATGGATGACCTCAAATAGTAGAGAAGAGGCTGACTGGATGCTGTGTGCATTGCTCCAGTACTTCAGGCTCCCGCTGGATACAGAGTTCCACGTAGACATAATGAAACGTTGGTTAGACTTGGCACAGATTTGTTTTGCAGGTAACAAGCTGTGGAGAAAAATCTAAGCTGTAGATAAGTATTTTTTGTAATGTAGCTTATGAAGTCTTTCATCAAATCCAACAGATGTATAACAAACCCAGGGAGAGGAATGACAGCCCTGTCAGAGTACGTGAGGATCATCATCATGATAGAGAGAAGTTTTCCCTGAATGGATCCAGGCAGCAGGTGAGTTTTTATGCACTACAATAAAGGACTCCCTCTGTCAATGGTGGGTGGTGGTAGAATATAGGTTGCAAATTATTTGTGTCAATCTGTCCTCAATCAAAGTAGTATATTTATTATTACAAGTAAAGGGGAAAGAAAAGTCACAGTCTTAGCTAGCAGGTCATTATTGAGATGTTAGACTTGCCAGCAAGAGTGGTTGGCAGATTTTTATTCATTACACATCAGTATTAATTATTTCTCAAAAATGGGGACCTTCAAGAACCAGAATGGATCAATAGAGATCAGAAGCAGGACTGTTAATACCACTTTGACACTAAAATAAGCAGGTCAACACAGGTTTTTTCAACATGGTTTAACCCACTAACAATAAGCAAGTGACTCTTTTCCCACTGCCAGCAGACCTGGGTCTTGTTGGCAGCAGACGAGCTGCATGGCTGTTCTTTTTCTCTGGCGCATCAAGCTAATGTCATCACATTGATGACATCATCAGCGCAATAAAGCCCTTCCATGTAAACAATATGAAGGAGCATAAAGGCCGTGGACACGGTTTTCTTTACATTGTACTTTTGTGTCTTTAGAAATGTACAAACTCAGCGCTGATGATACAAAGGTGGATGAAATTAGTTGCTGAGACAGCGTAGAGTCACATAAGTTACAGACGGAAGGGGCGGGCATGATATTATGCTGTGAGCATGTTACGCGGACGTCATCCGTAAATTAGCGTGTCGACTCGCGTAGTCACTTAAAGGTAGGGTTGGTTATCAGATTTAGATACACTTTTTGTTATACTGTTTAAAATGATCATTATGTCCCAATGGCCATTAATGCATGATGTGTTCTTAAATGAGAACAAAAAATAGCCACTGTCTACAGCAAGAATAAAGCTAACTAAAATAAACTAACAAAACAAAGCCTCTGTGTCGGAGTATAAGAAAATGATATGATCATAGTAGAAGATAACATAACTATGCAAAAAAAAAAAAAAACGAGTCCCAACAACTGCACATGACCGTTTAGTAGGGGTGTAACGAAATGGTCAACTCACGAAACGACACAAAATACGAAACAGGGCTCACGATACGAAATACTCACGATACGAAATAAAGATTAAGGAAAATCCCCAACAGTAGGAAGTAGGGATGTAACGATATTAAAATTTTGTATCACGGTTATTGTGACCAAAATTATCACGGTTATCATTATTATCACGGTATTTTTGCGGTGTGCTCAAAATGTTTAAAATGTACTTTAACACAAAATTGAAATCATTAACCCCTTTAATATTATAAGTTTAATAGTTCTTTTTAGTCTTGTTTGTCAATTGATGTGTCAAGAAATGCCCTTTGAGTACATTTTTACCCTTCTTTCATGAGAAATAAATGAAAACAATTCTAGCAAGTATTTGATATTATTAATAAACACTTAAAACAGTGTCTCGTTCTAAAAATCATGACCTGGTTGCTCAGATTCTAACTTTAAACAGGACTCTCTTTATAAACAATTGAAAATTAACATTTAACCTATTTTACATGCACTCACAGATTTTAGTTTGCCTGCAGCATTAGTGTCCATGTTACAGCTCATCATATTAGGCCATGTCGTGGCCTTTTTTTTTTTACTGACGATAGTCCCTGTTAGCCCCCTTTATGACTCTCCTCTGGTCTCCTTCTCCTCACCCTGGCAGATCTCCTTGATATTTTTTTCCAGAGTACGATCGATTAAATCCATAAAGCACAAACTTCGACGGAAAAAGACGATCAATTTCAAAATACGGCGAAAACACGGCAAAAGAACAGCAAGAATACACTCTAAAATGATACTAATGCTGTTATTTACAACATCTAGACATTATTTAGACAGAGAATACTGACATACCTCCTGTAATTCACTCGGGTATGGCTCATTGAATCTTTTCTCCTGCTTCAATCCAAATTACATCCAAATTACACAACACCCTTCACAAATATAAGTGCATATATATATTACTGCTTTGTAAATCAGCATTGTAATCAGCATTGTATTGGCTACTGGTTTTAAACTTTGAAAGTTTTAAAATAAAAAAACCCTTTTCTGAGGAATAAACGGCATTTGGTTGCTCATTTTGAAAACCCTAACATGTTGCATTGTATACAATTGATTTATTTGTTTAAAAACAAAAAAGTATATTTTTGTTAGAGTACTCGAGTACTCGAAGAAATAATCGACAGAGTACTCGATTCCAAAAATACTCGATAGTTGCAGCTCTATTTTCTTCCTAATGCAGACATACAAAAATATTGCTGCATCAGTCCAAAATAACTGCTCTTTGAAAACAAACAAAATTTAATTTTTTCCCCCTTATTTGGACTACAGTGCAAATACAAACAAATTCTCAATAAAAAGTGCTTTGTTGTTGTAACAATCAGGATAACGACATTCTTGAATGAAAAGGAAAACAAATAGCAGTCCTCAGAGCTGCAGTTTAGACCTTTAAATGTCTGAACTGTGAACTATAATACTTAGCCTGTAACAGTGCATATACTTCTGATCTTCAAGTATGATCAAATTCTGTCAACTCAACAGTAGATGCAAAAATCAAATGTTGTTTTTTTATGCAGACTTACACAAACACAGTGGAGCAGTTCTACGGTTTGTTATGTGTTCAATGTGGATTTTAATGTTTCCTATGAATTGACAGTCAGTGAAGGGACCAGGAAGGCGGGTCAGAGTTCAGAAGGGGAGAGTTGTGTGTGTGTTAGTGAGGAGGGAGAGAGCTGTTAGCAGGAGGTGTAGAGATTACTACTCACTGTTTTGTTTGTGAATTAAAATTGTAGTTGGTGTGGTCACAGCCCACAGTGACTGTTAAATAAAGCTGGTATTCGCAAGCTGGAGTCACCTTTATTTTTACGTCCGACGGACGTCACAATACAGCCGCTACCTGTCTCCAGTTCAAAGAAGTATTCGCTGTAGTATACAGCGAACTGTGGTGGCATATTATGCACACGGTTGTTGTTTTGTCCGCAATCTTCTCACCGTCCTCTTGTCTTTTACATGGGAAGCCAAAATAGGTCCACACAACCGATTTATTTGACGAATGAGCGTTAGCTAATTCCTCTACTTCTTCCTCCTTCATATTGCACTGAGTGTTTAGCTACGGGAGGCGAGGAGGGTTCATTTGGTCCTTTTATTTCGAGCGTCTTTGAATTTTATTTCGTCATTTTTTATTTCGTGAAATTTTGTGGCACAAAATTTCGTTTCACCCCTACCGTGTAGAGTTTATCTGATGACTAGGCAGAGGCTGGCTAGCTGTACCCATAGACTCCCAGTGTTTGAGCTTAGCTAACTAACGGTTGGGGAGCTTTGGCTGTCATTTTCTTGTGACTGCACAAAGAGTGGAAAGAATGATGTCTACCTGCTTGCCTTGGAGTGAAGCAAGGCATGAAAAGGAAAAAATAGGTATATTGCTTTAAAGATTAGCCTTCTTTTTCTGTTTTTTCATAATTTTCTTGCAGCATCTTGTTGTCAATACTATCCTGTAGTCCTGCATTCCAGGATATCCGTTGGGACGCACTTCCTCACCAACAAAAACCTTTACTTAAAGATCGACAGCTGTGATTTCACAGTGTTGACTGAAGCTGAATTTAGAAAATCATGCAGTGTTATAACATCGTCATTATTGAATCAACCAATGAGGAATACTGTCAGAGGTTTTTTTTAAATCTGATAAATTGTTAATCAAATGTGGTTGCTTCTGTCTTCTGTCAGTCTTTTGAGGGGGAGGCCACCCAGCGAGTTCCTGCAGCTTTAGCGCAGAAGGGGACCAAGGGTTTCCAGCGTTTCCTGGATGTGCTTAACAAAGGAGTGAATGTGGAGATGCTCACCAAGATAGTGACTCAGAACTGTGAAGAAGAAAAGCCTCGGCCACGCTCTCCAATTCCATTTATAGACCCTGTGGACAGGCCATGGTTCCCCAGTTGTGCTGGGAGGCAACAGGGACACTACAGTGAGAGCTTAAGACCACATCATGGGTCCTTTAGCCCAACAAGGCACTTTCTGTCTGATGAGAGGGCTGATGGAGAACATAGCGGCTTGAGCTCCAGCATCTCCAGGTCCAGATCCCCATCTGTGTTGGAAAAGACAATGTTGACACCAGAGGATGAGAACAAGCACAGGCAAATGCAGGATGTTTTGCAGGCTATCGGCATGGATCTAGGATTTGAGGAACTGGGACAGATGTCTCATCGGATCCAGGAGCGCTTATATGGAAAGAGAGATGGTGACAAGGAAGGTCATCATGGAAGAGGTATGGATAGGAACACGAGGCGCACATACTCACCAAAACACCGGAGCAGATCATCATCAAGCAGGTCGAGTTTCAGTCCACCAAGTCAGAAATGTTACACTGAACAGGATGCAGAAAGTGCTCCAAGGGATGAACCTGAAGTCCAAAGAATGCAGACACTTCAGTCTGTTAATTATCAGACAAACTGTAAGATGAACTCTAACATCAAAACTTTACATGACAGGCAGAACTGTGAAACAGATTCTGAAGAACTGAGTGTGCTGGCTCAGGAATTTTCTCAAAGTCACTCGTACACTTTGCCAGAGCCATCTCCCACTCCCGCTCTGCCCGTTTACTCTCCAGTTAACAGCCAAGCCATGCTGTACCTGCCTCCCCCCTCTGCGCGTCCCTCACCTCTACTTCCAACTCCTCCACCTTCTGCACGTCCCTCCCCTCTACTTCCAACGCCTCCCCCTTCTGTGCGTCCCTCACCTCTACTTCCAACTCCTTCCCCTTCCCGGCGTCCCCAACCTCTACTTCCAACTCCTTGCCCTTCTCGGCGTCCCCCCCCTCTACTTCCAACCCCTTCCCCTTCTGCACCTCCCCCAGCTCTTCCCCGTACTCTGCCTCCATCTTTTCCCAGCGCTCTACCCTCAGGCCTTCCTTCCCCTCTGCCTCCTTATTTGTCCCCAGTTAGACCTGGGCTTTTACTTCCTCCCCAGCATCCCCTCCTTCCTTTAACCCGAGTCCCAAACTTGAATCTATTTCCAGGTCTTGTCAATCAAACGAGGCACCCATACCCACTACTAATGAACAATCTTCCACCACCCAATCTTAATGTTCCACATTTGAACCCAGCACAGCCAACAAACAACACACAGAATAAGAAGCAGAGGCCTCGCTGTTTACAGGTTATTGAAACAAAACTGGCTGGATGAAGATGTTTGCATCGACTGAAAACTTTCAAACTGTCTGATAAAAGCTGTTTTACCTACAAAAATGAGTCTGCAATGGATTCATGCTGTGAAAACTTTTGGGCTCCAGCAAGTCCAGTCATAATCCCAAAACAGAACTTTGGATTCGACTTCAGAGGGATCGACATTTTTCTCTCCAGTGCTCCTGTGAAATGTTATTTTAAATCAAAAGTTGAGGACGTCCTAGTTGATTTGTTTTTGTATCAGTCAAATATCCCTTTGTTTTTGTCCTTCGGTGTCAGAGGAAAGGCCAGGTTAGATAAAAGATCCGATTTTCAGTGATAATGTTTGTTTGAATTGCAGGAGGCAGTTGCAAATGTGTGAACTGACTAGTTGCATCTCGTTCAAGTCTGCTCATTGTGTTTCCTCCAACTCAGTTGATCAAGACGCCAGCAGCTGTTTTATCATGTAAAGCTGCATTCACACTGAACGCTACTTTTGCGACCATAATCGCAAGTGAAGTGGCGTCCATTAATACCTCATTTTGATCACCATCGCTGTGGCTCTGTGACATCACATCCGCTTGAGTCTCACCGCAGTCATATTATATATATATCACAAAATAGGATGTATTAGCTGACATTATTCCAACTGTATCCTTTCCCTGTCCTACCAACCACAAAACACTCTCGCTCACTTGCAGTAGCATTGTCTGTGAGTTTTCTGCGGAACTAATGTTCTGACTTGGAAATAGATTGTTACTCTGTCGTCCAGAATAAAAACTACCTGTCACACTCGCACTAGGGATGGGAATTGATTCGATTTTTTTAGTGATTCCTGCAGATTTTCCATGTGGGCAAATGTTGGCCTGTAGATTTTCAGTGTTAACAATGTCAAATACGTCACAGCATAGATAACTGCTTCTGCAAGTTACTGGTGTTTCCACTTACTTAAGGTTGTACAGTAAGTGCCTTTTGTGAAAAATTAATCCACAATTCTGACCGCTTCTGAACCCTGTCAGTGGAAGGAATTGATAAGGGAATTGATTAGCAAAAAGACTCAGAATATTGATTCTTTGATGGAGCTGTCAACGATTCTCAACTGGAATTGGTTTTCGATTCCCATCCCTAATTCGCAGACACCACTGATTGGCTGTTGCCGCACAGCCACACACGACATCACCTAAAAAGATCAGCTTTTTTTAAGTTTGGCAATGTGTAACAAGCGAAGTGATCGCCTTGAACACAGCTAACATGTCCAGCGGGTTAACCCCGGCCCATTGCGGCTGTACATTGACTTTGCATGGAGAGTTATCGCGGAGGACGCTCAGGTCGCATTCGGTGTGTAGGCACCTTTAGGCATCATGACCCTCAGTTTTTGGCACAGAAATCATGTTTTATCAGCTCTCAAACTTGATTCATGAAACGTATTTGTTTGTCTGATCCCTGCATACGGGCAAAGGTATATTGACAAATGAAAACGGTTATTTAAACAACACATCACAAAATATGGTAAAGGGAAGACTGAAGGCTGACACTATCACAAGAGAGGAGGAAAATATGGTCTCATTAGTTGTTTACTTTTCCATTAAGCAGAAGCCCTTCTTTTGTCAGAGACATTTACAGAAGGGATGTCACAGGCCTCAGGTGCACATCATAAGTTGATACATTTCTATAAACCTCTTACCAAAGCACCCCCATGTTTTTTAATTTTTGCATCCTTTTTTAAGTGAAGAATTTAGCAAGTACCTATCATTTTTTCACTAAAATGTTTCAAGTTATTTTCAGCTACTTGGCATGCATGAAATGTAGAGAGGAAAACTGAAGCACGGGGAGCCTCTGCCTTTAAAACAATTTATCCCCCCCCCAAAAAAAATGTAAAAATGTGGCCTGACTTATGCAGACTAACCTGTTGCAAGTTTCAAGTCATCTCAGATCAAATTTTTGGTCTTAACTGGACTAAGTGAAGCAAATAAGACCTTAAATGTTACAATCACAAGGTTTGCTTTCATTAGTAATGTCCAAAGGAGTCTCATCCTCTCCAGAAAGAGAAATAAACTGATTAAAACCACTAAAATACTGACAGGGCAGTTGAGGTTGTAAACTGAGCTGTTGAAAGTATTCACTGCTATTTCAAAGCAACTCAAACCCATTTTTATGCAACTAGTTTTGAAGTGGGGGCAGATCTAAGTCCAGCTGTCTGTTAGTTATGAAATGTACAGCAGGAACATGCTAGCAGATCACAGGCTCAGCTGCTACCAACTATCTGGATGGAGAGCAGCATTTTGTTCTTTTTGCTGTCAGACGGTGTCTGAAATCACAATGCTAACAGCAAATATGTCTGTGTTGCCTCAGCTGGACGGGGATTGTATTCATAATTTAGCTGCTGGTTATGTTTGCTTGTGATTCCATGTGGTGCTGAAACACAGGCATATGTAAACATTTGTTAGTTAATAGGGATCCAATACCATAAAAATAGCCTCTGTCTGGTAGCATATACTGTATACTTCGTACCAATATGACAGTTAATATATACGTCAGATTTTTTTCTGGAAAGATGAAGTCCTTTTTAAATTAAATCTACAACAGTTAAATGTCAAATTGGCTTTTCTGTTTAGAATCAAAAGAACAATATTCTGTTAATGAAGGTAATAAATGGATATATAAATCCACAATTGTTAATAAAGTTCAGCAAATGCTTGAGCTAAAATTGCTATTAAGTTTCCTCGTGTGGACCTGTAATTGGAAATAAATTGTCAGTAAACATATTAATGAGTTACTATCAATCAGTTGTCCCTGTAAACAGTCTTTTTACTGTACATCAGATGTGAGGTGTATTTCTAACTCGAATCAAAATCAGTTACATTGCTCATAGCAATCATGTTTGGCCCCATGTGTCCTTTGAATATTATTTTGTATCTGTTAAAATTTAGCATATTCCTCAGCCCTAGTCCAGCATCTTAAAGATGAGACCATAAGAGCAGAATGAGTATTGAAGGTTCCTCTGCAGAAGTCAGAAAAACATCATAGATCCTTCTTGAGTAACATTTGTGTGGAGGGAAAGAGACAGGACTGTAACCTACAAATCACACAATCAACCCACAGTTGACGTTTTTGGATTTAAAATGTTTATGTACATATGCAGAGCTGTACTGTGTAAATAACTTAATTTGCTGAATATTAAAGACCTTGGTGCAACTTTGGTGAAGTTTTGAGATTTTTTTGCAAGAAAATAACGGGTGCTTTGACAAAGCATCTCAAGTATGAAGAGTTGCCCTTCATGATGAAACTCAAAGAACAGTCAAAACATCCGGACATTTTGTAAGACACTTTGCCACATTGATAAGACAACGTGGTGAAGATAAGTCACAAACAGTGAAATTTTGTTCATGAAAAATTTGATTTGAATTATTTTTCTTTGACTTTTCACCAGTAAGGACCGATGACTGCCAAAAACTGAATGTTTATTACAAAAAACTGCCAAAATATGTTTAATTTTGTTCACCAGACAATTCTTAAGTGATAATGATTTTACCTTTCAATCATATAAAGTTCAAACAGATTGAATGTTTTCAAATAAATGATGTCGGTTTTCCCACTAAGATGGAAAGATTTTTGAATTCTGTTGCAAACACAAATTTATCAATCATTGAGAAGAATGGAAAGTCGTGTCCACAAAATTAAACTAGAAAAGAACTCGGAAAGCGCAGACCTCCGCCTGCGCCACAGTACTCTCCCATATTGTGATTTTTACTATAAATATTAGTCCTACCTGTATTTCATGTAAATATTTAGATTCCTTAACCATGAAAACATACCATTAGCAATTGGTTTCATAATGATATCTGTTTCAGTTCAGTAGTTATTCACAAAATCACATTTTTCATCATGGCAGATCCAGACGGTGATCCGGATCAACACCAAAATCGGATCACTTCTTCCTTTTCCCATGCTGAACATTTCCTGAAAATTCATCCAAATCCATCCATAACTTTTTGAGTTATTTTGTTCACAGACAGACAGACAAACTCTCCCAAAAACATAACCTCCTGGCAGAGGTAAAAAGTATAAAAGTTGTAACAACACAGAAATGAAAATACTCTGAAAAGTGATAACCCCACATTGCAGGAATGTCTGTATATTTATCAGAGTTTTCCAAGAATTAAAGTACCGATGGTTCATTTATGTGAGTGACATTCGATTTATTCAGGATGCTTCATTTTTTTAAGGATAGGAATTAAGTCATGACCAAACCCTGAGTACGTTTTGACAAAATCTTAAAAAGGTTTTTACTTTTCCAGGACTCAGACTACACCAAATTCTGAAGACAAATGTGTCATTTTCATCCATATGAACTAAATCCACCACAGAAGTTAACTGCTCACGAAGCATCTCTGGACTGCCCTTGTGCTTTGTCTTGTGGTTACATTTTTACCCCCGCCAGGAGGTTATGTTTTCGGGAGAGTTTGTCTGTACATCCATGGGTGATGGTCGCAGCCCTCACCCCGACGCCTGCAGTGTCGGGACTCCAGCCAGCAGGCGGCGCTGTCAGCAATGTGTAAACACCACCAAGGCAGTCAGAGCAAACTGTCTGCTTCCCCTTCCAAAAATTCAGATATTTTGAGATGTTCACGCTTGTTTTCGACAGTTTATGCACCTAATCAAAAATCGGGTTGATGTTTAATTGTCCAGTGATTCAAATCAAAGTCAAAAATCCACATTTTTCCGTCTGACGTCGGATAAGTGGGTCGCCTGAGCAGCCAGAGTAAGTAAACAGCCTGTTAGCTGCAGAGCTAAGCTGGAACAGAAATAACATTCAGTTGTTATTTCTCATCGTTCATGCTTTGATTTTGACACAACATCAGTATAAGAACATGATTAATTTCTACAAGATTGTACTTTTGAATATTTAGGTTTCTTAGTGACTAAAAGTACGGAGTATTTGATAACTTTCTCCACACGTTTTGTACAGATTTGGTTAACAGATCATCAGTGGTGGTTTTGGTTAATGATCAAATACTGGCGTTTATTGCTGCTTTACTTAATGATAATAAGAAAAAAACAACATCAATTAAACAAAAGGCGAGTTATATCATGGGCTGAAGGTAGCAAACATGTTGACGATAGTTATTTGATTTTTAATAATGTTTTGAGACCAAAGGTCAACACCATGACAGACAACATTGAGTTAGTTCTTAAAGGAAAATATCCTATATATAAGCCACATTAAAATAAAAGTGTAAAAATATATATGAACAATCAAGGATTTAAATACGTGAACATATCTAGTTCTATCAGTTCTAAACATCTGTTGTTAGTGATATTCAGCTTTTTAGGGGTGTTCTTTAGGGATCTGTCAAATTGATATTGTTTTTGGTAGCCTGTCCTTTGCAATTTTTCCTTTTATGGAACCTGCATCTATGACAAGATTATTCTGAGCCTAAGACTTGGCAAAACAAAACAAAAAACGTACCCTCATTTCATTTCAACTGACAAACAAAATTGACAGTAGCCTCTATCAGCGTTTGCCTCATCTAAAGGCATCAAAAGGTATAAAATCTGGGCAGTTATACCACCAGACTTCACCACATTAAAATGTTGTTTCTTATTTATTGCAGTAAATTTAATCAGTCTAGGTGTTTTCAAGACTCATCCTGGGATAATGACAAAAGTGCCTTTAACAGTACTCCACCACTATCTGTCCATTTGTCTACATACAGTGAAAAAAAAGTGTTTTTTTCTTGATCTTTCATTATTAGTTTACTTCTTAGTGTGGAAGTGAAAATATAAGCCTAACCATTTTAAACTTTTGGTTCTCGAATATCACAAAGTTTTTCAGTTTTATTATTTGTAACATACCAATGAAATATTGTTCAGTTTCTAAATTCTTGAATGTTGTTTCAATACCAGAACAGCCTGTGAACGGTCATGTTTGTGTTTGACATTTAACCTGTGCTTTCCAGAGAGTTTCCTGACTTCACAGACCTCAAGAAGCTGGATGAAGAATGGATGCACTTCTCTGGGATGCTATTCAAAGTCTACGGAAAGGGGTGGACCCAAATGACCAGAGTGGTGTTGATAACAGCAGGATAGACGATGCTCCAGGAAGTCACAATAACCAAAACACTTACTTTGACTACCCAAGATACACAGTTGATAGACCCCATAGCAGCACTGGAGTGAAAGAGGTATGGAAGGAACCAGTTCCTGAACGGTATGACCCCTTTGAAAAGGTACCAGAAGAAGAGGAGGACGCAGATGGAGAGCCACTGCTGGAAGATGAGGAGGATCCAGAGCTTTTAAGGAAGCGCAGAGAACTCTGGGAAATAAAAGAGAGGATAAAACAAAAGAAAGCTTCACTTGCTCTGAAGCAAGTTGAACATACGGTGACTACAGATGAGGACTTCTCTTGTAATGGAGAATCAGAAGAATATGAAGGTCCTTCTCTGAAAGAAAGGGTGAATCGGATTCTGCAGCAGCGACATTCTCTCAGCTTTATGTCAAAGGTCAGCGATTATTTCATCTGAGAATGAGACATTTATACATTTAAGTCAAGTGGACAACTGAAGGCTTTGGAGTAGCATACGGCCCTGTGTCTTACTCATTGTTGCTTGTTCAATGCCAATAATTTGTAAACACAGAGAAATTTCAACAAAATCTGTCGTAGAGTATTCAAGTACTATATGAGTTATGACCAAAGCCTTTTAAACTTCAAGCTGGAATAATGGTCTTTGTTTACAGGCAAAGAGCTAAGTAGATATAATTGGCATCTTGTATGTAATTTTATTTTCACCAAATGATTAAGACGTATTCAAAATGCACTTTAAAACTTAGATAGGTGGTCTTTGCTGTGCTAAAAGGAAGTTTAAATTGCCTTTAATCCTAATTTCAGCTTATTAAATTCTGCATTGCTATTTACATTTGAGCTTTTTACTTCAACATGAAAAAATATACTGATGGTTGAAAAAGGAGCAAAACACAAATCAGTGTCATTTAGACTCACAGAAAACCACAAAAACAATTTTTTTTGTGCAAAAAAGTTGTCTTTGTTTTATTAAAAAAGCATTTTTTTATTTCAAGCAAGCAGCTAGCTTAAAAAAGTAACATGACATTCCTGGTATCAAAAGTTGCCCATTCCTGACTTAAGTAATGTTGGGCTTGTCTTTTGCTCCTCAGGTCCACAAACCTAAAGACAGACTGGGCCCATCCCGGTGGGTGCATGATGACCATCACTTGAAGCTCAGAGTGAAGGCACTGATGAAGCAGAGATTCCCGGATCACTTTAAAAGACAGGTTTGTAAAATCATTATCAGCCTTGCAAAATGTCAGGATTTTGTCCCCTTACAGTTCAAAGAGCTCAGCGTAACTTTCAAGGTTCGTACCAACACCTGACATAATTCAGAATAAAAAATGACGAAGAAGCAGCTGGATGCAATCAGATGGAATTTACTCGCAGCGAGGAGCCAACAATAGAGTCAAACCGTCTGAATGTTGAACTGAAGAATTACAATGTCTTCTCTCTTTTATAAGAGTGATAAGAACATGTGTGTATGGAGTGACCTCCGCACAGGCTCCTCTCCGTCTCGGGATGAGCCGGTCTGAGGAAAGTGTCCCCAGCCCGGGCATGATATTGATAAGAAGGAGCCTGCACACAAGGTCATGTAGTGTGTAGTGTGTAGTGTGTGTGTGTGTGTGTGTGTTTGTGTGTGTGTCAGAAGAATGCAAAAGCTAAACAATGATTATCAAACATTATTACAAAGAGATTATAAAGAGATATTCAAGTACATGGACAATTAAACAAGATTAGGACAGGGTTTTAAAGAGACAAATACATGAAAAAGGTTACATACATTGTGTACAAAGGTTGAATACATAAATTGTGTACAAAAGGTCAAATTATTCTTCACACAAAATGTATTTCTTTGGTTTTTAAGAAAAAAAAGTGCATTGACAATCAGGTTATCAAAATAATCTCTCTTGCACAGATTGATGTCTCCTGCACCTCACTTTGCTCCCTGTACTGAATGTCTTGGTACTATCCCTGCCAACTGTTCTAACTACAAATAAATCAAACATCCAAAATACAACATTTGAGACATGTTTAATGAATCAAGTTTCGTACATTTTGTGTTTATTTCTGTACTTGTCATTGCTCCCAGGTTTCAGATGTCGTGCAGGTGCCTCCAGGACAAATACAATCTTCAGCACAGAAGGAGGCGAACAGTGGGGACATTGATTTCCAACACTTCCTCAATCTGCTAAAGAAAGAAAAGAAGATCCCTCCAGACCACAAGAAAACATCAGCAGAGAAGGTTAGGACTGCTCATGAAGAAGTACATAGAATGAATCAACAGTCTGAACACACATAGCCCTCTGAAGTACCAGTACACCAGTCATGAAATTGAATATTTTTAACAGGATCAGAGAGTATCCAAACATTTTAATTGGTCTAGTTGTTGTTAACAGGCTCAGTAATCACTTTTTGTGCTGTAGTCTACTAAACAACACCACCTTTTTTTCCTTCTCTTCAATGTGGAAGCAAGTAATAAGGTTTACAATTACAATACAAGACTTGACATTGGCATGGGTTTGAATCCAGATCTGTCATATTGTGAGGGATGACTTTTTAAAGAAGATCTCTTTCATTGTGCCCTACTTTGGAGTAGGAAAGACAAGAAAAGGCAAAAAAAAAACTTTACAGGTCAAAACTTGATTGAACTGTAGATTGATCCTTCTTAATTGTATGTTGAATTACTGGGCCTCTGCTATTAGAAACCTATATGTACTACCTCTGCCTGACTCTTAGGATGGAGCAGGGGGATAGTTGCCTGTACTCTGTAGCTGCTTCCACCAGGACTGACAAAGTATACACAATAATAATCCCAATGTAACATAGGCTAATATGTATATTTGGAAACAAATTTAGATTGTAATTAAATCTGTATTTTTATTTTTATTTAGCACTGACTGCTGCAAAAACTAGAAGTATTGGAGCCAAAGATGTTGTTGTAATAATTTAAAATGTATTATGGTTTACTCAGTGTGTGTTCAGTGTCACCGTTACTTGGGTTTCAGGTTTAAAGTAGAGCTGGGCGATATTACCTAATCTCGATATCACGATTAATTGAAGCTTTAACCTCGATTACGATTAATGGACGATTATTTCATGCAATGCTGCAACAAGTAGGTGGTGATACTTATGGTCATCGACACAGTCTTCCTGCTGCATTTACATTTAACTTCTTTCTGCATGATGTCCTCTGCACAGAATCCAAAATGTGCCCAAACAATTAGGGGTGGGATGAACTATCGTTTGGCAATATATCTCGATACAGTAATGACGAAATGCATCAAGTTTGAAAAAACGGATTGTGAAATAAAGACGTCACATCCAGTAAAAGCACATGTGACCAGAAGTGACGACAACAAACATTAGCACCAACTACCTTGCCTCCAAAATGCCGAATGATGGAGTCGAATGAGGTTGAAGTTGAGGACGCTCCGCCTGGATACAAGTCATCTGTCAGGCAGTATTTTGGCTTTCTCATTAAAAAAGACAAAGATGGCGAAAACCTATCGCTCGTTAGCATAGGGTTAGAGAGAGTGTTATTGTTTGTGTTTGGCCTGTTAGGCCTTGTGTTTTCCTGTGTACAACTCAAACAAAAACAAATAAGTTGTAATTATGCAGTGATATTTTTTCTTTTATACTTTTTTGATATTGTATCGTGACGTATCGTATTGTGACCCGGGCATATCGAGGTGCAGCGTATCACGAGTTTAAGTGTATCGTCCCATCCCTACAAACAATGGAGATGGTATTTTTCTTGGCTACTAGTTCCTCTGACAGATCGGCGCTTTTCTCCTCCATATTGGTGGCGTATCCTTCACTCTTGGCGAAAATGACCGTAGACTATATGGAGAGGGAACGGTCACGTGACTTACACAGGGAAAATAATCAAAATAATCGCAATCTATTTCAATCAATCTATATAAAATTTCAGCAATCTTTCAGTCATCTTGCTGACAAACAAACAGAAAAACAAGCATATGCCAGCAAAAACATAAATATTGATATTATATTAGTTAATGATTGACAGAAATTCAGGACCCTAGTTTTGTTTTGCAGTTCAGCTTCCAGCCAATAGTTGGCAGCAGACATTCAATCCTCTGGCCCTCTGTCTCTCCATTATGCTTTTTTACATCTCCTTGATTATAGTGATGTCTCGTGCACGAATGCCTTTGCTCAGTCTGCAGATGTTAGACAGTGTGCACCATGAGACTCTGACATTAGTCATAAAGTATGGATTTCTGACTCATCACTGTACTTTATACTCTGAAGTTAGTGGGACTTCTTTGCGAACACGTTGTCTTGGACATTGGTATGTGCTCATTTACAAAGCTATTCTTGGCAGAATTCCTAACTATATCTCCTCTTTATTAATCCTGAAAGATGGATTACATAATCTTAGATCACTGAGCTTTGGGTGGACTCTAGGTTCTCTGCACCTTTGGTGTGAAATAATCTGCAGATTAAATTTAAGATGCAGAAGTTTGTGTCTCTTTCCAATACAGACTTTCTGAATGTCACTTTTTCAATTACTGACTTAGAATTGTTTCCTCACTTCATTCTTGCTGCATGAGCTCAAGTGACTGTTGGACAAAACTGTGGTTTGCTTCCATTCTTGGTCAGGTCTCTCTTTAAAAAGAGATCTGCTGGTCTCAATGGAACAAATTTGGTTAAATGAGGTTAAATAAAAATAAAAGATATATGTCTGTAGTAGGGATGTAACGATATTAAAATTTTGTATCACGGTTATTGTGACCAAAATTATCACGGTTATCATTATTATCGCGGTATTTTTGCGGTGTGCTCAAAATGTTCAAAATGTACTTTAACACAAAATTGAAATCATTAACCCCTTTGATATTATAAGTTTAATAGTTCTTTTTGTCTTTTTTAATCAATAAATGTGTCTAGATATGTCATTTGAGTACATTTTTCAACCTCTCTTTAATGAGAAATAAAAGTAAACAATTCTAGCAAGTATCTTTCATTATTATGTAATAAACACTTAAACTGTGTGTCAGTACAAGAACGAAAACAACACATTTGAACTTTAAACAGGATTCTCTTTATAAAAAATTGAAAATGAACAACAAATAACCTATTTTATATACACTCACAGATTTTAGTTTGCCTGCAGCATTAGTGTCCATGTTATAGCTCGTCATATTAGACCATATGACCTTTTTTTTTTTACTGACTATAGTCCCTGTTAGCCCCCTTCATGACTCATCCTGGCCTCCTCCTCCTCTCCCTGGCAGATCTCCTTGATATTTTTTTCCAGAGTACGATCGATTAAATCCATAAAGCACAAACTTTGACAGAAAAAGACGATCAAATTTAAAAATCTGGCACGGTAAAAGAACGGCAAGAATACACTCCAGAATGATCATAATGCTGTTATTTACAACATCTAGACATTATTTAGACAGAGAATACTCACAAACCTCCTGTAATTCACTCGGGTATGGCTCATTGCATCTTTTCTCTTGCTCTCTCTGTCGCCCTCGCTCTCTCTCTCTCTCTCTCTCTCTCTCTACCTCTACGGCTCGATCAGTTCATTTACTCGAGGAGTTACGGAAGTTTTAACCGTGCACGTCTTTTTCTTTCGCCGCAGCTTCGTGTTTAGACAGGGTGACTGTCTTCTATCAGTTTCCCCTTGGCATCCTTGTAAAATCCAAAATTTAACCACACTTAAGAGTCCGTTTGCAGAGCGAACTCTCCACTGTCTCTCCGCTGTCTCTAACTTCCGCTGAGGCCAAACAATGCAAAATACGCATGCGCGCTTCCCATGAGGCCGTTTCATCCAGGAAGAGCCTCACAGTTCAGGCATTTCTAGGCAAAGAGCAGCATCACCGTGCGTTTTTGACGCATTGTGGTTATCAAACACGGTAAAACTATAATTTTTATAGGACGCGGTAATGATTACCGTGGGAAATTTTACCGCGGTTTACCGTTTTACCGGTAACCGTTACATCCCTAGTCTGTAGCTTGGACAGACAGTTAAGTCTACTTACTATAACTATAAGTCTATAGTTAAAGAGACTATACTTTGTATCAGTGAAACTTAAAAATGGAAATTTTCTATTTCAGTGACAACTTAGATATAGTTGAACAAGACCACAGATCTGACCATTGATTGAGTAATCAGATCTCAAATAAAGTTACACAGCTGAGGTCTCTCTGACCTCGCAGAGTTCTGACTCCCCAGTGACAGCATACTCATATCAGCAGTCAACATTAAAGTCAGACATCCAGTTTAGATTGAACCGACCCAGATTAAAGGCAACAAGTAGAAAAACACATTTCTAAATATCAGCATGTATTAATATATCACTTGTGAGTCTAAGTTTATTTATCATTTGTGTGTATCTTGCCCTGGAGCCGTCCTGACTCCCTTAAAACTACTGATTCCACATATGAAGATTCAAAGCAGGTGTTTTACCCTTAAGCTTTTGAAATGTTTACAATATTCTACTGTACTGTTTTTGATATACTGTATATATGGCTAGATTCTTGTTAGTACAATCTCCTAACAATCTGTGTAGTTTGGCATGGGCAAAACAGGGTTTAACCCAGACCTGCTCTTCTAGTGAAGTGCCTTGAAATAAAAAAATGGAATAGTTAAAGTTGTGCTATAGAAAAAAAGATTAATTGATTCATTGGACATTTTACTATGTTTTAAATGTGTATTCTTTTCCAGGTTCCTGATGTCAAACTGCCTCTTCCAGGCCAGAGGAAAACCTCAGCAGAGAAGGAGGTGATCAGCACTGACCAGGTTCTCCAACGCTCCCTTGTTGTACCCAGTAAAGAAGAAACACTTTCTCCAGGCCACGAGGGAACTTCAGCTGCGGAGGAGAGGAACAGTGCTGACATTGGATTCCAGCGCTTCCTCAGTGTGCTCAACAAAGGAGTGGACATCGAAATGCTCAGCAGGATTGTAGGTGCTGCTAACGAGGATCCTCCATTGGACGAAGACTCCCCAGACCCTCACCTACCTGATCTTGAGAGAAAGATTAGTCCACCTGTCAGGAGTGAGAGCCAGAGGTCTCACAGCGGTGCCTCCCTGAAAAGCCACAGTCCCACCAGCAGCAGAGGGAGAAGTAAAGAGAGAGCCATCAGTCAGAAACTCTCCATACCTGAAGATGTAGGGAAACAGAGCAACAGTGGAGAGCACTCCATGGCCTCAGGCAGTAAATCCAACCGATCCAACAGTAGTGCCTCTCTGCCAGGCCTTGGTCCCGGCAGCAGTGCCGAGGGAAAGACCAGCTCACCCAGTCAAGAAAAATCAGTCAGTCAGAGACTCTCCCTACCTGATGAGGGAGGGAAACAGAGCAACAGTGGAGAACACTCCGTGGCCTCGGGCAGTAGATCCAACCGATCCAACAGTGGAGCCTCTCTGCCAGGCCTTGGTTCCGGCAGCAGTGCTGAAAGAAAGACCGACTCACCCAGTCCTGGGAGATCTGTCAGCAGCAAACTCAACTTACCTGATGATTCAAAGAAGAAGAAAAACAAAGGGGATCGCTGCAAGGCCTCGAGCAGTCGATCCAAGTCTCCACCTGCAGTGAAAAAGATAAAAAAAGAGGAAACGCCACAATTGGATAAGCACCAAGAACAACTCCAGAACATTCTGAAGACTTTGGGGCTGAGCCTGGAGGTGGAGGAGCTGAACAAAGTCGCAGACCGGACTCAGGAGAGGCTGTATGGAAAGAAGGTGGACAGCAGTGGGGAGCAGAAGAGTCAGCAGAGTGGTGATCAACGACACCACAGGTCCTCCTCCTCTTCATCCTCCTCTTCCTCATCTTCCTCGTCATCCTCGTCTTCCTCGTCTCCCTCATCCAGCTCATCCTCCTCTCGCTCAAGGTCATCATCTAGGAGCACAAGTCCAAGCCCCCCTCGACGCTTGTCTTCTAGCAGAGCCTCGAAAAAAAGGAGAAAGCCTGCAGGCCGCCACTCCAGAGACAGAAGCAGGGATGAGCGGAGGAGTCAAGACCGCAAACCGGACAGCAAACAGGCACAGGTACACCAAGAGGTGGACACAGATAGGAAACACCTCCCAGAGACATACCAGACCTCCACCTATAAGTATCCTCATGTACATCACCCAATTCATATGTACCCACCTCACTACCCTGAAGTTTATCCGGCGTTTCCACCCTACAATTATTCCCACTACTATCATTATAGCGCCCTCTACAACAACACTTACAACACCGTTCCAGATTATAGTGGGATTGATCCTCAGGATCGTCCCTCATTTTATTCCTACCAGTATCCTCAACCCCAGAACCCCACCCCTCAACTCCCGAAGCCCGTGGAGAAACCTAAAAATGTTGACAATCAACCCAAACTTGAACCTGTGTGTTTAAAAAAAAAGAAGTCAAAAAAAAAAAAAAAGAAAAAGGAACCGCAAGCCCTCCCTGGGTTTTCGGCCGTGAAGAACTCTGTCAATCGCTGCCTACATGCCATCCCTACCCAGCAGGCACCCTTAAAAAGCTGTTCAAAGAAACCTAAAAGCAGCACAGAGACTATGTGGACAGAGGCAGTGAAAGCTCCACAGGAGGAGAAAGCTCCACAGATAGAGAAAGTTCCACAGGAGGAGAAAGCTCCTCGGGACGAGAAAACTCTGCAGGACAGTGGCAGTGATTCTGAAAGCAAAGACTCAGAAGACGAAAAGAAAGTGCCAACAGAGGAAGTAAAGAAGAACCTGAGAAAAATGGTGAGTGGAATGTTTATTGATGTATTCAGTCTTAAAATGTATGGCTTTGGATACATTTTACCTCTCACATACAATAATCTGCAAGTCTAAGAATAACAAAGAATTTAGATGAAATATTCTGTCAAGCATAAAATTAAATATTTTGTGCTTCAAAGTTTAAATATCTAACAGTAAAGAGTATGGCTTGGAAATATATATATTTATATATATATATATATATATATATATATATATATATATATATATATATATATATATATATATTTATATATCAGTGTATGTTTAAATGAACAAAAAGATAAGACAATATCATTCAAGTTTATGTTCATGCTGATTTGAAAAACTAATGTAGATGTCAGACCCTAATGTAAATAAAGGCTTGGATTTGGTCAAGAACACAATATCTTACTTTTTAATAAATCTATTTGTATAATCAGTCTCAGTGGAAAAACTTTCTTTCAGTGTGTTTTTTTTCATGGGACACTTCTACTGTAAGTAAAAGTTGAATTAATATTAAAATGTTCAGTTTTTCAATTAAAGAACAGCCATAACAGGAGACTGACTCATGTCATTCAACACTGGGCATTGTCTTTGTTTAATAGCAGAAGCAATTACACAGGATTTGCAGGATTTAAAATTGCTCTAAGAAGTAAAAAAACAAATATATTAAAATTTTCTACAAATAAATCTTAAAGCAGTGTTTAATATTAGCTGGACTCCTCATCAGGTGTTTACTGCAACATACATGAAGCTCCACTCGTCAATAAGAAAAAAGAGTTCTACGTGTGGGCGTGAGCTTAAAAGTCGAGCAAATCAGTATCAAATACCTCATATTACAGAGACATCAAATTTAAAATTAGTGAATGTTTGCAAAAAATGAAGTTTTTCAGTTTGAACATCTAGTATGTCGTCTTTGTAGTGTAATCTAATAAAAATATGTCCAAAAGGATTTGCAAACCATTGAATTCTGATTTTATTTATCTTTTACAGAACTCTTCAACTTTAGTTGGGTTTGTATGTTTTTTTGAGTTTTATATGCCCTCTGGAGTATTTTACGTGCCTCCTCTACATAATAGAGCACTTCTATGCACAAGACAAAGTATGCAGCTTCAGGGCTTCTCCCTATTCCCCTGTTTACAGAACCAGTAGCTGCTTTAAATGAATCGCTCCTTGGTCGTGTCCTGAATAGACCTACCATTGTGATGCTCTCCCATGATTTGTCAGCAGTTTAATCTCATTGGCTTGAGATGACAAGCAGAGAAAGGACATCATTGAATGTGAACAAACTTGTGATACTCCAGCTTGAACCAATTTCTCTTTATCACAAAGTAATGGTGTTTGGTGGACAACTGGCAGCCCCAGTATCTGATATGCAGATTTCCAAACTCATTATCCCAAATGCAGATAATGCAAGTCGTTATGAAAATTAAATTGTTGCTTTCGATGTGACGGTCTATCTGTTAAAACAGACATTAAATGAGAAAACAGCTTTTTCCATGCGAAAAATCACTGTGGAATATTTATGTATTTTGGCATTGATACATCAGATATAAGGAGTATAGTGCTGAAAAATCAGCTGTTGATATTGGCAAAAAACATAAATATCAGTGGATACCAGTGTTCAACCTTTTAGGCCAATATCTGCAGATACTAATATTGTCCCTATAATGTCATTCAACCATAATCCCAGTCTTAGATCAAGCTACGAAAAGATGTCATCGCACATGTGGGACTCTCTAAGCGTAACCCTTGAACCTGCTCAGATCTGCTCAGAAGCACTCATAATGTTTGAAGGCTTTCTCAGTAGCAAATGTCTAATGAATATATGTGCATTTTTTCAGTTTGCTTGGATTCTTAAAGGGATAGTTCAGTTTTTTTGAAGTGGGATTGTATGAGCTCCATATAGCCACTAAGTACATTAGATACAGTAGTAAGTTCTCTCCTCTCCCTCAGTAAGACACAGACTGTAACCATCGGAGACGAGAAAAACGCTAAGTGGAAAGTACCGTACCAAATACAAAGGCTATATTCTCCGTCTACAAGAACTCAAATCAAAAAATAATACCACTGTTTAAGAGTACGCTACATATGATTATTTCTAAGTGCATTAACATTTCAGAAATATAAAGTTTATCCGGAACTAAGCCGACTAACATCGTGTGTCCCTCCGCTAAATCACTCCGCCATAGTTAGCTAGCGGCCTCAGAGACTGTTTTACACTAATTGAAAGCACATTATATAGCAAATTTCTGAGATGGGTTTTAGATAAACTTTATATTTCTGAAATGTTAATGCACTTAGAAATAATCATATGTAGTGTACTCTTAAACAGTGGTATTATTTTTTGATTTGAGTTCTTGTAGACGGAGAAAATAGCCTTTGTATTTGGTACGGTACTTTCCACTTAGCGTACAGTCTGTGTCTTACTGAAAAAACTGAACTGTCCCTTTAATGGTCTCATTTCTCTTGTCACTGTCTCTTCTGACAGTCCCACTTTACTGGTCTCATTTTCAGGTCATATGCATCACTCCTAAATGCTCACTGTCCCAGTGTTTGACTTTTACAGAATTTTTAACAGATGAGCCTCGCTCACCGCTCTGTTGCTGTTTAAAGCCCCTCACTCAGGAATAGAAAAGTGAAGTCTTTGTTTTGAAGTGGTTGTAAAAAGAAGTCCTTAAAATTTTGATACAATACTGTTAAAGTCGATAGAGTTGATCAGAGTTAACTTAACTTTATCGTAGCTCAGCTGTATGTTCATCATTGATCTAATTTGTCATTAATCTGTATTCATATGTGCTTTTTCAGCTTGCAGCATTCAACCAGAAACCAAAGCCAAATATCATACAGACGTACAACCCTGTGCCCTTTGATGCTGAATAAGGTGAGTGAAAGTTTTTTGTCAGGTCGGTAATGTGGGTGTTTTTTGACCAGCTGGGTTTGACCTTGGATCATCTGTTTCTGTTTTGAGTTTATCAAGGGAGAGTTTGAGGAAAAAGTGCTTGCAGTGCACAACTGAGATTCATTTCGAAACAGAAAGAAGACATCCAAAGTTACAGACGGCAGTATTTAAGATAGTAGGGGAATAAAATCTCTGTCCCCTTGTGGGGGAGAATGACTGACAGACAGCAGTGTAAGTTTAAAACGGATGAGGAGTCATGATTCTCTTTTAAGGTGAAACTGAAATAATAGCAGAGTATGAAAAACACAGCTGAGTCTCATTCTTTATTTCACTGGATCACACGGAAGAGGAAATCATCATTAACATGGGCTCGTTCATAAAATTATTGCAGTTCTCGCACTTTATGAACTCATATTGTTTGCTGCTGTGTGACACATTTAGATTAAAAAATTATACTGGCAGGCGGCACGGTGGCACAGCAGGTAGTACACGTGCCTCACAGCAAGAAGGTTCCCAGTTAGATCCTCGGGTCGGACAGGGGCCTTTCTGTGTGAAGTTTGCATTTTCTTCTCCTGCATGTGTGGGTTCTCCCTGGGCACTCCGGCTTCCTCCCACAGACCAAAAATATGCTCAGTAGGTTAATTGGTCACTCTGAGTTGTCTTTAGGTGTGAGTGTGAGCGTGAATGGTTGTCTGTCTCTATGTTGCCCTGCGATCGACTGGCAGCTGGTTCAGGGTGTACCCCGCCTCTCGCCCAATGACAGCTGGGATAGGCTCCAGCCCCCCTTAACCCTGAAAGCGATAAAGGGGTATAGAAAATTAATGAAATAATACTGGCCAAAAGTTTTAGTTTCACAAGCAAGACCATTTTTTCATTTATTTGAATAGGAATAAAAGCTGGAAAATTGGCGGTGCTAATAATAAACCCTGGTGAAGTTCCTTTTTTACTTATCATTAGCTTGTGTCCATTTGAAATTACTAACTTGCACAAATAAAAAAGTGAACTTCCTGGTTGGCTCTGAAAAACACCACCTTTAAAGCCACTTGTACACCCAGGCCTCATGCTCTTGATGCAGGATCGAACAATGACGTCCCTGCAAACATCTGAATGATATCAAATAAAACAGAACCAAATGGAAATCATCATTTCTGCTCCCTCATCTTCTCTTTTTGTTCTTTTTCCACAGATGGGTGGAGCGGCGTTGACGTCATTTTATCTGGACTTACTGTGAGCTCTGACAGATCGCTTGGATTTCATGTTTTACAATGTTTGATTGTAAAAGAGACTCTTAAATATTTTGGTCACATTACAGTGTGTCTGCTGAACTATCAACAAATCATGAACACACTGCTCATCACCCATTTCCTCCATGTTTCACTCATTTCAACTTAGCATCTTAGTGCTGCTTTAACTGTTTCTTTTCATACTTCTACTAATGTTATGGAGACAGAAAAAGTTTTGTAGGATTTGAAATAATTTTTGAGGATTTATATTTTTCAGTATAAAGAGTTAAGCATTCTGGTCCTGACATGTCAGCTTCACGTGATTTCTCTTGTTTCTTTCACGAGTGAAGAAGTTTCTGATAAACTTGAAATAGGTTGGAAAAACTCACCCACTGTCTTGTTTAACCTTCTACATTTAAGAAAAAACGCTCCATTAGAGGATGAGTCTATCTGACTTGACTTTTTCTTTTACTTTGTTTAATCTAAGTTTTATGAGGAGAGGTGATTTTGTTTCATCATTAAAGGGACTGTGAGGAGAATCTGTTTCCGGCGACATTAGGACTCTGCTACCCATGAGCACGCGCGGCGACTGTCGTAATGCTGCGTTCCAGTAACCTCAAAAGTGGGAGTGACATCATCTCAGACTTAAATAACGTTCCAGTTGAAGTCGGAAAAAAACATGCCGATCTACCAGGCTATTGTTAGCTGTTGTTAGCACGCCCTGCGTTGTTGTATGAAGAATGTGATTATCACTATGGCAACATTTTTGTAAATATAAGTCGAACAATACAATGTATAAAGCTGATATAGAGCGCCACACCCCAGTCAGAAGTGCTAATAAATGGATTATTACAGGAGCTAAATAACTGTTCACACTGGGGGCATCCATCTTTGATTGTCAACTCGGGGGTGGCGAGGTTTCACCGAGTTCCCAGTAGGAAATTCGACTTCGGGGGACGTTCCTGTTGTAGTTTCCTACTCAGAACTTGGAAATTCCGACTTCTGACTACAACTGGAACACACCACAAGCCAAAGCGTGTGTTGATGCTAATGAATGCAGCTCAGACCTTCCTCAGAACTCTGCATTGCTTTACAACTTCTTTTTTCAACAACTTACAGGATGCAAAGCAACAAAGTAATGTTTCTCTTTCTAGTTACGTAGCGGTAGATTTTGATGTGTGACAACAAGCAATTTTTGGAAAACTTAGTATCATAGTTTTGTAGCCGGCTGTATATCGCTGCTTACAGCCCGGTGCTCTAAGACGCGTCCGAATAATATAAATTTGCTCTAGTTTTAATTGTCTTGTTCTCGAAGTTGAGTATCCAGGCCAGTCCAGCCCTGTACGACCAGACCGGAAGGCTAAGGAATAGCATTTATAGATAACCTATTTTGATGCTATAAAACTCATCTTAAAGTGTGTATTTCGATCATGCATATATCTAAAAGTGAGACTTTTTTGTATTTATTTAGAAACTCCTCACAGTCCCTTTAATGCCCTTAAAACATGGTCTGTCAAGACATAAAGAAATGCCTAATTTAACTAATTCCACTCATCTGTCTTTTCACAGCATTCAGAAAATACATTTTTATACAATTCATAAGTTTGTGGTATTGAGTTTCTAATAAAATAACTTTAGACTTTACAGCCAACTCATCATCACTTACTGACAAAGAGTTTACCAGTGAACATTGGTGATAGAAAAACATTTTGATTCAATTAAAACTGCAGTGTATGATTTACTTTTTGTGGAACTGAACGAAAAATGTTGATTACCTGTCAGCATGTTATTACTGAAGCCACATGAAGATTCATTAGACATCTCTGCACCTCCTTGATCTGAATGTATCTTTTAGAAAATCTGCAAGTGACACCCACTTTTCAGCCAATCAGGGCACAGTTCAGGGACAGTGCCTTTGGATCCTCTGCTAAGGTTTATGTGATTGTTATACAGTATCTACCAGAGCTTGAATTGTTTAGATTTTACAGGCAATGTACATTTTTTGAAGGGACGTGTTTTGTGGCTGCAAGTACATTACACCAGTGTGATGGTCACACAAAACAGTGGATTGGTTGTGCCTAACGGAAGAGACGTTGCAAGGAACCCAACAGTGGAAGTGGGCAGGGGTAAAATTGCTTTCACTGCAGCCTCGTCCAGGTAACATACTCCAGCCTTAAACCAAAACATAATCAGACAAAACACAATACAATATTCTTTCTGGCCAGTGGATGGTGCTACCTGCTTTTGGTGTGTTTTTTTAATCACAAGAGACTGGAGAAATGACGTAAAAGGAAAGATAAAGTATATTTATTCTATAAAAATACATTAGTCATTGAATATTATTAGGCATATATAGAAAAATGGAAATTAATCATAAAGCCATGTCATGAATGTGTCAACATACGTTTTGTATGTTCATTATCAGCAAAAGCATAGTTTTCAAACTCTTTTGACCAAGGCACACCCAAAAGTAAGCCAGATTCCCAAAGTATTTACCATATCCATGCCCCAACATCTCTTCTCACACATGTCACAGTATCTTACCAGTCTGTAGGAGTCTACAAATATCTACTTCTACAGCACAGAATTTGACAAACTTAATGTTTATCCACATTTTCAAGAATTTACCTTGAACCTTGATAAATTTCATAAATATAATAAATGTTTAAGCTTGAGCGGTCATGCTCTTTCAAAGTGGGGAACTAATAACTTGGAAAGATAAGTTGCTTTGGTTTACATGTTCGAAGAGGAGAGGGAAGAGGTTCACATGAATTTGATCACACTCCAACAAAAATGAATGAAAAAATGGAAAACTCAGTTGCTGTATAGATGCCACAGTAATAAGTTTTACAAATGCTCAAGGTATGCCTCGACTTGTCTCAAAGCACACCAGTTTCTCCCTGCCACACCATTAGAGAACCACTGGCAATGTGTACCAATATATAATATACCCACGAGGACTTACACCACAAAGGGGGGGGGGGGGGGGGGGGGCAAAATGGACCAGTTGTCATTTCACAGTATGTTTTTGATTTTGCAGGACATGGAACAATCAAATACCACATGTTTCAGAGTCATAAAAATCTCTGTAGCGTTCAATTGGTGGTATTAAAAATACCCCAAAATTTAAATTCATTGGGTTCATTTGTGTTTTTATCCAAAAGAGAGCACTGACTTAATTGTACAAGTAAGTCAGGAAAAGTGGGTGAAACTGGCAAAGAGCAAAGTTCACCTACCTTCCCAAATCCTGCTGACTCATCTGTGTGCTGGAGTTACCAGTTTGTTTTTGTTTTAATAAGAACAATAATGACCTCATATTGGATGTTCGGGACTTCGACCAAAGTCCCAAATAGGACACCATGTCATTTGATTTTTCCTTCATGGGCACAAACATGCACACACAAAATCCACCAATAACAGCTTTTGTGACAGCATTTTTAATGGATGTTTCAAGGATTTGATATTAATCACAGAACATCAGAAACTATGTTTCATGACAATATTTCAATTCAGAAAAGAAACACAAAGTACTCCAGCCAATCAGAATCAAGCTGCTGCTCTGAGGAATCTGTATTTTAGAAGGTTGCTTTACTAAAATCACTAAAAACAAACCACCCACACTCTCCGAGGGAAACAATATTCTCAAAAGGAAAATTTCTCCAGGCAACAAGACTGTAATGAAGAAAAAAAGAAAAAGGATATGGGGTTCACTCAAGAAGAAAATAGAAAATGTTACAAGGTAGGGTACTGATGTGAAGTGCTCTTGGCAATGCTGAGATTGTCCCTTAAAAATCTGTTTTCTCCCCTCATTTTTAAAGACCCATCCAGCAAAGGATGGATTGTGTGATGCTCTTGCACCTTAAAAAAGGTTTATGATCAACATTCAACCTTTATTTTCTTCTGCCTGACTTAAGCTGACGTGGGTCTTGCGTTTCCCATCCTACAAAACATGAATTATTACACAGCAGAGCCTTTGAAAGCAAAAACAGTGAAGGGGTTTACTCCACATTCTTATGCACTCCTCCACAACACCAACAGCCTGTGGAAACCTCTGGTCTAAAACACAACAGTTTGTTTTCAGCTTGATGTGCAGCTCACAGCTCATTGCTTACAGCCAATTAAACAGAATTCATTATCACACTTTTGAGTACAGAGGTCATTTTTCTGGCTATAAAACATCCATGATGCAAAGTAAAGAAAAAAAAATCTAACAAACCCAAAATATACTCCAAATAAATTACTCGAAAAGTCATTCAACAGTGTTTTCAACACCAACAACTGCAGCACCCTCTGCTCCAGCTGTGCTATAAATAGGTGAGTTTTCCATGGGTTAATCTAAAGTTCATCTTTCTCCTCCCCGGGACAGTAGCACGCTGCTCTCTGGCTGTTCATGTAGGGTCTGCAGCCCAGAGTCCACACTGTGTTGAACAAGGTGTCTGCGACTGCTTCACATGCTGAGGGGACACAGACACAGGAGGGTCAGTCAGTGCAGAGACGTGTCTTCAATAGAGAATGACTTTTCTGTTAAATGAAGTTTACTCCAGTGCCAAGTCAGCTACATCAACTCTGAAGTCATAGAACAGGGCTATTCAAGTGGAAATTCAGTCTGGCCAGATTTTCAGACTTAGGTCATGAGCTGAGCCAGACATTTTTGGCAGACAGTGAGCAAATTTAACCATGTAAAAGAAACCCAAATAGATTACAAACACACTGGATGTTTATTAGTTTATTGCCACATCCAAAAGGGCATAAACTCAATAAAGAGTGGAACTAATACTAAACTTCTGCTGAAATACTGTCTTTAAATGTCAATCAGATAACTTCAACACGTTTGACAGGTAAATACAGGCACACGTTGAGGTGCAAATGAACATAAAAAAAGTGCAGATTAAAAACACCATCTATTGGTCTCATTTGAAGGTGCATTAAAAGTAAATTGCTTAACAGCAGCCTTTCAGAAAGTGTTGCATTCAATGTCTGTAATAATGTTGGAATTTTTGTAAGACCTTGTCAGTGTTTTTAACAGATTTTTTCTGTTTTTACAGGACACGAGTTATTCATATCTCCAGTCTTAATCAGAGGCACTGTTTGCTGCCATTTCATTGATCATAATAAGCCATTTATTAATTCATCAGAAATTAGACTCAAATCCCAAAACAGGTGCTGATTTTTGTCTAGTATCACTTGTTTGTTCAAGCACAGAATTGAAAAAAAAATAAGTATTACATCTGATATTTATAAAGTGGTAGTTCCCATTTATGGCTGCAATCAAAATCTTCAAACATTGCCAAAAATGCATTTTCCCCATAATTCCTTTCAATTAAGGGAAATATAGATATTATATTATATAGATTATACTAAAATTTCATGGTTTATGTATTCAATTAAAACTAATCATGGCTTACAGCCCATTAAAACAAAATATATTAAAACCAATAGAACAGATTTATAATACAAAATGCTGACTCTTTTAAAATCAAATTCATTTATACACTCAATACTTGGTTAGGACTTTTGTTTTTAAGATACATCTGTACGTTGCCAACCAACCTACTCACTGTAGTCCAAGCTGTGTGTGAGTAAGATCTGAAAATCATTTAAATTCATCACAAACTGTTGCATTTCTCTTACAAATTAAGCTTTAAGGTGATGAAAAACAGGAATAGACTCAAACGATAAAGAAATAATTAAAAAGGTTACCCACTTTCTACTTTAGACACAAAGCCGAGACTCTTCTTGAGGTCAGAGCAGATGCTGTGGAGGCACCAGCGGAACTTGGAGTCACAGCGGTACTTGTTGGAGCCGCAGGTATCGTAACACATGTCCAGCTGGTTACAGCATTTAGTCATGGCCGGGATCCCCATGTCCATCTGAAGAGCAGCAGAGAGGGTTAGTATTTATTACACAGTCAGATGTGGACCTTTAAAGTTTCTTCTTAACAGTAAAATGTTTTCTGTATTTTTATTGTAATGTTTGAAATGCAATGTTTGGACACTTTTTCTTTATA
This sequence comes from Scarus forsteni, assembly GCA_036419115.1. NCBI lineage: Eukaryota > Metazoa > Chordata > Actinopteri > Labriformes > Labridae > Scarus > Scarus forsteni. The sequence continues at coordinate 3,620,025 of JAZDUH010000471.1, forward strand.
AGTTAGAAATATTTAGTAATTTATCAAAACTGAAGGCAAGTTAATTTAGTAAAGATCTGAAATGGGTGAAGTGGCTTTCCCTTAAGTATTGCCAACAGACTTGTAAAATCTTGGCCAAGCCCTCTTTGTTGGCTAAAATACATGACAGAAGATGTTAAAGTTTTTTTTTATGTATTTTTTTAATGTATTTATTTTTATCTTTAAAAGACCCCTAAGTGGTGAAGAACCTCACATTTGCCTCATCCTGGGGCCTCTATATGACTAAAACCACCTCTGTTTATATTTGACTTGGAGATATTACATATATATCTATATCTATCTATCTATCTATCTATCTATCTATCTATCTATCTATCTATCTATCTATCTATCTATCTATCTATATATATATATATATATATATATATATATATATATATACACACACACACATATATATACACACATATATATATACATATATATATATATATACATATATATAGATATAGATAGATAGATAGATAGATATATATATATATATATATATATATATATATATATATATATATATATATATACTGAAGATCTGATTTTTACTTTGCGTAATTTATTTTATTTTTATCATAGTCTTTTATTTCAATATGTTTGATCAAACTACTGTTCCTGGATTCTATTTGAAACATTATTTATTACCTCTGCTGAGCAGGTTATGTTTTTGCCTGTATTTGTTACTTTGCTTATTAGTTAGTTATTGGTTTGTTAGTTGGTTTTTGAGCATAACTTAATAAATTGTCTGTGGATTTGGATGAAATTAAATGTTTGTCATGGCACAAGGATGTAGTAATAAGATTTTGATGGTGACTCAAACCTAGGTGCAGATCAAGGATTTTTTAAAGTTATTTTTAACATTGTGCAACAGGACAGCTTTCCTGATTGTTGATGATAACTTGCCCAACTGTTGGAAATAAATGCCTTGGCAGAGGTTTGTGCGCTCTGAGCACTTTTAGATGCCAACGTACCCCATCAGGAACAGGAAGACCAAAGAAGTAAGAGCTACACCCATCTGGTTCAGGCATCTGGAAACCTGGGCGAGGCAGAGGATCTTTACCTAAGAGGAGTGAAAAAATTAAATTATTAGATGTTATTTGTTGCTGCTAATCTGTGAATCTGTGTAGCTTTAACTTATATCTGAGCACAGAAACAAAGGTCATACTCATTTCATACAGAATGACATCTGACACATTGAAACCTCCCCTATCACGCTGAGGTCACAGTCCATGTTCAGGTCTTCTTCCCCATGATAACAACTCAGCACGAAAATAAGACTAATTGTGTGATAGATCAGTTGTTTTTACACCAACATGACTGTGAACAAATACTTTGATCATTAGCTCCCAACACAGAGCCAGTGGGACTTCAGGGGTCTTTAAAATTAGGCTAGCCTATATTCTCCTAAATGATCCTAACACACTGATAGGATCTGTTGATCAACTCTAAAAATATGTTTTCCATGCTTTTTAAGGTGGTCAGCCAGGTTTGTAACACAGGTAAGAATGGATCTGGTTGAAATCTACAGTATAACTTCAAATAAAAGCCCATCCTGTTTAAGGCCCAAATCAATGCTGCAGCAGGCTTGACAAATGATGTCAGGCTTCATGAAGAGGCCTCTGGGCATTAAATGTTTAAACAGTATGCAGATTAAAAAAGAGGAGAGGACACATTAAATGAAGATGAAATTCATCTTCTCTTTTTTTAAAAACAGAATCCAAAATGATGCTGCTTGTGCTGGCATCAGAGATGGAAATAAGTGTTGAAAATTAAAAACAAAGCACTTTTATCAATCAGTCAATCAATCAATTTTCAATTTACATAGCACCAAATTATAATAAATGTTTTCTCAAAATCCTTTGCAAAAGAGTTGGTCCATGCCAAACTGCTCTTTCATATTTTATTTTAATTTTTTTTTATTTCAATAACTAATATTTTCATCCAATGACATTTACCACTGACTGCAGCAGATGTTTTCTACAAAGTTTAGTCAAATTTATGATTGTTTTTATATTCTAAATTTTTAAGAAATATTTTTATAGTGGCAAAATGCACAATATTTAAAGTGAGTTGTGTATAAAAATAGCCCTTCTCACATTAATTCCAGTCTTAGTAATGGCAGGTTTATTTCACCGTTTGAAGTAAATAAAGCTCGAGTTATTGTATCACTTTTTTCATGTGGATCTCTGTCTTCAGCATGCTGTGGATACAAGTAAGGTGGCCAGACAATAACTCTTGTACCAAATAGTCATGAAAGACAAAGCTTTCTGATGATGATCAATATAATTTAGAGCCAAAATACGAAGGAAAAGTGAGATACATGCTCACAAAAACTGAACAAACTTAAAACAGAATGGAAGAAAATTTGAAAAATAATGAATGACCTAGAAAACAAAGTGAACTACACCATTTATGTCAGCTCATATAAAAGTATGCAGTCGAAAGGATCGACCCTCCCCCCAAATCCCACCCTGTTTCATTTTTGGTGTAGTTGTTTAAAGTTAGAGACATTTTTTGTGTCCTCTTTTGTGGTGGAAACGACCTTTTCTTCTGACTGCAGTGCATTCCTAATCTCGTTGCTTGTTCTTATCATTGTTATTTAAGTTTCTTGAACACAGTTTTTCTTATTTTTTCTGTTTATGTGAGCGACTTTGTGCTGTTGCATAAACGGTACTAATCAAATCAGCTGTGCTTGATTGATTAATTGATTCAAAACCTACCAGCCACTTTGTTTTAAATGTCTGAGTCTCATTCACCTGCCACAAAATACCATTTCCTGATATGGCTGTTTCAAAATAAATGCAATTTAAAAGTTATTTTGTTGTTAAGATTCTTTTGAGTAGATTGCATTAATTATTGAAATAACATTTACTGACCCTGCAACCCTTTGAACAGTGAGCTTGTGACTAAGTCAGACTAAGACCAAGCAGTTCAGTCCAGATTTAGATTTCTTTTCTTTTCTTTTCTTTTCTTTTCTTTTCTTTTCTTTTCTTTTCTTTTCTTGTCTTGTCTTGTCTTGTCTTGTCTTGTCTTGTCTTGTCTTGTCTTGTCTTGTCTTGTCTTGTCTTGTCTTTTTTCTTGTCTTTTCTTTTCTTGTCTTTTCTTTTCTTTCGTTTGATGAATCCAATCAGACACTAAGTAAATACTTCCAGTACTCTTTTCCAGCCCTGGTCCATAATAATAATTTGTGTTGTTAAATGGTTCATAGTAAAATGCAATTTCTTAGTCACAATCAGGCAGCTGCTGTTAAAAAGTGGGCTGTGTTTTTCCCACTGCCAGAGGGGGGAAATTATTATTATTTTTATTTCAACCATTTAGATACAGTAATGATCTGTGCAGTAGTGCATAATACATAGCTGATTTTACAAAAAAATCCTGACTTTCATTAAAGTTTGTTATCCCAACAGTCATACTTTTACTTAAATGCAAATAAATTTCAGGCTGCTTAATATGATTGGTTAAACAATGAATTAAAGTGATGCTTTTCCCAATACGGATAATTGTACACCTTTTTATTATATTGTACTTGTATTGCCTTTTTATTTAGTGTTTATTTTATTCTATTTTAGCTGCTATGATCAATTTTATTATTGGAGCTTTTAGTGGGGCTCAGCTCCAAAGACACATCTAGAGTCCCTAGAGCCATCTCACAGAAATATTAGGCTTACTTTGCTCTTTTTAGTTTGTTAAATCATCACTTATATCAGTGGGAAAAGCATAGCAATATGGGTTTAAAACCCAAAATGTGTCATGAGGAAATGAAAAATTAAACAACCATTTTTTTCTAAGATATTTAGTGGATAAATATGTTCTTATTAGAACTTTAAGAGATTCATGAAACTGTTTAGGGGCATCTTCTCCTTTGGTTATCTTAATGCCCATATTATTTTACTCTAACATAAATAAAGTCTAAAAGCAGGAAAATGGAGGCTATTTTAGGAGTGGCATGAGTAAAAAAGTTTGACAAACGAGTTATATCACCAAACATTCCAAAGTACAGCCAATAAACTTACTTTAATTCCAGTAGGGTTCAGTCAACTTTGAAAAGAATCAATATTAATGTGACTAAATAGACTTTTTCACATACGTATGGCAGATTTTGTAATGTTTTCTTTATGTTTACAAGTCATGGATATTTGAAACAGATTTCTAGTAATATTGATTGTGGAGGAGGGCAGCGGCTCGGGCTGGGCTGCCAGTTGCCCACCCCTGGTTTAAAGGTGCAGCTGTTTACTATGACAGAAATGGACTAAAACATTTCTGAGCTCATCAGCCTGTCTGATCGAAGTTCACAGTCAGAAATGTTCTGATGATAAACCAAACTCACCATATCTGCAGCGGAACTGGCACACTCCATCACGTCCACCCATGAACTCCAGCATGGAGTCAAAGTAACCGCCCACCGACTCAAAGCCTCCTCTGAGGGAGTTAAGACCCCAGTCCCCGTCCTCGCTCTCTGCCTCCTGGGCTGGTGGGGCTGCTGGAGCTGCGGTGAGGTCTGCAGCCTCCTGACTCACACCTCCATGGACAAAGAGCCCCAGCAGAAGCAGGAGGGCCACACGGCTCATGTTGTGTCCCACAGTGAGCACAGACAGTCAGAGGCTGAAGAGAAACACTGACACGCTCTCTGTCAGACGAAAGACTGAGAGTGTGAATGTGACCTGAACTTTGAGCCAGACTCAGGGACGGCCTCATATGTGGAGGAACAAAGTCCAGCTTCTATCTCGTCTTTCTCACATATCTGACCCTTTATCATCCTCTCTTATTGATTAGAGTTTGCTTTCTCAACATTTAGACCCGGTGATTCAAGAAGAGTTTAATCTCATCAGTTTAAGAGTTCATCTGTTTACATTAATCACCTCTGCTGCCCTCTGGCTCCTCAAAACAGATCATTCATTATAACACAGTCTTTAAATATAATTCAATCAATGCAAATATCAGTCCTTTAACACGTGCCACTCAAATGGTTATTTTGTTTTTTTATTACCATTATTATTACAGTATTATAGTTGTGGTTGTTCTTAATTAGATTAGATTAGATTATACTTTATTAATCCCTTTGGGAAAACTCCCTCAGGGAAATTATGATTCCAGCTGCATTATATAATAAATAAAAGATAATACTTGTAGGCTACTGCTGCTGCTCCTTCACATCCTCTGTCTTCCTGTTACTCCTCATCCCCCCAGTTGAGGAGTTGTACAGTCTGATGGCCTGAGGGACAAAGGAGTTTCTCAGTCTGTTGGTCCTGCACTTGAGGAGGAGCAGTCTTCTGCTGAACAGGCTCATTTGGTTGTTGATGACCATGTGTAGAGGGTGATCGGCATCATCCAGAATGTCCTACAGTTTGTTCAGTGTCCTCTTCTCTGCCACCGTCACCAAAGAGTCCAGCTTCATGCCAACCACAGAGCCAGCCCTCCTGATCAGTTTTTCAATCCTGGATGTGTCCTTGATCCTTGAATATCTGATGAAACTGGCTCTTGGTAGCTGATGATAATGAAGCTGGCAGTTGGTGGCATCTTTAAAAAAAGAACACTCTGCTGGTATCCTCAGAAAAGCCTCCTGGCAGCAATGATGGTTGAAAAAGATATCCATAGAATATATAAGAAAAAAGAGTCTTAATAAGAAGTGCAGGAAGGTCAGAAAAAGATCAAAAAAGGAAAACTTTTGAAAATTGTTAAAAAATTAAGGAAAAAAACCCACAAAAAAACAGCTAAAAATATTGAGAGCAAACTGGACAGGCTGCTGCTGTTTACAGCGCCATGGCAACAGAAGAAATGGCAACGGAAGAAATTAATGCTATTGTTGTTGTCATTATTATTGTTTGGGCCTGTGTAATCATGATATTATAGCTATTATTTCATTACTTTTATTCTTTAGTTTTGGTTACTTAATTTCTGTTTTATAAGTTTATTGCTGTAATTTATTTTATACTTATTTAATTTTTTCTTTTTGTTTTTGGCTCTGGTTTTTATTGTCAAGTTTTTTTTAATGTTTTAATGTTTTTTGTATGCTGTTTGGATGATGTTTGTTTCCTTTTTCTAGAAGTACTTAATGTTTATTTTTAATATTTGTAATGTATTGTGTTTATGGTACATGGAAAATTCCAAATTTTTTACAATCATGAATTGTAACTTCTGCTAGAGGTGCAATGAGAGCACAGACCTCTGTCACTGCATTTACTTTTTCAAGAAAATTATTGTCTAAAATGTGGAAAACTGACTAAACCACATTGTTAATAAATCCTTAATAAAAACAATAGTCACATCCTGATTGTGACCACTACAAAAATAAAATCAGTTCTTCCTTGTGCTATGACCAATGTTTGCTGAAAATGTAATCAAATTCCATTGAGATATTACTGAGTTCCTAGAAGCTGTGAAAATACATCTTACCTGGCAAAGTCAAGAAATCCCTGAAAAAATCCTAGATCTGCATCTGGATTCAGATCATCACCAAAATGTATTTATGTCTTCTTTCTGTGATGACCAGCATTTCCTGAAAATTTCAGTAAATCTTTTCTTGGTGTTTTTAGTTATCCTGCTCACAAATAAATAAATAAAAAAACACTGGAAAAAGCAAAATCTGGTAAGCAGAGGTAACAAATAGGTAATTGAGGTGGTTTATCTCAAATGTATACAAAAAGGAAAATTAATGAACAAACAATTTAGCACAATAAACTGGATGATGATTGGACAAAGCATGGAGTTACAGATTATGCATTTATCAATCAACTGAATTTTTGCCATGTGCAGATTCAGTATTTGTAAAATGAACCTTTGCTTGTTTGATGGCCTTTAACTTATTTAAGTGCACTCTTGTGGTCGATGTTGGGGTAAGTTGATGGAGTAGAGTTTGTAATAATATTGATATAATTAATATATATATGACATAATTATGGTTATGTATTACAGAGGGACTCAAAATCTTTGCTCTAAACTGTATAAATGGTAACCACGCAACTGGTTACCACAAGGACCACATGAACATTATTCTTAGCTTTATAGGGCCAAACTGTTACAGATAAAAGTAAACTATCAAACAATATTAAAAACTAACTGTAATTTAACCACACAATGAATATCTTTATTTCATAGCAGAATTCATACTCAATTTCTGTGCTCAAAGCTATTTGGTAAAGCTAAATGTAATGTTCTAAATAAAGGACTAATACAATTTTTGTAAAAAAAAAAAAAAAAATCAATTCATTTACAAGTTCTTACTGTTTCTTTTTAAATAAGTTTAGCCATGGTACCTAAACTTCACTTGAAAATCTAACTTAAAAATGCACAAATGTTACAAAAGGAACCTGGCCACCGTGTTAGCTTTATAATTAGTGCTTGGATGGATTTTCATGTCTGTTGACTTCCTTTTTTCACCTTTCAAAATTCACAGTGCTTCATAAAAGATGTTTACAGAAAACACTGTAGCAAATTGAAATAAATAATATTCCATATGTAAGGACAGGAAAACAATTTGAAATTACCACAGAATTGTTTTTCTGTTTTGCATGTTGTAATACATTTTGCCTGTTTACAAAGAGCCAGTATTGCAAATTAAGCTAGACTCTTTCATGCAGATTTATTTTATTCTATACTACAATTTCTAGAAAATGGAAATAGACAGGATGGCATCTTTGAGGAGGCATGGGGGCCTCAGTCCATGGATGCAACAAAAGTCAACCCCGTGTTTTACCCGCTTGTCCTGGCCAGCAGGTGGCAGTATGGGTCTGTTTACTGCCTTTACAGGCGGCGAAGAAGACGAGGCTGTGACGTCAGCACCAAACACGGAAACAGAGATAAACGATGCAACGATGAATACAGAGCCATGTGAAACATCAGCTTTCTGCTGACATTTTATCTCTCAAGACAAATTACAAGGATTAAAACGTAGCCTGTGCACTATCTCAGGCTCTGTTACTGTCTGGTGTTATCAGTTAAATATGTGTTTCCGTGTCCTCAGAGCTCTCCTGAGATTTGAGGCTAAAAACTTTCTGAGTTGAGGAGACTCGGTTATGCTGTCAGGACTGTTTTCCTTTCACAGAGGAGTAACAAACGAATTTGAGGCGAAATAAAATGGCCTTTGCAAACCTTTTCTCGAGTCTGTCTCCTGTCACAGAGGCGGTCAGAAGTCCTGTTCAACAAGTCTGTACGAACAGGTGTGTGAGTACATCCTCACATCAGGTTTGATGGATTTGAAGAAGCCTTTCTCTCATCTACTGACTCAAAACTCATCTCTGTTTGTTCTAAAGGGGCAACGCTGGTCGTGGCAGAGGAGGAAAAAGGAAAAACGGCAAATTCCAGGCTGGACAGGCAGCTCCTGATGCAAAGGCGAGTTCAACTTGAATCATTTAGTCAAATTAATTCCTGAGAAAGTTAGGATGCACCTTATGGAGTGTTTTCAAACTCATCTCTGATCCAGATACATTTTTCATCAAGAGAACAAAGTCTTTAATAAAACTGACTTGATGCTTTAAATGTGGCAGGCAAACTAAAAGAACAACTTTCACCTCTTGAAAAACTCTTGATGATGGGGTGAATTGTTATGGGATGTTTATGGACTTTGCTGATATTACAGTTGATGTAAGGGGTACACATGGATCTGGCATAACATAAGGAGCATCTACCACCCTGATCAGTCTTTTTAATTGGGCTGCAGGGTTCAGCTCATGTGCACCAATGATCTGTGGCCCACCACGACCCTGTCACTGCGTCACCACTGTCCCTTCTTTGAACCACTTTTGATAGATTCTGACCACTGCAGACCAGAAACAACCCACAACCTCTGATCGAGTTACCATGCCATCACAATTTGGCCCTCATCAAACTTGCTCTAATCTTGATGCTTTCCCATTTTCTCAGTTGTATCTGTCTCTAAATGATAATACCATTGAGTGCATGAACATGGATAAGGATGCTCCTTTTGTGCTTTATCAAACATTGACATTAAGCCCAGAAAGCTAAACAAAATAAAAGTTTCTTTACCTCCAGATTTCATCCACTTTATAGTTTTAACAGCTGAATGCAACATGGGGCCTCATTTTTCATTTATTTTGATCAACAGCTACTCTTCCTGGAGCCCATACAGCCAGTGCAGCAAGAAGCCCTTCACAGGGGCTGCAGCTGAATGCGACTCATTTTCCTGCTTCTAACATCCACTTTGAGGACAAATGTTCACTTGCTGGCTAATACATCCCGCCAACTACTGATCAGTGTTATTCACTTCACCTGTCTGTGGTAATAATGTGATGCCTGATCCGTGTATGGTCGATATATCAGCTGTACATATCAGCAAAAATGTTATCATCAGCTGGTATGAATATGTGACTTTGATGCCGTCATGTGCCCATGCCAATAACTTATTGAAAATATTGTGCATCAGTGATAGAAAGACTAAATGAGATTGATCTCATTTCAGCTTTTCAAAAGCAAAACTTTCAACACTAAAACTGGATAACTTTCTTTATATGATTACAAACACTTGGAAGAAAACTCTTGTTCAGTGTCTACAGTGTTTACCTAACACTGTCTGTTTAAAAGTTACTTAACAAATGGCTGAATTGATGACTTCATGCTCACATAGGAACATGTGAGCAAAAAGACTCCAGATCATCAGCCCACCCCATCCCAGCCCCTTCAGGTCTGATCACTGAATTCATAGCACAAGAGCCAATAAAAGAAGCAAATACTGATAAAAAATCATCAAGAGACATTTAAAGAAAAAAATAAATCAAGCTCTCTAAACTTGAGACCTCATCTTAAAAAAAGGAAAATAACAGAAAAAACAAACAAACAAAAAAATGTCAAAAAAGAAACCAAGGGTGATTAAAAAGGTTAGCGCAAAGTGCAGCAAGTGTTGAATGAGGTTAAATATGTACGAAATATATTACAAAATCTTAAGACCTGTTAAAAAATTGAAAGAATTTGCATTTTGCACTTAAGAAGGTTCTAAGTAGAGCCTCAAAATGCAAAAAGAAGAAATGGGAGCAAGAGACAAAACATCTGCATTTAAACTCAAACATGCTTTTGTCAGCTGATCAGAAGTTTAAGACCACAGCCTGAGGCCGTCCAACCAACAGAGACACACAATAGAGGCCTGCAGCTCCGTCAATCATTGCCCTTACTTTCCAAAACAGGAAATCCTATGTAAAATGACCACAGGCACACTATAAAAATGGCACTATTTGCACAGCAAGAGTGTTTAGCTATATTAAATATTTAAACTTTGGCCATTTGTTAAACCAGGTTGTAAATTTGTTTATGTCGGCTGTGAAAAAATGTTGGTTCCCCACATGCTGTCATGTCTGAACTGCAGTTTCTGAATTGGCCTCAGTTTTAGCCCTTAAGATTGCTGCTAAGTATCTATTTGAGGCGTCACAGTTTGAGCTCAGATTTAATTTTTTTTTCTGTCTGTCCCATTTTGTCCATCCTCCTAAAATCAAGACATTTTGTACTCATCTTGCTTTCATTAAAACTATCTTTAAGTCCAAAAAAACATTATTTCATTGTCTTTCAAAATTAAAGTGTAATTAAAAAAACTCTTAATAATGATTATGAGTGTCTTTCTTGTTTAAGTTCAATGGATTTTCTCTCCACAGAGGCCGTGCCACCAACAGTGGACAACCAGAACCTCTAATGCCCTGTCCTTCAAAGACAAAAACCCCAAAGTCAATCACCTCCGCACCCAGGGCACACACAGTCAACAAAGTAAGGATGGCCTCAATAAAGAAGTGACACACAAACACAGCTGGAAAGATGGCCACCATAACATGTCTCACAAAGGTCGAGATAACAAAAAGAGAAATAATCATCACTTTAACAAGCAACATGATCAGAAACAGAAGACAGGGGAGCAGAATAATTTCCATCAGAAAAATGGAGTGAAAGGAAGAACCAGAAAATGGGACCAAGGCTGGAAAAATAAGAAGCAGGTAAGGAAAACATTTGCCCTTCTCCTAATGTTGATAAGGAGCATGATATTGTCTGTTTACATCAACAAAGTGCTCTATTTAGTCCACCAGTGTCTGTATTAGGAGGTGTAAGCAAGTTTTCTTGGTGATTACCTGCGTTCAAGTAACACATTTATGATCATAATTACACCACGGTGGATTAAAAGTGGCTTTGCTGTCATAGAATTGAGAACCCGGTAACAGCTGTTTTGAGAAAGGGCTGCAATTCTGATTGGTTGGTCTGTGAATCAATCAGAGGGCCAACAAAGGGTCAGTTAGTCTATATTCATATGTGTCCTGGTGATGAAGTGATATTATAAAAGTCATAACTTGCTCATTTTCGTAACATCCACCCTTCATTTCTACATTTTGTACTTGTAGGCTCAATTGGTTTTAGCATGGATGAGAAAGAGAGACTGTATTATAGGCCGTTATTTGTGCATTCACATAAATGATTTTCACTTTCTGCCTCATGTGACTTTTCAGATCACCCGTTTCACATGATTGAATGCATCCTATTAATCAAACGCTGTCATGAAGGGGGAATACCTCCTGAAACTGTTTAGATAAATGAAAAATATGTTTATTTATTTATTTATTTATTACCATTCAGACCACAGAAGTAAAACGTCCACGAAGCATGACCCAGGAGTTCAAGGACCACAATGCCCTGGAAGTGGATGGTCGCCTTATTTGTAAACATTTTCTTTATGGAAGGTGCATTAAGGCAAGTCTGTTTTTTTTTATGAATGTAAGAATTAAAACCTTTTTTAGGTGACATTATATGAAAGTGTGATAATAGGTATGCTGAATCCTTAAATATGTGTCCTTCTGCTTCTGTCTGCAGAGTGAAGACTGTCAGCTAGAACATATTCAAGGCCACAATGATCTTGTTAAAGAAGCTTGTAAGTTTTACATAGTAGGAGCCTGTAATAGAGGAGCGAGCTGCCCCCTCATGCACAATATCCTTTCAAAGCAACATTCTTGTTCCTCATTTTTTTACTTCAGATGTACAAAGTTAAGGTGGTTGGGGTGTCTGGTCTGGCTGCTGCCTGGACTCCTTTCTTCAGAGTTTTTTTCAGGCACAATCAACCAGAGATCCCAAAGCGGACCCTAAGCTCCCTCGAGAAATTTCTTATCCCATCAAGCTAGGGGATGCCTCAGAAGTCCCCAGGAGGAGCTGAAAACATTGCTGGGATGTCTGTGTTGTTTAGCCTGCTTCTACAACCAATCTCATGTATGGATTGCAAAAATCTCCCTCAAATAGATTCTTAACCTGATGGATTTTCAGCTATACACTGCACACTGTTGACTATTTGATGTTTCCTTAATTAAACTGCACAGTCCATCCCTTGCAAGTTCTTCCACAGAAGAGGGAAATGTTCTCAGGGTGAGGACTGCAGGTTTTCCCATGAACCTCTGAATGATCTCGCAAAGAAACTTTTAGAAGAGGTGTGTAATAAACATGAAGTTATGATCATTTCAATAATGCGTCTGTACATGCAAAATCTTATGTTCTCTACTTCTTCTTTTCCAGACACTAAAACGAGACCTTGAGTTTACTGAACTTGCAAAAAATGCTGAGCAGAAGTCTGTAGGGCAGCCAGTGGACACAAATAAGCCAGAAAATGTGGACATTAGGGAACCTCCTGGTATGCTTCTACAACCACTGAGGTACAAACTGACTAATTAAACCAATCAGCACAATTTTGTCAGTGTATTGAGTTTAATGCAATCCTGTGTCTGTGAATTTGGGACGGGGTGTCAAGTGAAAAAAACCAAAACATTTTTGTTTTGGAATCCCATAAAGCCAATATAAACAGTACTGGAAATGTGTTTATTTTTATTATTATTATTATTATTATAATTATTATTATTATTATTATTATTATTATTATTATGTGCCCAATTTTAATTAAATGCCAGAACTTTGCAAAGAACCTTGGACAGATGACACTAAAGACTGAGCAGTTTTGTCTCTGAAGTTGAAACAGTAGCCTCTCAGCAAGATTGTCTGAGGTCTTCTTGTCAGTGTTTTCTTTGACAAGACCCTCTACCTCAATTTGCTCCCAATTTTCAGAGGTGGGTAAATTAGTATGACTATGATTGGGTGTCCACTGCTTAAGTGCGTAATTGTGGTATGAATGGGGAGGTGGGATCGAGCAGTCTTACCCTTGCACAGGTGCTGTGCAAGCTTCAGTCTATTAGCATTACTTGGAAAGTCATGTAATGCTGAAAAAAGCTGCTGTCATTTTATGATATAATATTTATATTTTATTTTCAATAAATTTGAAAAAACAAAAATACAGGAACACTATCATCTAAAGATCACAATATCATCAAAAGTTCAGATCGCCTACAGAAATCTTTCTGTGACAGTTAGGGCCTCAGATGACCCTACATCTAGAACAGATACAATTTTGTGGTGCACATCGCTGCATTGGCTCGGCAACACTTTCTGAGAAAACACAGTCTTGTCACTAAGTCTTAATCGCTCTTTGAAGACCGCTTAAACAACTCTCTTTAACAACAAACCAAACCTAGGAATACCTCTGCGTTTTTAGGCCTGCAGTCAAATTCTATCAGAAAACCTGTCCATGGGTTAGTCAAGTCCAATTTTGAACTTCTGTCAGGAAATATGACCTTGAACTGGACATTTGTTAAAAATATTATACAATTTTGTCATTTTTAACATATCATTTGATATGCTGTCTTTGTGTTTCAGTAACAGGGGATCCAGATCACATCCTGTTGGCAGAATGATGATACTAAACATATATGAAAATACAAATAGTCTTGTTTTCTGTGAATAAATATATGGTGCATAATACATGGTGTACACTGTTCATAACACAGTATAGCCGTACCTATTGTGTGTAATAGACAAACTCTGCACGCACCATGGTCCAGTCTCTGATTGAGCCTACTGATGGGGATTTTAGATGGACTTTAACTGTAGAAAGTGAAGGAAAATGGAAATTTGAGGTTTTGATTTCAACAGCAGCTTTAGTCGCACGACTGATACTGCACATCCTGAAATGGGACTATAGCAACTATACACATGGCAACTGTGATGTTAAAACAGTGTATTGTACAGCTATAGTTATCATTTTGCTGGAATTGTTGACTCATGTGATTCAAGTAAATTTATGAATAATACTGATACTGAATACAAACCAAAGAAGTCAGGGTTTATAGTCATAGACATGGAAGCTGTAGACACACAATAATGTACAGTTTTTACATTTTCTGTACAGTTTTTAAATTTTCTGTGCCACAAGGTTGTAGAGAACTCTTACAAAATTGAATGTCCTGGATAGAAACATCACTCTTTCTGACAAATGCCAAATTTTAATCTCGACTCCAAGATATCACGTGTTTCCAATTGAAGACATCTAAATTAATTAAAAAATATACATATGTCAATATTTTTCCAAGCCCTAGTCCCAACTGTTTTGTAGTTGGGGTATACTTTTACATAGTTTCTAATTTCTGACATGCCTTTTTTTCTCATTTCAGGCCAAACTTCTATCAAAGTGTGAATACGGATGAAAAGAATGACTCTTCTTTACCTCAAGCTGAAGAAACTCCTGAAAACATGGACGATGATAAGCCATCTGATACACTTCAACCTTCATCAAACCAGCTTGATCCTAAGGAGCCTGTTTGTTATTCTGTTGAAGCAATTCTTGGACCTCAACTATCAAGACCTTTCCCCAGTTTCACATCTCCAAGTGGTCAAAAATCAGCTCCTCTCCATTCTACTAAAGACACTCCTTCTCAAAGTCCATCTCCCTATTCTGCCAAAGCTGCTGTTAGATCTTCTTATTCAGATGTACCACCAACTCCTCCTTCTACACAAAGGTCATCATATACACCCAAAGCAGTCTGTAAGGAGAGGACAGACACATGTCTAAGCATTGAAATGCAAAACAAAAACAGCTGGACTTCAGTTAGTACAAGAAATGAGGATAACAATCCCCAGGTAAAGATGTATAGAAGCCTTACATCTCACCAGACACACACGAGCCAGCATCCAGTGGCTGATTTTACTGTGGCCTCTGAGGATCACAAAAGACCAGCTCAGATCAAGCAAGAATCCCTGAGGACTAATGTTAAAGAGGATGCAAATGTTAAAGTAAGCATGCCTCTGTCTCCAGAAACCAAACATGCAGATAGCAGTCAAAGTGCTTTTCAAGAAGCACCTGCTAAATATAAAACTGTTTTTCCAAGTTCTTCTAGTCAAACACCTTCTTCTGAAAATCCAGCACATTTGAGGCTAAATCCCTCGGCTCTCACACCTGATCCAAGAGCTACTTTTCATTCTTTCTGTGCCTCTCCAGGCTCAGGAAAGGTCAATGGTAAACCTGCTGTTCCTTCTCAGTCTGCCTCAAATAACCCAAGTGTGTCTTCAGACCTGGTCAGCTATTTTCCTGCAGCTAAACAACCCACCAAGAGCACCCTGTATCTTCCAGAAAACACAGCTGACAGCGGTGGAAAAACAGCAGAGTATGATGCCACTGACAGTGAATCAAAAAAGACCCAAAAAACACCCTTCCTCAACCTCTTTGCAAGTCCAATTGCTGATTGTTTTCAGCCTAAAGAAGATTCAGAGACAGCTTCATCTTATCCAAAAATGTTAATCCAGTTTGCTAAAACTGGAGTTGAACCTGTTGAAGCCGTTAAAACAAATTCACAAACTGAAAATGACAGCAGTTTAACTGTGTGTAAAAGACAGAAAGTACATCCCACCAGCAGCCTCCTACCTGTGTCCATCAGCGATCAGTTTAGGTGTTCAACCCCCTGTGATGTCAGTAAAACTAGAAGCCATGTTCACCTTGAAGCAAATTTTGATGGCCTCCCAAGTAAATGTGAGAAGAAATCAACATCCTTTCACAACCTTTTTGCAAGCCCGATTACTGACCTTTTTCATCCTAAAAGTGATTCTTTGACAGCTTCATCTTGTCCTAAAAGGTTAATCCATTTTCCAAGTCCTTCTTCAAAGTCAGCAGTTGAGAAAAGTGATCATCTTAAGACTGCAGGTGAACCCGTTGATGCCCCTGTTGGGTCCTTCGCCAGCCTTTTTGCAGCCCCTCTCATCACAGCCTCTCCACCAAGCGTTCAGTCTGAGCCAAATTTTTCAGAAACTTCTAGTTCACAAAGCTCCGTGCAGCCTTTTGAAGCTGCTTTGCATACATTGGATTCTAAACATCAGGTCAGAACTAATGTGGCAGAAACCCCTCGCATCTCCCCAAATCTTAAAAAAAATGAAGGCAGTACAGCTGAGTGCATAAATCAGAACATAAATCCTGCCCACTGCCTTTTACCTGCCTCTGTCAACGAGAGCTTCACATGTACAACTCCTCACAGTCAAACAAGAAGAAACTCTGATCGCCCATCACCTGAAATGTCACCCTGCAAAGGTAAGAAGACTGCAAACACAAGTCTTGTGCCAGATGCTGGAGTGAACTCTAAGTGTTTTAACGCCATTTTCATTATGTTTATTATTCAATAGATGGTCCCAAAGGTTCAGTTCTGAGGACTCTATTTCTGCACCTGAGTCCATTTCAGGATGAAGAGCAGCAATACACTGAACAGGTGAGTGTCCCTCCAGGTGAGCAGTGCAAGGTTTGGACAAGTCATCTTGTTATTAAGAGACTGACGGATATGTTCAGATGTTCAGAGGGGTAAGAAAATGTTGTCTGTAGGAAAATAGTTTAAGTAGATGTTAATTGTAGAAAGAAGAAGAAGAAATTTAAGCCACTGTGTGTTTCAGGTCTTTAATCAGCATACATCCTCAACCAGACACCCCAGCCAGGGTTGATCAACAGATCACTGCCCAAAAACACTGACTGAAAGACACAGCTGTTAGTGATCCTGATATAATCAATAATAAAGTTAAGAAAGTTATGCAGAATATAATGAATTGTAATTTGGACATAAAGAAGAAATTAAGACTAAGATTTACTGTTAGCATTATATTTTCTCCAAAGTTTTGATGACAGAGAAATCTGTTTTTTCCCTTTCCAAACAGCAGAAGAAATGAGAAACAGAAAAAAGAAGAAAAGTTAGAGAAGAGTCAAGACAAGAAAATGAAAGAGGAGAGCATGAGAAAAATGAGGAAGAAGAAAGAAGAAACTAAGAGAAAGAAAGAGAACTTTTTTTGTATTCTGTTTGATCGTTGTTTTTATTGCTGTTCTGCTTTAGCTCCGTGTGGCGTACCTAATTTTTCACGGGGCAAGTTCGCGAAGCCCTGAAGCCTCAGGCCCCTGAGCTGCATCTCTATCCTCAGCTCCGCATGTTCCTGTTCACGCCAAGCGATCCTGGCGACCGGAAAGCCCCAGACACGCTTCAGGTATTGTAATACGCGCTTTTTCTGCCGCCTCAAAATTCAGAGTCATTAAGAATTCAGACAGGATAATTGTGGAGTAACCGAGACAAAGCACACGTAAGTAGGAACTTGCACGTAATTTTCTCAATTAATTGTCATACGCAAGCTTCAGGTCAGAGGTCAGGTCAGACGACATAGGAACACAGAAAAAAAGTGAATCGATAGTCTGAAATACAACACGGATATAGTATTTCTACACGATATAGGCGGACAGAAGTTGAATAATTCATGAAGCTGTGTGGTTGGGACCAGCAGAGGACCGAGAAGTGAAGTGAGGTGTTGTTTATTGCTTTTCTCAGTCTATAAAATATGGAGCGTGTGACATCGCTATTCTCATGAGAGCCGTGGCTCTGGGGTCAGCCTCCCCCTCGATTGAGCTTGCGCGGCGCATCTCGAGCAGGATCATGCGGGCGCTCCGCCGCGCGCCTGCCAATTGGGGGTTACATTCCACTACACACAGTAACTATCTCAGTCTTCTTGTCCTATTTCTAGTCTAAAATATCTCATCTCAAAGTAACAAGCTCTTCTTTTACTCAGTTATTGTCTTCAAAAGTCACATTCATGTCAAGACACTCAGGAACAAACCCCCCTCAAAGAGAGTTGACTTAGTACACGTGTTGGTGAAACAGAATACAGTGATTTGCAAATTAATTGAATATAGCACAAAGAAAACAATGTTCAAACTAGAACATGATATAGTGTGCTGACTCATTTTGAGGTGCTCATCAGTTCAGGGTTTTGGTGTATTTTGTGCGACATAATGCACAGTTGGAGACAGGTGTGGACTGCTGCATATTTCTCAAAACCCTCCACCTACCTCTGCTGCAAGTATTAATGTTGCCTTCACAGACAGCCGTGGGCAGATATAAATGGACTTGAGCTGGACCCACAACATTCCACTTTTCTAGTCTTTTGACAACGTAAAGCACTTTTACACTGCTGCTCTCAAATACCCGTTTACATACGTTCACTCTTCTGCACACTCACTGGTGGTTAAAGTTTTTTATTTGACTTATCCATCAGTACAAGCCAACATATCCCTGCTCTTTTGTACACATTTACACACCAATAATGCAGTAGTGGGAGCCCTTTGGGGTTAAGCACCTTGCCTGAGGGCACATCAACATGTGACAGCTACAGCTGGACTTTAGCCCTCTAAATGATGTTGAAGTGAATGTCCAGACTAAGTCAAACCTGCCTCTAAACCAGCACAGAAGCTGGATTTACAATTTGATTTTAGAATATTCTTGTGGTTCTTTTACATGTTAGCATGGACAATATGGTAGTCATTTTGCCCCAAAACTATTTGAAATGTGGACTCTTCAGACCACAGCAATCTTTCCCACCTTTGGGTCAGTCCATCTTAGATGAACTCAGGCCCAGAAAAGTCAGTAGCCTCTGTTTTGGTATTGTTTATATATGGCTTTTGCCATTTGATCTTAAATATGTAGATGCAGTGATGCACTCTGTTTACTGACAGTGGTGGTCCTGAGCCCATGTTATATTATATTGATCACAGTGGGAGGCAAGTTTGTAATGCAGGGCTGCCTGAGGGATTTAAAGGTCACAGGCATTCAATGTTATGGCCTTACCTCTTATTTGTTAGAATTCTCTCAATCTTTGAGTCTTCAGATCTATCTCAATGTGTGATCTTTGGTCATATAACAGACTGTAGACTTTGAAATATATTAACATTTATAACTGCTGGTGAGGAATGCTCTTCACAAACTGTTGGACCAACTTTTTTGCCGTTGGAATTATTAAAATAATTTTTAAGCATTCAAGAACTTTCCAGACCTAAAACAATATATTTTCAGCCCAATTGTGCTCCCCTAATAGATATCCTGTGTTACCATTGAGCTTCAGAATTTTTAGGACTAGACATTTGGTTCTTGCCCCAGCAAATCACTGTATTCTGTTTTCATTTAGTTTAACACAGTGTCTAAATCAGAGGGGCTGCAGGGGAGAGAAACATAAGGACAATGCTAAGGGCCCTTGACTGACAGAGGACCTAAAATATTGAAATATTGGTCCCACGTGTCCTTTTTACTATTTACTCATTACCATATGAGAGGACCTCTTCCAGTCTATGTAAAACAATACCTGTTTATTTGTCTTTCCTTGTTTAAACTAAAAATGCAGGTAGCTTTGGACCAAAGGCAAAAGAGGAATTCTTATTACAAGTTTAATTCATATTTAAAGCATATCAAACTTTATATATCAATTCAAACTGCAAAACATTAGATATGTTTTTGAGCTATTTGGCATCTTCAAACAGGAATACGAGCTGTGATGTTTGGCTCACATGGGCATGTCAAGCAGTGTACAAATACGTATTTCAGCATATCATTGTAAACATTTTGTCTAATGGAGCTTCAGTTTAAGTAATTATCAAAGGCTGCGTTGGGCTGTGGCAGTGGTGGGGCTTCCACTGGTATTTTCATTGGACACGAGGTCCCGACTTTCTGGAAATGGCATTAAAGAAAAAATATCATTACCTGGTGAACTTTGTAGTTCAAGGAAATATTGAAGTTATGAAGACATTGTGTTTTTTTCTGTCATTGTTTATTTTGAATCTGCTCCTGCAGGACACGGAGGACTCAGATTAGCAGCCCTCGTCAGGCGCCTAAGACTTTCACGTAGGAAGCCCAGGTGGCGACCCTCAGCAGTCAGGAGAGAGTGAACTCCAGGTGACAAACTCTGGGCTGCTAAACTTGCCATCAAGTACTTCCAAACAACAAAGAGGATGAACGCTGTGTGGACAGGAACATGACAGTGGCACCACTAAAGAAACTTTTTAGACTTTAATTTTGGGCCTTAAACTTTTTGACTGGAAACCTGATTATGTGAAAACACAATTTAGTTTAATTAAAATATACAGGTTCACTTTCCTCTGCTCTGCTTTTAAATAGATTTTATCTAGCAAATCGTTTTTTGTAAAAAATTTTGAACATTAGAATATATTTAAGATTTGTTTCATTTTTTTTTTTATCCCTGGAATAAAAATGTTTCATAATACTGATTTCTGTGTCACTAGACAATGACCAACACATTTACATGAATGAGAGATGTTTTTTTCCCCCATGGTCTTATTTGCTGGATCTCACTGTGATTAAAGTTACTCCCCTTTTAGTAATTGCACTCTACTTAGCTATTTTATTTTCAAGATCATGTTTTGCCTTCTTTGCCTTTGCTCAGGAAGGGCAGCGGAAAGTCAGAGAGAGTGATAACTTGTGAAAGGAGTCATAATAAACCAGATTTAAACTTTACCCACTCTAGAAGAAACAGTCTGTTCATGAGGAACACTAGCCAGGTTTACATGGAGCCTAATGTTCCGATTAGAATCAGGCTAGAAGCCCAAACCAAATAAAAATGCTCCATATAAACACCTCAATTGGAATAAACAGGCCAAATCAGAATGTAATTTCATTTGGTTGCACAGGGGTAGTATTATATTCCTTTTCCCAAACCGATTAAAAGTAAAATCCTGTCATGTAAACGGTGAATCTGAAAGTTGTCAGGCTGGGCTCTGTCTGCACATGCTCAGTCCTGACGTAAACGAGCAGTGACGTTTACTCACTTGGAAACATGGCGGCTTCCAAACAGAGCACACAGCACTGGTCTGCGTCAGAGAGTTTGGTTTTTATTTGTTTTTTTTATTCTGTTTTTTTTTTTTGATGAATTATGTGATGTTTAAATAGATCTAAACGTATCACATGTCTGTAAAACAGCTTTTCTGATTAAATGGCACATGTAAACAGTTCCCCTGAGATCTTCTATCAGAATGAAAACAAGTCTGCATGTAAACCTGGCTGATATACTCACTGTCCACAGCTGCCCTGCATGTTGTATGTTAGCCTGTGATGTTTGGTGGAAGCCAGATCGCTGTTATCTGTTAAAAGGCACGAGTTAATGGTTCATGGTGTGTGTGTGTGTGTGTTCAGGACTTGAGCGCCCACTTCGCTCGAGTTATGCTGAAGGACTTTCATGAATTCCCGTACGCTGCTCTGCTCCGACTCATTAGCATATGAAAGAGACCACCCTCAAAACCAGCGGTTCCGAACAGAGGGGTTATGTGAGTGTGAAAGAATGCAGCTGTGCTTTATTTACAGGCTTTTTGGACCAGAGCATTTACTAACATTTCATGAAGGATCAAGGATCTATGCTATACTGCAGAAAAGGAGCAAAATATGGGACCTTGAACATGGAGTAGTTAAGATGAATAAGGTGATAGACACTGGTCTTACCCTGTGTGGATCCAGATGGAGATTGTTCTATCAGCACCACCTGGTGTATCTCAAGTCCTATCATCATCACAAATCCACTCCAGTAATTCTCCTTGGGCATTGAAAAGACATTTTTATCCTGGAGAACTACGTCTCAGTGTATATTTCTCTTTTTTGAACCATTCTCTGTTAGTTCTAGACATAGCCGTGCATGTTTCCCAGTAGGACTGATCAGCAGTTTCTGAAACATTCCTACGAGCCAGTCCAGCACAAACCACACTGCCAGGTTCCAAGTCACTTAAATCCCCCCTCTTTACCAATGTTTTAACTTCAGCTGGTCAGTTTGACCATGTTAACATGCCTAGGCGCGTCTGGTTGCTGCTGTGTAACTTGCTGATATACATTTGTTTTAACAAGCAGTTGAAATGGTGGACCTGAATGAAATGGCTAATGTGTACAGACATGTTGTCAAAGTTTTTGTAAAAACTAGACAGTGTGCAGATCTTTGTACAACAGTTTTGACTGTCTTGGACAGGAGTTCGCCGGCATGTGTCTACATCTTCTCATTTTCTTGCTTTGAGACAAATTACTATAATGTACAAGTTCAGAATTCGGGTCATTATATTGTCAGAAGGCAAGCTATGTTCAAAATATAATGAAACAGGAAAGACAATGACAAGTTAATTGAGTTTGGACATAGGCATGAATCAATCCATTTATTTAATAAATCAGATCACAAAGTTACTCAGCTGAGGCCTCCCCGGACCATCCACCTCAAGCAGAGAGAAAGAGCTCCAGAGTACAGGTGTAGATATCCTTTAGGGATCCTGGGTGGAGACATCCTGCTATACAATTATTTCTACCACAAGCTGGACCTCTGATTCTGGACTTCGCCTAGTTCTGACTCCCTGGTGACTGCATACTAGCATTCAGCCCAGCATTTTACCCTCTGTAAAATATCAAACTGCTCACTTAATAAACATTTAAAGATCTAAGTAATATGAAAAACTAATGAAAAATTACAGTATATTACAGTGCAAATATTTAACTGCAGTATTGAAACACCCATGAGTGCAAAAACAAGAACAGTGAAGAGGACATTTCATTTCAACAGATTAAACAGGTGGGTTTAGAAGACAGTCGACATACCAAAAACTCCTCATATTCACAAGTGTATTTTTTCTTTAGTCTAATCAAACATATGTATAAATCCACATCAAGCTGAAATAGGCACCTCATTTCAGAATGGGTTGATGGAAAACCTGCTGAAATGAGACTAATCAGAAAATATCAGCTGTGAAGCAAGGGAATGTCCTTGTTTGTGTCTTATGATCAGATGTTTAAATTAGATAATGAATCCAGTTTCATTGTTCTGAAATAAATTTTGTAATCTAAAGAAATGATACAACAATTATAATGATGTTTTTTTTTAAAGAATCTTTTGAAACAGATGTTTGCAAAGTGCTTTGACATTTAAAGAAAAAATGAATAAACATTAACAATAAGGTCAAAAAACAAAATGACCAGGAAATTTAAATGAAAGGAGAGGAGCAAATTTTAAACATTGGGATTCAACAAGAATGGAGATTTAAAAAAGGGAAAGGGAATGAAGGTACTTGCTGGCAGAGATGCGAAAAGCAACTATATGATAAGGACTAATAATACATCACAAACGGAAATATATTCATTTAGGAATAAATAAGACAATATAAAACAATGTAATGTATAAAAACAGATGACAGCATCACATCAGTATAGATTAACAAGGCTACGGAAAAACTTTAACCTATAAGGCATGGAAATATAAGTAAGGAGATGAGTAAAATTATAATAAAAGGATGGCTAATGAAGGAAATACAGATAAGAAATGAACAAAAAGAGTAAAAGCACCTGAGAATATTAAAAAAAAACTTGCTCAAATGTTGTCTCTGACCTAAGGATGATCCAAGGTCTTTGGTTTTCATTTGGACTGTTTATGAGGTTTCTATAAATCATCCCACCACAAAAAGGACCCCAGCCCTTCCTCTTGACTTACTGTACCAATGCTTTCTGACACTTGTAAGTCACAGTAGTTCCCGTCAGTATTTGCTGTGATTCATTACAGGTAACTCAATCATGCTGTTGAAATGATGAACATCTGAACTTTTTTGTTAATGTAGTTTCATAGTTATTCTTCTATTGTAGTTTTGGACCTCAACAGGGTCTTCATGAAGTAATTTATGATATCTATCTAATAAATATGCTTAAAGGGGAAAAAATATAGTCTTGTTGCTTTTAGCTTTAAGGTTAAGTAAGTTTAAGATTAAGTTTGGCTTTCCTCTGTATTACATGAAACTGAAAATACCTAGCAGGTGATTCAAGGAAAATTGCAAAGACAATAAAAAAAGAAAAGAAATAATGGACTTGTGGATATTCAAAAATAATCTTATGTAACGTTTGAATATGGATGCATAATATCAGTGTGATATTGACGATTTTCTCAAAACCCTGTTATGGGTATCGGTATTGATCAAAGATTATTTTTGATATTTTTGCATGTTTTTAGTTTTGTTACTGTTCTTGTTAAAAGTTAATTTTATATTTAATTTACGAATAATCCCATAAATTTCTTTTAGTTATTTCCATATACTGCTATTGATATTTATAGGGACTAAAATAGGTTTTTGAATATTGTCAGATGAAATGGTGACCAATAAAAATCCAGTATTGCAAATTCCTATTTGCAATCTATGAATGTGAATTAACCAATTAGGAGTTAAAGGATGTGGGCAAACTGTAAAATATAATGAAAATAATATTTAAAAAAACATGCCTTGGTAAAACACAATACCTTAAAAAATAACTGTACTTGACACTTTCACATGTTTTAACAACTATACAAATACACCATGTCTTGTTGAATGAAAAAGTCTCCTGGTGGACCTGGTTGGTGGTTAGCCTTAGCTTTAATAGCCTTTCATTCCACAGTCTAAAATTATGGCCCAAGTACAGTAAAAGTGCACCTAGTCAAGAACTACTCTTATTTAAAGAGCAAGACAGGAGACATAGCAGCTCATACCTTTTAGATTCGCTTCATTGATGCTCCATTCATAGTACACTCGATCCGTCACCTATTATTGTCCCACACACAACACACTACACACATACGTTCCTACAACACATCCACTTCCGTTACAGTGATGATCAGTGTATGTAATACAGGCACTACTTGACTCCGTAACATTTAAACAAACATTAACTTGCGCAAATAATTTTACTTGGGAAAGATTGCATTTCCCCGGCTCTTATTTCCTTTAAGAGTCCTTATCTTTTAAAATACTCTGATATCTCTTAAGTTAAGCGTTGTTTTTAAACAAGTATTTGCTTTGTGCTGTTTACAGAAGCACTTTGCACTGTCCATTCGTACCGTAACTTTGTTTGCCTTTGTTAAAATAGCTACCTCAAAAAAAGATACACTTCAAAAAAATGTCAGAAAGGCAGATTGAGCCTGCGATTCCAATGTTGCAAAATGTTCCAAATAAACAAATATTTTTTTGTTTCAAACATGCCATTTCCTAAATGGAATGTAGCCTTTCCTATCTACCTAAATGGTCAAACATGTAATGTTATAATGGATAAATAACAGCTTTGTGCTGCTCCTTTTCTCTCTTCAAGATATTAACCTGAGTGCTTTTTTTAGGTGGGCTGGGGAACAATGGTGTGTGATTTTACTCGACATACCCTGGGACTCAACTCGACTTGAACTGAAATAACCTGTGACTCGACTTGACTTGCCCACAGCGGAAAAAACTTCAGACTTCCTTGGAGCTTGTACCAAAGTGATCCGACTCGACATGGGACTCAGATGGGAGGGGCTTGTCTGGACCATTCTCCTCGCAAGAATCAAGAGGCTTTTCCTCCATTGGGTTTTGGTCCATTTTGTCATCAGACTCAGATTCAGATTCATCAGGGAGGGGTTTGCTGGCAGAGTTTAACTGAACTGGAGTGTAATCCTGGTTATCATCATCATCCTCCAACTTTTTCCTCTCGAAACAACCCAGCTATACACGGACACAAGGAAGATCAAGAAACATCATCAGAAATAATATGAATGGTAAAAGCAACATCACTTTGTTTTGATTCAGAGTTGAAAAGTCAAGCAACAGCTCTCAGTATAAAATTTGTATTTGTTTCTTCAAAGCTTACTTCCATTAAAAAGTGGGGCACGTTTAGCATTGTTTTACGTAACATTTCTTCTGACAACACTGTGAGCTTCTGGGGACTGAAATTACAAACTGCTGAAGTTTTAAAAGTGCATTTCTCTGCCAAATTTGCTTGATGTTCATTGCTTGACCCTATGAGGTGTATGTTGTGTTAAGCTCTTCAAAATATGCCATCAAATCCAGTAGCAGACAGGTCTGGACCCCCTACAGACCTGTTTTCTGCACTCTTTTACTGTGCAGCCATGATGTTGTTACTTGTGCAGAATATTGCTTGGTATTGTCTTGCTGGAATAAGATATGACATCCCTGAAAAAGGGGTTGTCTGGATAGAAAGGCTTGGCTCAGAACACCCGTTCCTCTCAGAAATACTGGTGCCTTCACAAATGAGCAGGGGCGTAGAATTGGGTAGGGACGCTGGGGACACGTCCCTATCAATATTATGCCACTACCGCATGGTCCCTACCATAACACACAAGCAGAATATATAACGTTATAGCTCAAAATGCATATATTTAATGCAAACGAGATACATGTTTTCGTTATTTTATTTATTATCCATGTATTATTTATGGATTGAAAGGCAGCAACTGTTTAAGACCAACAATAAAAGTTTGTGGGAAAAAAAAAAATAAAACCTTGAATTAATAACATGACTTTATACATTGATATTGTTGGGAAATACACTTCTCGGCAGTCCTTTTTGGTTTTGGTTATATATTTATCAGACTATAAACATATCATCAAAGTTTCTGATTGATCCCAAATTGTCCCACTGTTCATGTGTCATGCATCAATATATTTTTGTCAAGGAACAGACAGGAGAGATTTAGGAGGAGAGGCTGGAGGTTAAGAATATGCCAGTAGAATTGTTTTTTTCTGAATAAGATAGTGTGCTTGTTTGTTTAATTAGCTCTACGTGACATTAAAAAACAGTCATAAATGCAAAACATCAACTTTCAGGGGTGGCGTCTTCGTGTACTTTAATGTCCCCACCAACGTCAAAATCAAACCTACGCCCTTGCAAATGAGTATGTTACCCATGCCATGGGCAGAAACACGCCCCACAACATCACAGATGATGGCTTATGAAATTTGACTTGCATGTCATCTGGATGGCACGTTTTCCTTTATATTCTCATGGACTGGATGAACAATATTTCCAAAGTTAATGTGTACTAGTCAAACCTCAGCACACTTTTGACTTAAGGTTAGCCCATCTCAGATGAGCTCAGGCACAGACACGCTGGTGTTTTCTGGGTGATGGTGATAAATGGCTTTTACTTCAAATAGAAGTGTTTGTCTAATATCTGCAGATGAAGTGATACACAGTGCTAAATTTCTATATCTATCTCAGAATGATGCTGATTTTTAATCTTTTGCCCTGAGAGGGGTCAGAGGTTTCATGCAATTAGCATTGACTTTCCTTCTTAGAGATTTCTATCATGAACTGAGGATGATACAATTTCTAAATTTGTCACTTTTGAATGTAAGGCCGACTGTTGACTGTTGCCAAGAACACAATGTCTTCACCTGTTACCAGTCAACCATCTCACCTGTTGAAATCTCTAGGTGTTTTACTCAGAAAGTTGCGGGCATCACATCAGATTGTGTGTACATACCCCCAACATCTAATGATTAAAAGATTAAACACTAAGCATCTTGTCTATGTGGTGTAGTGATTGAGTGATTGATATGTTTGTTATAAATGTATTCAACATCAAACATTGGTTAAATGACTCGGAGATCATGATGTTCTGTTTGAATTCACACTTAACACAGTTTCCTGACTTTCTTTGACTGTTGTTAGTATATCTTGTAGGAATATCTCACTGTTATTAATAAAACAATTAAATTACCTTGACCATGATTATGGTGATTAAGATCAGAAGCAACAGGCCCAGTCCAGCTCCTGTTAAAATGATCTGGAGTTGATTTGGGGGGAAAATGAGCTCAACACGAACTTCAGTCTGTTGGATGAAAAAGTCATTGAATGAAACTCATGTAGATGTTTAAAGATCTAAAATTCCTCAAAGATTAGAAAATGTTGTCATTGTTAGTGAACGCACCTGTTTAGTGGTAAGGTCTTTGTCCTTAAACAGGCCAGTTTGGTTGGACGTCTTCTGTTAAAAAAAAAAACATCACAGTTTTGTTTTCAAAAAATTTGAAGACTGGTATATATCTGCTTTTTGTTTTAGTTTAACAGAGATGTAAAATTTAGCACATTTTTTTCTGCAAAGAAATTGTTTGCCACAGTACCTGCATGATACACTTTAGTGTGGTTTTGGTAAAAATCAATTGCTAAAACCTCTTGATACCACAGGCAATTTTTTTCATAATCAGGAAAATGTTGATTTTTAATGATGAAAGTTGCAGCTGAACTCCTGCACACTTAGTAAATTATGAAAGAACATCAACATTTCTGCATGTTCAGTGGGCAGGGCTCTCAATCCTCCTGACATGTGAGTCAGTGCTGGCTTATTTTTGACTAATTTCCATCAAAGCTGACCTTGCCATGCAGATGGATCGGTCTGATTCAATGTCTGTAATTTGGCAGATCCGTCTTGCCAAACTCTAGTCTACCACAATTTTGAGCGGCTCAAAATGGCCTTTAAAGCAGGAAGAGATGGGAGTCAGACCACAGCTGGAAATGAATACTCAAACAGGGATCAACATGGATGCTAACAGCTTCAGCAACAACTTATAAGATCTGGACCACGTGTCTGTTTTTAATGGAAAAAAATAATACAAATTCTCTTTTGAAAGGATATTATTTGTTCACTTCTGACATGTTTTGGCGACAATTTGTTTTACAAAGTGGCTCACATTCTGTCCTTTACACTAGGGCAGTAGAACCTGCCTGATACATTTTCTGACTGGCCTGTAATGAATTTGGCTGACAGAACCATCATCCAATCACCTGTTAAATATGCTTTGAAAGGTTACGCCATTTCTGTTGGTGTTTTAGGTTATTCAGAATTGGATAAGATAGAAAGGGTGTCTCTTAGTATGTGAGGTTATTTTGTTCTCAAGGACCAAATCTATACATTCAGTGAAAGCAAGTGATACTTCTGGACCTGGGGTCATTGGGTGTTTCAAGGGCTAAATTTAAAAAGCTTATTCATGCCCAAAATTAGGCTTGAAGATAGTGTTTCCCATTTCCCACACAAAGGTTGTGATTTACCGTAAAATACCAAATAAATGCCTGGTTCCAATTAATTACCCGGTCCCAAATAAACGCCCGGTGTAGCAGTACATTTTGACAAATAGACGCTTGTTCCAAATAAACGCCTGGTGTAATTTATTCGTCGCAGCCTAGGAGCTACAGTCAAAGTTTACAGAACACACATGCAAGTGCTGAGCTCACAACTGACAGCTGACACTTGAAAAAGAGCATGATCAGACTGAACCTTTACAGTGCACATGGTTTATTTGTCTTTTTGGACGTCCTGTCGGCTCACTTCTCCTCCCTCTGTTTGTTGACAAAATGCACGTTGGTCTGAGGCACTCTGTTTCATGACAGTGCAGCTACACTCAATGTCCACAAAGGGCATTAAGACAGAATCTTACATACTAGGGCTTTGAAAATTCAAAGAAGACGTTGCAACTGCTGCTGTTTTTTTTCTGTGCCCTTAACTAATGTCAGGAGGCCAGTCATGTCAGTTTGGAGTACATTGCTTCTTATCTCCATGGTCCTTGTGCAGCAGGAAAAAAAAAGAAGTACAACCTTAACCTAACTACCAGTCGTTCCTTACCAGTTTTAAGAATGTTTAGAGAGTGTTGAGTTGAAGGAAGAAGACAAAAGTGTAACAACCGTACTTTAATCTTGCCTTGAAAATGTACAGGTGTTATTCACACTTGCGCAAATAAATAATTTGATTATATTTACCATATTTTTTCATTTTTTGCTAAGCAAGATTTTTTGCAAAAGGAATTAAACGCCTGTCCTAAGTAGTCGCCTGGTCCCAAATAAATGCCTGTTCTGCTCAGTGATTGAAGCAAATAAACGCCCCAGCTTTTATTTGGTATTTTACGGGTATAAAAATAATCTTGGCGGGAGAATGTGTGCACCTTGATCAACACACGAGACATCTTGCTGCACAGCAGTGTCAGAAACAGACTGCAGGCAGGCGATGCAAAAATATTCATGAGGTACTTTGCATTGACCATTCATGGTAAAATGTGGGTGTGTAGAGGATGGGATGTAAGCGAATCCACCTGTGCAACCTTCCAGGTGGACAGGGATTTATAAGGGGAAAAGTATGTGCAGGTGTGCACATGTACAGTTTTATAATTCAGATCATTCTTTGGCAAATGTCATGTTCAGCTTCTGGGTGCACATACACTTCTAGTATGAATCCTGTGATCCAATGTTTAATAACTGAGGTCTTCTCATACATCAGAGTTCCTCTCCCAGGGGATTCAGCCTGGGTTGAACAGTCCCCAGCTTGCATGCTGGCAACAGATGACCACAGGCCCACCTCTTTAACCAAAGCCACCTTGCCACTTTTTCTGTGGCTTCTGTAACAGAGTTCATGGCCTTCCTCCAAGCCTACCCTAAAATACCCAGCTTGATGAAAAATCTCTCGAATGACAGGCCCACAAAGTCATATTTCTCTTGAGCTATAACAACGGTGGTTGTTATGGTTTTAGTAACTGATTCTGCAAATGCTTTCAGCACTTGATCGTCAGCACTTGATCGTGCCACCAGCAGCTGAGGCCTTCTGCTGATGCCTTGGAGCTGCTATTGAGGGTGCACAAGCTGGTGAATTGCTCTTGACCCATAAGTGAATATTTGCTGGGCTTGGGAGGCAATCTTACATAGCTTGGGTAAGAAATCTGACAAAACCTGGATGAACCTGGTGAAACATCCACTGATCCACAAATCCCCCCTTGTCCAGGCTCCATAGAAAGATGGTTCAGTTTTTTTGAAGTGGGGTGGTGTGATGTACATGGCATGAGCCTGAACATGTGCCACAGTGTCACAGCTCAGTTCTCTCTGTTACGAAATCTTGGGACAGAGGCTAATATGATACATTGCTTTTCATGTCCCCAGATGTTTTGTGTAACTAAAAGAATTGTGGCGAAAAGAAACAGCACAGCCTACAGCCTTGAGATTTCAACTTGATTTCAGATGTGCCTTGAGCATAAGAGGTTTAGATACCACTGGCTAACTGTTTGTGAAGTGAACATTCTTCATACAGAGCATTATGGTATCCCTTTTAGATAAGCAAACTTTATCAAAATGAATATTGTTTTAATCTGTCATATAATATCTCATATATATCTCTTTCTTGAAACTTAATTACCTCTTGCCCAGCCCTGAATGTGTGTACTAAAAGTAGTAAATTGTCTTTTCAGCTTTCTACATACCTCTTGGTTAAAAGACCGCAGCACATAGCGCTCCTTATTGTAGTCGACGTGCAAAAAACTTCTGAACTTTAACTCTGCACCATCTCCAGTGTATCCCTTTAGAAAGTCCAAATTCTGCAAAACAAGAGCAAGACAATGAAAAAAAATCTTGATCAGGTTTAATTGTGCGTGGATCTTTTCTTCATTAGTCGTTTTGTTTCTACATACCGCTGCAAGCTGTCTGAGATCTCTGAATTGTACGTCTCCTGTTAAAAGAAACTCCACTGCAGAATATTCCTCGAGGATGAAAGTGTCACACTTTACAGCTTTGCATTGTTTCTGCGAGGAGCAGTACTGCAACACAACAACAATCTAAGTTCAATGCATTAATGACAGGTTTGGTTTCTGAAGTGATTTAAAATGTTTGAACTTACTTCAGTTTTCTTGTCTTTGGTGTTGGCACACACAGTTTTGTTCTTTAAAAAAGTAGTTCAGGATTATCAGTTGTGATTTTACACAGAGCGGTATTGTGTAAATTGAACTGCAATCTGATAGTTACCTCTTGGACAAAGACTTTATAGTTGGTCATTTCAAAGTCATTCTTCAGTTTGGTTGGAAAGATTAAGGTGACATTGATGGGAAAAGCCTTAAAACCAAGATTATCAATCTGCAAACAACAAAAGAAAGATGGTCCATTTCAATGGAATTACTGGGGGAATAATACCAGTTGTTTTCTAATCAAAAGTTTATGATATGAATCAAACCGACTTTGGCATCATGAATATTTGAAAAATACTCCAATGGATCCATTTTTTCCAATCAAAAGAAATAACTGGTGCAGTTTAGATGATTTACCCAGGTGCAAAAGATCAACATTTTTGATCTGCTCAGGTTTAACTGAGGACAACGCAGTGTGCATCAAAACTCTTGGATTATGGCAAATGGCTAAATATCACGCCCATGTCAGAAAAGGAACACATAAGCTTCTCCATCCATGTCTTATATGAACCACCTCCTGCTCAGGGTCGTAGAGGGCTGGAGCTGATCTCAGCTGCCATTAGATCAAAATGGATACACTCTTGACTGATCACTGGTCAGTCAAAGGGCTAAAAACAGCATGGCATACTTACCCATGTATGTGAGAAAACCCACATACATACAGGGAGAACATGTGAACTCCACACAGAAAGAGCCTGGCTGAGACTCAACCCTGCAACCTACTGAGTGTGAGGCAACAGCACTACCCAATTGTGGCTCCCAACAAGCTCTCTATAATGTCCAGTAAGCAGCCACTATGCTACTAATCAACTACTAAAAAGAGCAGAACGTAACTGGAGAGAAATTTGACGTTGAGATTGAGTGTAACTGATGTTTGTTGTTTAATTGTATCTCACCTTGTATCGTGTGAACAGTTTTTTTGGTGCAGTGTCATCTGTTGTGAAGTTCAGGTAGGTGATGGAGTCTTCCACACTAAAATAAGCACAAGATGATCAGAATAAGTTGTGTGATCTTACTTGATTACAGTATGAAACCATAACTATGATTATTACATAAAGAGTCATTATTTTTTAGAAAGACCCACTCACACAGTCACTGCCATTTTCACCTCGAATTGTACTGGGATACTTTTGGTCTTAGAATTGGTCCTTGTGGAGTTTGTGTTATCACTGTGGAAATAAGATCACTGACTGTAAATGTTAAGCAGGCGAAAACGTATACATATATATTAACAAGAATGGGAAATGGATCAAGACTTTAAAGAAGCAGATGTCAGATAGATGCTCTGTAAAAATTATTTACAGTAAGAACCTTCATATTTGCTGTTGACCACAACAGTTAATTTACAACATGTAGTTTGATCGGCTAATTGCCATTCTATTAATATAATTTATTTGATGGACCACTCTTATTGTGCATCAAAATAACTTTATTGCAGTGTATTTTGGTCTTCTGTAAACAAACACATGGATAATCTTGGATAATCTTGCTGAGGTAAAGTCAATATAGTCAAAATCTTTGTAGACTGAGCATTTGTACACAGATGTTTAAGCCTATAAGTGTCACACTGTGAATGGTTTCCTGTCAGTTTGTTGCTACATCATCAAGTAAATTTTGTCTTTTCTATTTGTGTAGCTCGTGTTCCTGTCTTTGGTTTTTGTCTTGTAGGCTCTTGATCGTTGGTATAGACCTGTACAGCTTCAATGACTACAGTTGATAATACAGTATTTGGCCTTTTCTGTTGCCCCATTTTATTATCATTACAGTTCCTACTATTAATTTTAGATAGACCACTCAATAAAAGGACACAATAGCTCCTGCAAAATATATTTCTCTGTTTGTACTCTCCAAAAAGTTTAGAAACATTACTTCAGTCAACTAGCTTCTCCCTTTTAATAACACTAATTGGTATTGCACCTAATATCCGTGGAAAACTTGATTAGTCACCTTTACAACAAGCGTTAGTGAAATGAGCATACAGCTAAACTGCCACAATCACCTCTTCTTCTGGAAGAAAGCCCACAGTTGTGGCAAGGAAGCAGTTTTCTTAGGGTGTGGGCTTCTGCAAGAACCCTCTTCGCAGTCTATCCTGGGTTTCACAAGTCTAATGGAGTTTGACCTAAGTTTGGAAATGGTACCGACACCAGCTTCCTGTTGCAACATACTTTTTTGGGCATTCCCCGTACATTTAGCTGTGTTGTTTATTCCAGAAATGCATGATCCTTACAAAGCTGTGCCTCAAAGATGACTGATCAGGCTTTCCAATAATATAAAATACAAAACCAATTATATTATTAGAAGTTAGAAATAACCAATTGAAATAATATTTTCAAAATTTCTGAGGTGTACATCACAGCAGCCGTGATAACCAACATAGACAACCTGTTGCTGTGGACCCACTTTGCTGTATCTCCTTTCTTATATTAACTCACACCAGAAACAACATAACTGATGTAAATTTTCATCTTCACAACAGTTCAACCTTATTTGATTACAGATTAACTAAATGCTGCAATATTGACCTACATTAGCACTCTGCACTTCATTAGAGCTTTTCATGACAATTTTCAAAGACCTTCTCTGTACACGGTTGTTATTCCTGATAACATGTTTATTACCTTGTGCCACTATTACCTCTACAACCATGTAGAGAGGACCCTCTTGAAAACAAGATGTCAAATTTCAGGGGTTATTGGCTATCGGT
Organism: Scarus forsteni; assembly: GCA_036419115.1. Lineage (NCBI taxonomy): Eukaryota > Metazoa > Chordata > Actinopteri > Labriformes > Labridae > Scarus > Scarus forsteni. The sequence continues at coordinate 3,654,371 of JAZDUH010000471.1, forward strand.
TTCATGAATTCTCGTTTTAGTCCTGTTGTTCACCGATGTCATAAGGGTGAAAAAAAGCAGTGACACTGACCTTCGTTTTATTAAACAGTCTTGAAAAAACATTTGATATGATATGGTGCTTCACAAAGATTGATTGATTGTCCTCTGTTTCATAAGAATTATGCTGTGATGGTTGTCACAAAACTTTTGATGTGTGTGTTGCTAAGTGGACTACTTACATCCCTAGACCAGCGTTTCTCATATGCTGATGTGTCTTGAAATTGGTATACCCGTAAAATACCACATAAAAGCCGGGGCGTTTATTTGCTTCAATCACTGAGCAGAACAGGCATTTATTTGGGACCAGGCGACTTTTTGGGACAGGCGTTTAATTCCTTTTGCAAAAAATCTTGCTTAGCAAAAAATGAAAAAAATATGATAAATATAATCAAATTATTTATTTCCACAAGTGTGAATAACACCTGTACATTTTCAAGGCAAGATTACAGTACGGTTGTTATACTTTTGTCTTCTTCCTTTAACTCAGCACTCTCTAAACATTCTTAAAACTGGTAAGGAACGACTGGTAGTTAAGTTAAGGTCGTACTTCTTTTTTTTCCCGCTGCACCAGGACCATGGAGATAAGAAGCAATGTACTCCTAACTGACATGACTGGCCTCCTGACATTAGTTAAGGGCACAGAAAAAAAACAGCAGCAGCTGCAACGTCTTCTTTGAATTTTCAAAGCCCTAGTCTGTAAGATTCTGTCTTAATGCCCTTTGTGGACATGAGCGTAGCTGCACTGTCATGAAACAGAGTGCCTCAGACCAACGTGCATTTTGTTAACAAACAGAGGGAGGAGAAGTGAGCCGACAGGACGTCCAAAAAGACAAATAATTGTCTATTTGTCAAAATGTACTGCTACACTGGGCGTTTATTTGGGACCAGGCAATTAATTGGTATTTTACGGTAGTCTCACTAACTGTCATGTTAATTTAACAGCCTGTAAATTATCATCTTTATTTACAATTGCCAAATAACACACTTGACCAATTGTGTCAGTCAGCTATAATACTTACTGGTTTCTTCTCATCATCAAAGACTTTATATAAAATGTATATTCCATATGTTCAGCAATACACATATACACTTAAGTTTAAAAAGGTTTTAAGATCAGGCAAGACATTAATGAGAGGGATCCAACAGTAAAAGCTTCCTCTACTCGTACAAAAAGTTGCAGTCCTTATGTGATGACAGCATTACAGAAAACTTAGTGGTGAAATGATGTTGTAATAAACATATGGTTGCACAAATTCCACCATATACCGTAAAATACCAAATAAACGCCTGGTTCAGAAGTACATTTTGAGAAAAGTACACCCGTTCCAAAAAAACGTCTGGTGTAATTTATTCCGCGCAGCCTAGGAGCTACAGTCAAAGTTTACAGAACACATATGCAAATACTGAGCTCACAACTGACAGCTGACACTTGAGAAAGAGCATGATCAGACTGAAGCTTGCACATGGTTTATTTGTCTTTTTGGACGTCCTGTCAGCTCACTTCTCCTCTGTTTGTTAACAAAATGCACGATGGTCTGAGGCACTCTGTTTCATGACAGAGCAGCTACGCTCAATGCCCACAAAGGGCATTTTGACAGAATCTTACAGACTAGGGCTTTGAAAATTCAAAGAAGACGTTGCAACTGCCGCTGTTTTTCTGTGCCCTTAATGTCAGGAGGCCGGTCATGTCAGTTAGGAGTACATTGCTTCTTATCTCCATGGTCCTGGTGCAGAGGGAAAAAAAAGAAGTACGACCTTAACTTAACTACCAGTTGTTCCTTACCAGTTTTAAGAATGTTTAGAGAGTGTTGAGTTGAAGGAAAAAGACAAAAGCATAACAACCTTACTGTAATCTTGCCTTGAAAATGTACAGGTGTTATTCACACATGCGCAAATAAATAATTTGAATATATTTACCATATTTTTTTATTTTTTGCTAAGCAAGATTTTTTGCAAAAGGAATCAAACGCCTGTCCCAAATAGTCGCCTGATCTGCTCAGTGATTGAAGCAAATAAACATCCCGGCTTTTATTTGGAATTTTTTGGTATTTCTCATTTATGTGAATGTTGGGTAACCTGGGATTTGGCAATTTTTAGGTGGGCCTCAGGCAAAAAATAGTTGGAAAACCCCTGGACTAGACATAGATAAAGTTTCTCTCAGGCTGCAATGCTGTTTTAAAGACTTCAAAAATAAAAACCCAGGCATAAAATTTGGACCAGACCAAATGTTGCAGCTTTAAGGACTTTGTGAACTGAGCTGCTTCGGTCTATTGCCCACATATGTTAAAATCAAGAATTCAAATCACTGCTTTTTCATTTATTCAATGCAGCATCAGATTTGTCTAATCAGCGGTCTAATCAACGGTCTATGCCTGAAAACCAATCAAAACCACTTTCACACAAAACACCTGTAACCTCCATGGTAACAAGTGAAACTGTGACAGCAGCCAAACTGCTGAAGTAAATCTTAACCCTATAAAGCCAATTGTATCATATTTGATACATACTTTTACAATACCTCTTTCTACTCAATATGATCAACAAATTCCAAAAAAACATCAGAATACAATCAGATAAATGATAAAAATGTCCTCAAATGGATTATTAGTTGCCAAAAACACCTAATGTATCAAATGAGATACAAAAAATCTATATGTTGAATTTTATGGACATTTTGATTTTTATGGATTTTAGCAGAAAGTGAAACGAACATTTCGGCTCCAAAAAATTAGAATTTTCTGGCTATAATCTATGGTCTTGGGCCTTAAAATGAAACAATCTTTAAAAAGAAAAACTGTGCTCAAGCCCCGAGTGTCACAAGAGATCATTTAAGACTTCATATGTTTTCATGAGGATGAATATTTATTAGAAAAACTTAGCATGATATAGATCATTTTTAATATGAGGATTTAAAAGAACACATTCAACTGAAACTTTTTACAATCTAAATATATACAAAATTTATATAGTCTGTAGGGATTTTTCAGCCACTTTGAATGGACAGAAATTAAAATTGCTCATTACTGTCTCTCTGAAACTTCAGTTACTGCTCTTTTGGTTTCAGTCTGGCTAATACTGTTCTATTTCTTCT